>PPOZ03000010.1:0-357717 GCA_003708715.3 [Candida] wancherniae | reverse complement strand
GGCCGGGGCGGGAGCTGGCGCGGCGGCGGGCGCAGCGGCTGCGGGGGCAGCAGCGGGTGCAGCAGGCTCAGCGGCGGGCGCGGCCTTGGCGGCAGCGGCCTCCAAGTCGGCGGCGTCGGGCGTGTAGTAGATCTCCTTGGCGTCCTTGGCGTAGCACAAGACCTGGCGCTGCAACGACAATGCGGCGTCGTAGGACTCGTACTTGGCCTTGATGGTGCGCAGGGCCATGCCGGCCAAGGTGGGCGAGGGGCCGATCTCCACCACGCGCTCGGTGTTGTGGTCCTTCAAGAACACATCCTGGGTCTCGATCCAGCGGACGGGCGAGGCGAACTGGTACGCCAACAACTCCGTCAATAAGGTGTGCGAGAGCTCTTGCTCGATCTCGGGTCTCATGGTGCAGTCAATTAGGTCTCCGCAGGGGTTCACAGCGGCAGCAGCAAAAGGACACGATAGCTGGTGCTCAAGGGTCCGGGCAGAAAGTCCGAGATATATGGCGTGGTGCGGGTCTGCAGACAGCCCGTGGGTGCAAATGTTGGGATGCGGTTGGGACAGCGCGAGCATTGGGTCGCGGGTCTAAGTGCGGGTGCAGGTGCGGTTGGGCGCGCCGGAAAAACTGGTGGGCGCGGCGGTTGGGTCGTTTGGGCCGGGGTCGTGCGCGGCCCGCGGCCCGCAGACTTTTCGCTCTCTCGGCACCGTCCAGACACCAATACACGCTTCTTTCAGAAGTGTTCATCGCGTATGCCTTCTCGCAGTCCTGGGTGTATTCGGTTACGCCCAGTCTAAACTGGCTGGGGGAACACTTTCGCAGATGGCAAATCGACTGGTCATCTCCACCCTGTTTGACTGCTGTGGCCTCACGGGACTATTTACATGATCGACAGAAATCCGTGCTTCCTCTGTTCTCTGCATTTCTTCTCGAAACCTTACCTCCTCTTCTCTCCCCTATTATATCTCCCTCTCTCTCTCTTCTCTTCTCTCCCTTCTCTCTCTTCTCTCTCTGTTCTCTCTCTCTCTTCTCTCTCTCTTCTCTCTCTGTTCTCTCTTCTCTGCTCCTGCCTATTCTATTTCTTTTTCTTTTCCATTCTTCTTTTCAGCTCTGTCTGTTATGTCCCTCGTCCTCTTCGTCCTCTTTGTCTCTGTCTGTCCTCTGTCTCTGTCTGTCCTCTGTCTCTGTCTCTGTCTGTCTCTGTCTCTGTCTGTCTCTGTCTCTGTCTGTCTCTGTCTCTGCTTCCCCACCTGACTCACCTCGTGCCAGATAGTGCGGGACACGACGCGATAAGATAAAGGGCTGCGCAACACCACAACATAACAACCACCGCCGCCTCTTCAGCCTCCGCCGGCTAACTGTTTTTTCTGCTCTCACCGGCTTCGCTACCACACTCTTGGCTCCGCCACTCCAGCGCCATGTCTCTGGCCCAGTTGTGCAAGGTGTACGTATCAACAATGGAACACCCGTCACGGCCCACTGTGTTTCTCCCGCTGACTCACGGCCCGCTTTGTTGCGCCCGCTTTGTTTCCGCTGTGTTCACGCATCCGCCTGCTTACTAACCTCAGCCTCACAAACCCCATCGCCGGCCAGCGCCTCGGCACCACCACCGCCACATGGAGCAAACTCAAGCAGGCCGCCTCCGAGCGGAAGCCACGGAGCTCCGCAGACGCCGGCCTCCCCGACGACGAGCGCCCGCCCAGTGCGCCCTTGGTGGAGTGCGGGCCCAACGGCGAGCTCTGCCTCTGGTACGAGGACCACAACACCTTCGAGATCTGGGGCTGGGCAAGCTCCGCGGGCTACGAGTCGCGCTCCGAGACCATGGACGGCCAGCTGGTCAAGTTCACCGCCCTGCGGCCCCGCGCAGAACGCGCCTACGACGGCGACACGCTTGTGTTGCAGTCGAGGTTTGCCGCGCTGTCCCGCTCGGTGACCGCCATGACGTTCATGAGAACGTCCGTGGGCACGCTCTTCATATACGCGTTCCGCCGAAACAACTCCTCCTACATCGAGGTCCGCAGCGCCCTGGGCTGCTACCTGTGGAAGCTCTTGCCGTTGTTTGCAGACGGCGTCGTCCTGTTGAAGGCCTCCCAGACCCACTTGGTCGGGTCCAACTCGGAGGGCTTTCTCCGCGTGTGGAAGTTCAATCCCGACTCCAAGCAGTTTGTTGGCGCAAATCTGGACGGGAGCCTCCAATCGCTTCGCAACCACTCCACGCTACCGCTCATTGGCAAACTAGGGTTGGACGAGCGGCCCTCGTCCATTCTTTTAAGAACCGCCACCTCCGACGAATGCCCGATCTACGACATCATGGGCTCTTGGCTCGTCTACTGCCCCAGGAAAGTGGAGATGGACTACTACAAGAACTTGCAGCGCTCCAGCGATAACGCTTCCTTCAGGTCCACGGGGGCAAATGACCTGAAGAAGGAGTTGTATACCTCCGTCAAGCTTCCCCCAAAGGGCCCGCTTCTCCTCAGGGTGGCGTCCAGCTTGGCCAACAATACCTTTGACAAGATATTCCAGCTATCGCAGATGGGAACCAAAGCCGTCAAGAGCTACTGGAGCCCGGGCACAAACTTCGTCGAGAAGGACATTTCTCTTCAGTCGATAAGCAACTCCATCGGGAATGCCATCTACTCCACTGCGAACAAAATCAAAAAGCACGCTGACTTGGTGGGCGAGCACGAGGTGATCAAAATCGTCGACTTGTCCAACGGCAAGGTGGTCTGCACGTTCAAGCCGCCCGGTGGTATATCACATTTGTCTTTGAGTGAATACGATTTGCAGCTAGCACTGGTGACCTACAGAGGCGACAGCATATACATGTGGGATCTTTACAGGCTTCCACAGGAGGTGTCGTTGGTCGGCAAGTTCAACCGCGGAAAGACGAGTGCTATCGTGAAAGACATTATCTGGCTCGTCAACAAGAAAACAATCGATGGCTCAGAGGTTACAAACTCTGGGTTTGGATGCATAACAAAGAAAACAGGAACAATCCATTGGTACAACATCAACTACCTCTTTTGCGCCAACGAGAGCGACAACTTCCCGAACATCGAAGAGGGCTTACCTCAGAAGTCAATGAAAAGCGGGCAGTTCATGGATTCTTGGTTGTTGCCCTCTGTTGACGCTGTCAAACTACTCAAACTCCCACAAAAGGCCAATTTCTCGCGGGAGTTGTATGAGAAGATGCACGACGAAAGCAGCCTTGACGACACGTTGCGCAGATTGAACGAGGTTGCGTTCATTGACTCGGACTTGAACTTGAGGATATTCTCAGCGTTGAACGGGAAGCACACCTTCAAGTACAAGTTACGGCAAGAGCCTGTCAAAGATCTAGCGGTGAGTAAAAACACTCAAGACTCAAAGCTGCCTCTGCATTGGAGTCCGATTCTCGAGAAGAATGCGGTGGACTGTCCTGTGCACCAGCTCGACACGCCACTCTCCGAAGCCGAGATTGAAACTTGCAGGCCATTCCTGAGACTCATCAAAAATAAGAACGTGCGTATAGCATCATACGACACTGAACAGATGGCCGAGCTGGGCAAGGGATTCTGGGATATCTTTGCAACCTTCGGCAATGACGTCCCGACAATGACTCACGACTTCAGCTCTTCTTCCATGGACAACTCGCCCGAAACAAGCTCTGACGACTTGTTGAACGAAATTAACAAGGGCTTGACGATTTCTGGAGGCGAGTGATGGCCGCAGACAAAGGAGTAGGCAAATGAAAAACACAAAAAAAAATGGGCCTGAGGTTTACACGGCCAGAAAAGAGAAAAATGCAAAATAAGATTTCAGCAGAACGAAGCGGGCTTCGATACGTTTATATTTATTATGAAGCTATTTATAATTCACGTTGTGGACAAGGGAACGAGAAGGAGCGGTGTAAGTGGGCCCCGTCCAGCCAGTGAGTCCCAGAGCCGGGTCTAGAAGAAATTACGGATGATTTCAAGCACGGCGCCGCCGCACACCAAGAACAACAAGACGAAGAGCCATGTTTTCGAGATGGGGAGCTGAACTTTTTCGGCCTTCTTTCTGGGCTTGCCCTGTTTCTTTGTGTTGATCTTAGCAAACTTGGCGTTGGCAGCCCTTTGTTTTGGAGTTTGGAGAGCCTGGGCGGTTAGTTCTTGGTCACAGAGCGTTCTTTGCTGGAGTTCCACATACCATAGTTGTGATAAGACTAGTTGTGGTCGGATCGAGTCCAAGGCGAGTATGTACAGACGTGTTCAAGTGCAATATGCAGTATTTGCAACAGACGAGAGCAGCGAGCCTGAGACTTTGCGGCTACATCGTTGGTTTGAGCATGAGCTGCTGCGGAACTCTGTATGACGCGGTTTGGTTGGCCCGGCTCGGGAATCAGATCGCCGTATCATTAATTATATAATCCTTCACGTAAACTTACTCCCTAAAAACCAGCCGGGCGATCCTCGCCGCCCCTGACCTCGGAGTACTGGCGTCTGCTGCCACTAGTCAGGCTACTGTTCAGACGAAGTGGTCTGAACCCCGGGTTTCTCTTCTGGCGTGTCCGGCAGAACACTGGTGGTCTCGATTTCAGTAGCTCTGTTGCTTGCTTTGCACTCCATGTAATAAGCGATGGGCATTATGAACACAAGCCACAAACCGAGTAACGCATAAGTTGGCCCCACTTTGAAAGTGTGGTCTCTGAGGTTCAACACGAGTGTGTCAGATCTGTTCACTAGACGCTGAGTTTGCGTATACGAACTTGAAGTCACCATTTGCACCTGGCTTACAATTGAGGCCACGTCCTTTTCAAATTTAAAAAGCCTGTTTTCGACTTTAAGTGACTTACTCATCCAGTCTGGGCGCATAAAGGGAAAAATCGTCAAGAACAGAAGTAATGCCAAGTATACCACCGACAGTACGTGCAATTCAGCAACGAGGTAACTGTTTTCGTACACAAATGGTCTATCCACGAGCTCAACGAGAGACACGATTGACATTACGCCCGATACGTACGTTACTAAATAGTGCACAATATAGACGAATCTAGAGGTCATGTGTTCAGATGTGCTGTTCAGTGTCATGTCTAAGGAGTACAAAGAATCTGGGGGACTAAGCTTTGTGGGCGCGTAGCGCTAAAGTACAGCCGCACCATGCTGTCACGTTATCATTCGGGAAAGCGTGTGAGAGCGCAACTAGAGGCACGAGTTCACGCTCCGTAATCAGTCAGTCATTATATTCATTATGCAAAATTCTCTTTAGTTCTTTGATGCTTTGGGCAAGAACGATGGTCTCGCGAGTCCGGTTCCTTTTGGGGCCAATCCTTGAAGTCTGGCGCTGCCCATTCCAGCCGTTCTCTACACCAGATATAGTTGAGCTTCACGTTTCTCTTCAAGCAAGTCCGGCAGAACACTTGCTTTGTCGGCCTCGGTTTTAGGAGCTCTGTGTTTTGTGATGCGCTCCATGAGAATGATGACGGACACTGTGAACCCAAGGCTCAAGGAGAATAATACCCAAGATGACTTCAACTCAAAGGTGAAGTACCTGTTATCCAATAACAATGTGTCGGATTTCCTGTCCTCCAAAAGTAAAACACATACTGGGATCACTATCCTCGGTGACTGAAACATTGACAATGGTTCTATCTCAAATTTAAAGAGCCTGTTTTCGAATTTGATTGGATTTCTCTCCCACTTCTTGGTGGCACAGGTAATCGATAATGACACCAGCAAGTAAAGCAAGTACAACACCGACAGTACGTGTGTTTTAAGAGTGAGGTAACTGTTTTTGAATTCAAGTGGTGGATCCACGAGCTCAATGAGACACGAGATGATTGCCATACACACCACGAATAAAAGGATATAGAGCGTCCTTTTTATGAAGCCCGGGGTAACGGGCTTGTTTTTGGATGTGCTGTCCAGTGCCATACTAGGACAAAGAGTTGGGGGAACTGAGGAGTAAGCTTTGACGTGCGCACGGCGGTCAAGTACAGTCTTGACAGCCGCACACTGCCGTCATGTGACCCCAGCAGACGTCACGAAAGTGTCAAACGCAGCAGTTCCCGCTCCGTTATCAGTCAGTCGTATATATTCAAAATCTCTACTAGTTTTTATAGCTTCGGGGTAAACTCGATGGTCTGGCGAGTCAAGTTCCTTTTTTTTTTTTTTTTTTCGATTGTCCTTATCTATTCGGTCAGACCATTCCTCAAAGCCTGGTGTCTGGAGCTACAGTCTCCATACTTCCAGCCATTCTCTAGTCCAAAGATGGCTTCTCTCCGTCAAGCGAGTCTGGCAGAATACCAGCCGCTTCAGCCACGGCTTGTGTTCTCTTCTTTGCATAGCACTTGATGACAGTGAAGGTAAGTGACAGCACCGCGTACAACATTAATATCACGGAAAACAGCACGATCAATAAGCCGAGCACTGGTACTGTGCCTGCTTCCGGAAAGAGATATTTCTTGAAAACGGGTGGTATGCTGTTCACCTGTACAGGAGACAAGGCTAATATTACAACCACTGAGTATAACGACGTGCATAACGTCAATACTCTATCCGTCTTGAAAGTGAAGTAACTGTTTTCGAGTACGACTGTTCTGTTTTTCTTGCGCTCTAAGAGAGCGATCAGAAACGTTGTGAACCCCAAGAACAACAAGAGCAATACCAACTTTGACTCCCTTTCGACAGTAAAGTATCTGTTTTCTAACACGAAGGTACTGTGCAAGGTATTGAGCTTGTTTCCTAAATTCACGAGAACGGATACAGACATCGACGTCAACATTTCCAATAAACGGAACATTGACATTGTGTCCGTCTCAAAAGTGAAGTGCCTGTTTTTGAATTTGAGGGGGTTTGTCTCCCAGCCCAGAGAGATGTAACTAATGTGGATTGTGGCCACCAAGAACAGGAAGTACAACAACGACAGCACGTCCGTTTCAAACGTGAGGTGACTGCTTTCAAAGACGAGTGGAATGCTCACGAGCCAGATGGCAGCCAAAATGAGCGCCGAAAACACCAAGTATAAAAATGAGTAGAGCGCAAGAGGTCTGTGCCCGCCCGGGGTGGCCGGCCTGTGGGACTCGACTTTGCTGTCCATACTATGTCAAAGAGTTGGGGGAACTGAGGAGTAAGCTTTGACGTGCGCACGGCGGTCAAGTACGAGATCTTCGCAGCCGCACCATGCCGTCATGTCACGGTCGTGTGAAAGCGCAACTACGGATCAGGTTCTAGGACCAGTGGTCGTAACGTCGTAAATCAATCATACAAATCTCGAGCTCACCAATCAAGCTTGGTGCTACAGTGTCACAGCCATTCGCTAGCCCAGAGCAGGTTGGACTTCACGTTTCTCTTCGTGCGAGTCTGGCAGACCGGACTGGATTTGGGGGCTCTTTGTGTAGCGCTTGATGGCAGTGAAGATGAGCGACAGCACCGCAAACAGAGAGCATATCACCAGGAACAGCACAATCAATAGGCCTAGCACTGTGTCCGTTTCGTTAGGGAGTAACTTCTTGAAAACAGGCGTGCTGTTCACCTGCACCGGAGTCAAGGCCAAGACTACAACCACCGAGTAAACGGCCGTGCACAACGTCACTAATCTGTCCGTCTTGAAAGTGAAGTACTTGTTTTCGAGCACGAATGTCCTGTTTTTCTCGCGTTCTATGAAAGCGATGGCGAACACTGTGAACCCCGCGGACAACAAGAACAACACCTTGGTCGACTCCCTTTCGAAAGTGAAGTATCTGTTCTCAAGCACAAATGTGTTGTTTCTGTTTTCCAAATTCAGAAGAACGAATACCGGCACTGAGATCAAAGAGATGGACAACCGGAAGATTGACAATGTGTCCGTCTCGAAAGTGAAGTTCCTGTTTCCGAATTTAAGGGAGTTTGTCTCCCACTCCAGAGAGATGTAACTAATGTAGATTGTGGCCACCAAGAACAACGAGCACAACAACGGCAGCGCGTCTGTTTCGAACGTGAGGTGACAGCTTTTGAAGACGACCGGAATGTCCACGAGCTTGCTGGCCGCCAAGGTGAGCGCTGCGAGCACCGAGAATAAAGATGCGTAGAGCACAAGAGACCTGGGCCCTCCCGGGGCGGCGGGCGTGTGGGATTTGACTTTGCTGTCCAGCGTCATACTGAGTTGCTGAAGGATTCAGGGAATCTGAGAAGTTGAGCTTGACATGCACGCATGGCGCTTAACTTTGCCATCAGCGAGGCTTGACAGCCGCACGCTAAGCCGTATTACGAGGTGCTAGCAGAGAACGTTACGAGTGTCCCGCAGATATCAGGAGTATCTACGAAACAGCGATGGAGTCTTGTAAACTCAACTGCCTTTATTAGCTAAAACTTAGGAGTAAATTGGCTCAGGTTATTGTGAGGGCATAGCAGCTTGGGTTGAAAGGGGTATTCCAAACCAGCACAATAACCCTTTCGGCACCATCCATCAAATCCTTCAAGCCCAGTCTGAAGCTGCGGTTTAAGTCACTTACGCGAAAGATGGTCCAAATTCACGCTTTTCTTCGTCACGCAAGTCTGGCAGAACACCGTTCAGTTCAGCCACGGCTTGAGTCCTCTTTTTTGTATAGTGCTTGATGACTGAAAAGAATAGTGAGAACAGAACGAAGAATAAGAATATCACGGACCTTGTGTCCAGCTCAAAAGTGAAGGAAGGATGTTTGAAGACGAATGGATTGGTTCCTAGCTGGCCAAAAATCACTGTCAGTATTGCAAACGCACTAAATAACGCATCGTTCATCCTCAAGACCTTATCTGCTTGGAAATCGAAGGGCTTGTTATCAAATTTCAGTGGTTCGCTCCCCGACTTCATCATAGAGATGACGAACATGGTGAACATCACGAAGAATACTAATACCATGGCCGGAACATAGAACACCATGAATGTGTCCGTTTCGAGGGTAAAGTACCTGTTCTCGAATACGAGTGCTTTGCTGACCAACTTCATGGCTAAATGTACTGAAGACTCCAGTGACTGGGAGCTTGGAAGCTTAAATGGACTTGGAGTCAAATCTGACCGCACATGCAGGACGGTCATTTTGACACCTACAAACAGCAAAGGGAGTCCCGGCAAGATTCTCTTCAGGAACGTCGCTTAACAGAAGCCACAACGGCGAAACAAAAAAAAAGTTGCCCGGACGGATCCAAAAAATCTAGCGCAGCCAGGTTTCGATCCTGGGACATCAGAGTTATGAGCCCTGCGCGCTTCCACTGCGCCACTGCGCTGCTAGATTGAGTTTTTGGAATGCTGGATCAACACATCAGAGCTGCAGCATATTTGTCGCCCCTCAACGTAGAAAAGGTCTCTAGTGTCGCACTTCATCTATTTAGCACATCCCTGCCAAATTTCGCCCCCGCCTTATCTGCGCGCACGTATTGCCAGCATTTCTTCGCCTCCCGCGCGTCTCCATCGCCATCACCAACACACCACTGAAGCCATGCCAGCAACAGTCACGTACCTCTCCGTGGCCCCTTCCACGGCCATTCCTGTGCGGGTCTTTGTCAACCGCAAAAAGGTGCTTCTGCTGAATCCCGTGGCCATCAACGATAAGTCTGTGATCAATCTCTCCACTGTGGGCCAGATCCGTCTCAGCAACTACGATCTAACGAGTCTCGTCATGGACATCCAGGACAAACTCAGACAAGTGATTCTAATAAAGCCGCTAGACCAGATATTCCCTGCTCGCGGAGTTCTGCGGTCTACGAGGTTGGTGGCGGATGTCTCCAACACCTGGAAGTGCAAAGTGGTGGTCACGCTTGGGTATGTGGCGGACTTGCGGTACAAGTTGTCGTGTCTCAGGGGAGCAGAGGACTTTGAGTTTCTCTCCAAACACAGCATTGAGCTCAACACGCGCGAGGCGAGCCTGCCGGCGTTGCTTGTGAAGTCCTTGAAGTTTGATTTTGTGCCGCCCGAGCCGACCGCCGACGAAGACGAGCATAACGCGTTGGACGAGAAAAAAAGCATCAGCTACAGACTACATAAGCAGCAGGTCATTGCCAGCGAGCTGACGCCGCCGCTCTCGTTGTACGTGCTACATCGCCCCAGGCACTGAGCGAGAAATTAATAGGTACTCTGTATTCAGTTCGTGTCTGTATGTTATATATAATTCAAAATGGCTCATCTCCTAGACCACGTCGCTAATCACACGCGATGCTTCTCTGTATGTCTTCAACAAGGAAAGACACTTCTCCCTCTCCATTTGAATGGTCTCGTCCTCCTGGAGCAAGTCGTCGAAGTACGTCTCGTTGTAGAGCTTGACAACAAGACGGTTCTGGATGTGGCCCTTGATATAGTTCACCAACAAGCACATGATTGACTTGGGCACTTGGTCTTGCACGGTCTCGCGAACAATCCCAAAGTACGACACAATCAACCTGCGGATCAATTCACACTCCAACTGCTCCCTTTCGCTCAACTCGCTGATGTCGTCCTCTTGCAAATGCACAGCATGCCCATTCTCGTACGAATGACTGCCCTCAGCATAGGCGTGATGGTGTGGAGGGTGCTCATCAAGGTGCAAGTCCCTCAAGTCGTTGATTGTTCCATTATTGATGAAATTGTTGTTGAACTGCAACGTTGGCTCGTGCGCTTGAGGGAACTTGAATGGTGTTGGGTGCAACTGAGCTTGCGTTTGCAAGTGGTGCTTGTTTATAACCGGATCTCTGCCAAAGAAGTAGTTGAAGTAAGACTCCTGGTTCTGATGAGTGCTATCAGACTTGACCGAGAACATTGTTTTTGCAGAATCACTTCTTTTGCGTCTTGGAGGCTTAACTTCCTCGTCGATCTGGCTGATATCAAGATCCTCGTTCTTCTCATCTGAGCTCGATCCTGCTTCCTCTGCCTGCGTCGAGCTCAATATGCGCTGCGTCGCAAGCTTGAGTTTGGAGTTCAGCTCGAGTTCCCGTTGTCTTCTCCTTTCTTCGACTACCAATGCCATGGCCTCTGCTGCACCAACGAAGTTGGGATGGTTGGTGTTGATGTAGGCTTGCTGAATCTCAATCAAAGACTCAACGTACTTGATGGTGGGGCCAAGTCTCTCTCTCAACAAGTCAGACACGACTTCAATAAGCTTTGCTTGTAGCTTTGGGTATCTGTTCATCTCCACGCCGTTGCCGGCGTTGCAGATGCTATGTACAATCTTCATGAGCTCCTCGTAGACCAACTCCACGCATCTGTGGGAGGGCTCCTCCAATAATCTGATCTGAGGCTTGACCAACAAATCGAACGCCAATTCCGGAACAAAAAGCGAGGGCCTGGGGCCCGACGAGTTGCGGATCGCAGTCCTGATGTCTTTGACAGCGAGATTTTGGGTTGGGTTGATCGACGCCAATTGCGAGCCAAACACCTCATTGAAGATGTAGTATATCCTGGCACCACCACACAACTCTTTGATGGAAACATCATTGAGGGCGGTACCCTCGACGGAGTTCACAAAGCTGTTTGCGAACTTGGTCATGAGGTTCAAAAGCAAGGCGGATCTTCCCTCCTTTGTCTCCTCCAACGAGGGCAAATCGCCGTAGGAAGCCAACTCCTGCTCCGCCTGGCCCATCAAGGTGTTCAATTTCGCCTTGATGTCGGGCAAGCGTTCGCGGATATGGTTCATCAATATCTTGTTGAGGGTGATGGTCAAGTAGCGGGTGCCGCACTTGTTTGCGATGGGGCGGTACGCCGGGTGGTTGACGAAGAACTGCTGCTCAGACCGCAAAGAGTCCTCCAAGGACTTGTTCTCCTGGATGTCCTGCTGCGAGCGGTTCACCACGCCGATGAAACCGAGCTTCAACGGGTAGACGTTGCCCTTCAAGATGTCGAGGGCGTTGGTGCCCTGGTCCATCAAGTCGATCTTGGACAAGATGCCCACGGTGCGCTTGCCGGAGGGGTCGACCTGGCGGGCCAACTTCAAGGACTCGGAGTTGACCAAGTCCACGTTGGCGGGGGAGACGGCCAAGATGATGCAGTTTGGCTTGGAGACGTACTCCATGATCAAGTTCCGGGTCTGCTTCTCGATGTCGGTGGGCTGGTCGCCGATGGGGATCTTGGTGAGGCCGGGCAAGTCGACCAAGGTCAAGTCCAAGACGCGGTCGGAGTAGATCTTCAAGTTGATGGGCAACCGGGAGATGCCCTTGTTCTTGCCGGCGATGCGCGCGGTCTCGTTCTCGATCTCCTGGCGGATGGCGTGGAAGTTGTAGAAGCGCTTGTTGGGGATGTGCAAGAACTCGCCCCACTCGGACGGCGGGTCGGAGGCGACGTGGCCGTTGCTCTGGGCGGAGCCGTTGGCGCGGTGGCGGATGTGGTCCTCCAAGTTGACCTCGCCCGGCGACAGGGAGAAGTTCTCGGCGTCGCGCACGTCCGCGGGGTTGTAGCTGTTGACCAACGCGCTGTCCTTGGACACGTTGATGAGCTGGAGGACCAAGGGCCGGCGGGTGACGATGCCTGTGCCGCGGGGAAGGAAGTCCTTGCCCACGATGTTCTCCAAGACGGACGACTTGCCGCACGACTGCGAGCCCACCACGGACAAGATCGGCAAGTCGATGTCGGCCAATTGCGTGGTGGTGACGATGTCCTGGAGCTTGTTCACGACGGGAATAAGGTCCTCGAACGACATGTTGTTGTTTGCTGGGGGGAGGGCCGGGCCGGGATCGGGGGCACGGGCGGAGCGGTGGAAGGGATGCGACGGGGCGGCGTGCTCGGGGTGGCAGCAGGCGGGTCTGGCGGGCGGCGCTGGTGTTTGCTGGGGTAGATCAGCGAGGCGGGTGTCGTCCAATAGGCGCCGGAAGAGGTTGCACAAGCACGAGGCAGGAACGATGCGACAGCAAGAATTGGTCTGCGGGATGCACAAGGGCCGGCAACACGGGTGCAAACGGCGGAGGCGAGGCGCAGGGGATGTTTCTCTCGCGGGAGTCTAGAGAACCAGAGTCTATGGCAAGCGGAAACACTTTGTTTTTTTCTCCAGGCCATGGATATAACGCCTGCGCGCGGCCCCACGCAGGCCCCGGCCCACAGAGGTGGCAAAGGGTGGCGACGCAGGCGGCAGAGGCGAGGCCGTGACGGCGGCAGGGAGACGCCTTTGCGCCGCCGCTGCCGCCACGGCGGGCCGTCGGGCTGGGCACCACGGGGCAAAGGCGTTGGTGCGTCACGTGACCGTGGGCCTTGATCTGAGAAGGGAAAACAAACGAAGCGCCCGTGCAGGACGACGGTAGCGCCGGCACCGCACGCTTGCTGGGACGCTGGATCGAGAACCTAGAGTCTTACTTCTGCTTACCTTCTTACCTTCTGCTTACCTTCTGATTACTTTCTGGTCTTTTTGGTTTTGCTTACTCGTGATTCTTCTTGCTCTTTTTTCTTTTTTCTTTTTTCTTTCTTCTTTTTCCTAGTTGTTTTCTTTTTTCTACTCTTCCATACGTCCTCACCTTCTCGCCGCGTGTTCGCAGTTTTTCATCAATTCGTACGCCCACTGCACAACAGAAACAGACAAGCACGAGACCGTAGAAATAACAAAAAAACCGGACAAACAGACAAACAGACAAACTAGCCAAACTAGCCAATTAGACCAGGCACGCCAACTAGAGCAAACACAACACACAGACTGAACGTAGAAGCTGGTGATTCCGCTCGCTGCCCGCCGCGCACTGCACACCGCACACCGTGTCAAACTCAACCACACGAAGCCAACGAAGACGCCCATTGTCAACGCAAACATGCTCTGGAACTGGCTCTCGCTCCTCTTGGCGGCCGTGGCCCTCGCGCAGGCCGTCCCCAGCGTCGACTCGTCCGCGTGGGAAAACGTCCGCTACTACCGGTCGCTCGACCTCTCCCACCCATACGTCAAGGAGAGCATCCTCCTCGAGCTCAAAAACACCTCGCCCGAGCCCCAGAGCTGGTACTTCTTGCTGCTCAACGACGCCACCGGCGAGATCTCCTCCGTGTCGCAGGTGCGCGTGGCCCTCGCCCAGGACAACCGGGCATTGGCTCCGGTGGAGACCGCCGAGCACGGCGTCTACGCCGTGGAGCTCCCCTACCCCGTGGCGCCCTTGTCCACGCTCGAGCTCAAGGCGCTCTTCGTCTACACCGACGCCGTGCTGCCCATCCCCGAGAAAATCAACATGGACGACCGCCAGAACTTGTTGCTCAAGCTCAACAAGTTCTGCTACTCGCCCTACCTCACGCACGAGTACTCCGTGTCGTTCAACGGGCTTGCGCGCGGCCAGGAGTTGCAGCTCCCCACGCACGTGGAGAAGACGCCCCAGTTGCCCGACATCAAGGGCCGTGTGGAGAAGGAGTCGCAGTCCTTGGTGTACGGCCCGGTCCGGGCGCACATCCCGCCCTACACCGTGGCCCCCATGGGCCTCAAGTACGACCACCAGCGGCCCTTGACCCACGCCACCAAGTACACCAGAAGCTTCTGGTTGCCCGGCTCCGACATCGGCGTGGTCCAGACCGAGGAGTACTACGAGCTCACCAACAGGGCCGCGCAGCTCAACACCGGCTTCTCCAGAACAGACTACATGAAGGGCCACTACGGCTTGTTGAAGGACCACTTTGCGCTCTCGCAGTTGGAGTTCCCCGTGGACAACAGCGCGCCGTTCAGCGACTACTACGTCACGGACAAGGTCGGCATCGTGTGGTCGCACAAGGTGGCCGGCAACGTGTTGAGGTTGCAGCCTCGGTTCCCGCTCTTCGGCGGCTGGAAGTACAACTTCACCCTCGGCTGGAGCAACGACATCGAGACGTTTGTGCGCAAGGTCAAGGGCGAGGACGACACGTACGTGGCGCAGTTCTCGCTCCTCAACTCGCTCCGCGACATCCACTACGACGACGTGGAGATCAGCTTCTACTTGCCGGAGAACGCCGAGTTTGTCCGCGCCAGCGCCGAGTTGCCCGCGGACGAGCTCAGCGTGGGCTCGGAGTTGAGCTACCTCGATGTGGCCGACGGCCACGTGAAGGTCACGCTCAAGTTCAAGAACTTGTACGACGAGTTGGCCAAGACCAAGGTGTTGGTCAAGTATAGATACTCGCGCGCGAGCTTCTGGCTCAAGGTGGCCCGCATCGCCGGGTTCGTGTTCACCGGCTTGATGAGCTACTACGCGTTGGGACGCATCGAGGTGTCCCTCAAAAGTTGAAGACAAGCAACAATTCAAAAACATCCGCTAGTACAGTAGCTCCGTAGCCGTCGTCTATCTTATCTATTTACTGTCGAGAGACCGCACAACATCGTCAGGCACCGTGTGCAAATGCGCAACCAAGTACCGGGAGAGGAAGTTGACGCCGTTCAAGTCCTTGGCCGCCTTGGCGGCGTTTTCCATCGCGGTGTAGACCACGTAGCACGTGCCCTCCGGAACCGAGCCGTCGGAGATGCGGAGCTGGTGCACGGGGCCGAAGTTGGAGAAGAGCTCGTAGAGCAGCGCCGTGGACGCGTTGTAGGGGAGGTTCTTGACCACCACGATGGGGAGGTCGGGCATGGCGCTGGGACACGGCGGAACCGCGCACAGGTGTTTCGCGCGGACTACGCAGGAGAGTACGATTCCGATTTATGATGTATGTAAGTAGCCCGGGTGGATAGAATTTTGGTGTAGAAGAAGATTACATCATGAGATTAGGTCATGCTGTGCTCGCGGGGCGGAGCGCGGAGCTGCCAGGGCGAGGAGCCACGGATCCGGAGAGATCCGCCAGCGGGGAATGGGCACGCACGGCACGGCCGGCGCCGGGGGGAGGGCAGCGAGGCCACATGGTCGATCACATCTTGTAGCTGGCGAGGTCCACGAGCAGCCTGCGTTTCTTGAACCACACGCGATGGAGGCCGTAGGCGGTCGCGGCCACCACGCAGAAGAACATGAAGAACAGGTAGCCCGAGGAGACCTGGTCGGAGGTCTGCACGGGGGGCGCCGCGAGGTCCACGACGGAGGACTTTGTGATGGTGATGTCGTCCACGGGCTTGTCGTCGTTGACGTCCACGGAGTTGATGAGGTCCAAGGTGTCGAAGCCCAGCACGAGCTGGCCAAACACCACGTGCCTGCCGTCCAAGTGCTCGAAGCTCTCGCTGGTGGTGATGAAGAACTGGCAGCCGTTGGTGTTGGGGCCGGCGTTGGCCATGGAGAGCCGGCCGAGCTTGTTGTGGCGGAGCTCGAAGTTCTCGTCGTCGAAGCGCTGGAACGCGAGCGGCTCGTAGTCGCCCGCGCCCTTGCGGATCAAGTTGCCGCCCTGCACCACGAAGTCCTTGATGACGCGGTGGAAGATGGTGTTGGCGAAGCCGTTGGCGTCCAGCAGCGCCCGCGTCACGAAGTTCTGTGTGGTGACCGGCAAGAGCTCGCCAAAGAGCGCGATGTCCAACGTGCCGAGCTCCACCGGCAGGCCGTCGGCCGGGATGCGGGTGACCTGGAACTGCACGATGTGGGTGACCTTGGGATCGTCCTTCAAGTGTTTGAGGTGGTCAGCGGCTAAGCCCCCCAAGCTGACCGCGGAGCAGAGCGCGAGGCAGGGGAGGGCCACGAGGCACACGAGGAAGCGGAGAAACATGGCGCGGAACGACGGCGGTGTTTCTGTCCTCGGCGTGCGTTCGGCGGGTGACGGCGGTGGAAGGATTGCTTTGGTGGAGATGGGCGACGCGAACGAGGTGCAGTTTCCGGGGCGAGGCGGTTGCGCGAGAATACGAACGGCACACTCGCTAGCACTCCAGCACTAAAATCCAGCACTAAAATCCAGCACTAAATTCAGCAATAAAATCCGGCACTAACAATCTAGCACTTGTGCAGTCTAGCACTTGTACAATTTAGCACTTGTACACTCTGTAGATTCTGTAGATTCTGTAGATTCTGTAGTTTCTGTAGATTCTTGATTTCCGTACTGGAACCTACTTTCTGTTCCGGTAGCTGCTCGTTCTGGCCTGCCTGTGGGACTGCCACAGACCAGCCACTGGCGCCGCCAGAACAATAACTCTCCACGGGCATCGCCGCCGGACGCCATGGACGGGGGCAGAGGGCGGCGCACGTGACGCGGCGCACGTGCGGCTACATTGGTGGCGCTTGGCTGCCCGCTCTCTCGGCGCACCACCACCATGAACGGCATCTCTGTGGACGTCAACCACTTGAAGAAGGGCGAGGTCTCGCTCGGCACGTCCATCATGGCCGTCAAGTTCCGCGACGGCGTCGTGCTCGGCGCAGACTCCCGCACCACCACCGGCACGTACATCGCCAACAGAGTCACCGACAAGTTGACGCAGATCCACGACACAATCTACTGCTGCCGGTCCGGCTCCGCCGCAGACACGCAGGCCGTGGCCGACATCGTCAAGTACCACTTGCAGATGTACGCGGCGCAGTTGCCGCCGGGCCAGAAGCCGTCCACCAAGGTGGCCGCGTCCATCTTCCTGGAGATCTGCTACAACAACAAGGACAACTTGACGGCGGGCATCATCTGCGCCGGCTACGACAGCCAGACCAAGGGCGCGGTGTACTCCGTGCCCATTGGCGGCAGCATCCACGAGCAGGAGTACGCCATCGCCGGCTCCGGCTCCACCTTCATCTACGGCTGGTGCAACGACAACTTCAAGCCCGACATGGACAAGGACGAGACCGTGGACTTCATCCGCCGCGCGCTCTCCGAGGCCATCCGCTGGGACGGGCTGTCGGGCGGCGTGATCCGCTTGGTGATCTTGACCGAGAAGGGCGTGGAGCGCCGCATCTTCTACCCGGAGGAGTTCTAGATACATACGCAAGTCACGACTGTCCTCACTACGCGTAGTCATTAGCTACACACATCACGCGATCCCGAGCGCGTAGTCACCAGCCTCACATCAGCGTGGTCCCGAGCACCGCGCGCCGCTCGTCGATCTCGATGCACAAGTTGGTGCCCTTGGGCAGCGCCCCGCGCCACGCCCGCCAGTAGTAGAGGTGGTACATGGGCATGTACCGCCGCACGAAGCGCTCCACCTCCGCGCCGCTCATGCCCGTGCCGGTCCGCGCGATCAAGTCCGCCTCCTGCTGGAGCCGCCACCGGTACACGTCGTTGATGTGCGCCGTCTTCAACACCACAAAGTAGTCGAACGCGGCCCAGAGCGGCTCGTACTGCGCTAGCAGCGCGTTGATCGCCGCGAGGTGGTGCATGCGGCTCTGCTGGACGACGCCGGCCGGGCCGCACGAGAGGTACGCCGCCGGAAACGCCCCCGGCTCGATCGCCCGGTACCCCGTGAACCAGCCCTCGAAGATCACCACGTCCACCGGGCCGTCCACCGCCTGCCACTGCTCCTCGCCGCAGCGGTCGCCCTTGCCGCCGTACGCGCTCTTGTCGTACCGCGGCACCTTGACGGGCTCGCGCCGGCAGAGCCGCTCCAACGTGCGCCGGGCCAAGCCCACGTCGTGGGTCCCGGGCAACCCGCGGCCGTCCAACACGAAGTTGCCGCTCCGCCGCGCCTCCGCGGACACCGCCGCCTGCTCCGCGTACGTGAGGTAGAAGTCGTCGATCAGCACGCCGATCGCCCTGAGCTCCGGGTGCGCGTGCTGGAGATGGAGGAGCAAGTGGTCCGCGAGGTACGACTTGCCCGAGCCCTGCGGGCCGGATATGCCGAGCACAAGCGGCCTTTTGTGCGGCCACGACGCCAATTGCCGCTCTAGAAACTCCGTGGCGACCTTGAGTGACATGGCTGTGCTTTTTGTGTGTGCTTTTTGTGTGTGCTTTTTGTGTGTGCTTTTTGTGTGTGCTTTTTTGTGTGTGCTTGTTTCGTGCTGTGGTCTGGTGCGCCTTGTTTGCGCTACTGCTGGTTTGTGGGGAACCTTTACTGTGCGATATGTATGCGCGGCCTGGGGCCAGTGAGGCCGAGGCCGAAACTAAATAAACCAACTAGCCTCACACGTACTTGCGGGCTCGCCCTGATTACTCGTATTCTTTTCTTCAGTTCAGCGAGCCGGCATGCCTAGATAGCCTTGATCTCCTTCAACTTGCCCACCAACTCGTCGACGCTGTCCACCTTGATGCCGGCGGCGCGTGCGGGTGGCTCCTCCACCTTTAGCGTCTCCAAGCGGCTCTCGATCTCGAGCCCCAAGTCGCTGGGCTTCAACTTCTCCAAGGGCTTCTTCTTGGCCTTCATCACGTTGGGCAACGATGCGTACCGCGGCTCGTTCAACCGCAAGTCCGTGGTGACGATCATGGGCAACTTGGCGCTCAACGTGTCGGAGCCGCCGTCCACCTCCCGCGTCACCGTAATCTGATCGCCCGCGACCTCGACCTTCGAGGCGTTGGTGGCCTGCGGCCAGTCCAACAACCCGGCCAAGATCTGGCCCGTCTGGTTGGCGTCATCGTCGATCGCCTGCTTGCCCAAGATGATCAAATTGGACTCTTGCTTCTCGGCAACCTTCTTAAGCAACTTGGCGACAGATAGTGGCTCCACCTCGGTGTCCCCCACATCGATCAACGTGCTAGAGTCCGCGCCTTTCGCGAGAGCGGTCCTCAAAATATCCTGTGCTTTCGTGGGGCCGATCGAGACGGCGTGGATCGACTTCACTAGTCCTTTGTTGGCCTCCTTGATCTTTAACGACTCTTCCAAAGCAATGTCGCAGAATGGGTTCATGCTAAACTTCACTCCCTTGGTTTCTACACCGGTGCCTGCCTTGTTGATGCGGGGCTTGATGGCGAAATCAATCACCCTCTTCACAGGAACCAAGATCTTCAATCCCGATGACATTGTCGTTATTTGGGCTTGACTGCGACGGTGACTCGGCCTGTTGACTTACGCACTGGTGAGATTTTTGCGCTTCGCACAATCCGAAAAACGGACCGCCATTATACAGGAGCATGCCTCTTAGCGACTCGAGAGCCGGTTTCTCTGCTTCATTTTCTCGATTCTGGCCTTGAGCTGGGCGGTCACCTCCGCTGCCTTCTTCCAGTTCTCCTCCTCGGAGCCCACGTCCGACGGTTGTGTGTAGTTTGTACGGTCGGAGATTCCCGTGCGCGATGCGCTGGAGAAGGTCGAGCTGAGGCCCGTGTCGTCTCCGTTCTCTGTAGCCACAGAGCCCTTGACTCCGTCAATCGAGAGCCTGTCAACGCGCGAGCTCAACTCCGACAGAGATATTCTGGGCTGCGACGTGGCAAACCGCTCGGGGGACTTGAACGGCGAGCGGGCGTCCAAGTTTCGCAGGAAAGACGGCAAGGGCAGCGCCAGGACCGTGCTCTGCTGTAGCTTCATCATGTCGATGGTTTGCTCCAAGCTCTTGATCTTCAACTTGGCGTTCTCGAGGTCGCTGCTGAGACGGGCGATCTGGGTGTCTCTTTGCTTGGTCATGAGACTGCCGTTGGTGTTCTCTTTCTCGGCCAGCTCCAACTTTTCTCTCAAGAGCGCATTCTCTTCGTTGGAGAGCCGCAAGTTTTCTGTGATGGCGGCCACGCTCTTGAGAAGGCGCTCGTTTTCGCTTTGCAAGTGCCTCTTCTCTTCTTTGAGCGACTCAACCACTCTGTCGTTCGCAGCAGGGACTCTAGAGACATCCTGCTGCGGAGAGCGCGGCTTGCTCACGCTTGATGGCGAAATGAGCAGCTTGCCAGTGAGGCTCTTGACCGGAGGCCTGGTTCCGGGCTCGGCACGCTTGGCCGGAGACGTGGCGAGGCGCTTGCTTGGAATGGACTGCGAGCTGGCGGGCTTTTTCAACGCGGGAGCGGCCCCGAGGCGGCCGCCAGAGGCCACCCTGGCGCCTGGTGCGGCGCTGGACGGCCTTGCAGACGCAGCGCCGCCGGAGGCTTGCACGGAAACACGCTCAAACACGGTCTTGACCTTGGCCAAGCGGTTCTCGTCGACGGACTCGAGGAACGGCTTCAACTCGCGCTCGCCCGTGATCTTCATCAAGGTGCCGATCATCTCGGTGGCGGCCTGGCGCACCGGCTCCTGCGACTCGCTCAAGAGCTTGACGCCGGTGTCCATGATGGCGTCGACCTGGGCCGGTTTCGGGGCGGTGGTGGTGGCGGCCAAGCACCGCTGGAGGTAGTTTGTGGCGGAGATCTTGACCTGCGGGGTCTTGTGGCGCATGCCAAGGAGCGTGTCGTCCAAGACGTCGCCCAAGGAGGAGCACGCGAAGATGGAGTCGAGCGCGCCAGCCAACGCCTCGGCCACGGACGGCTTCTTCTCCTTGCTGCGCTCGATCAAGGGCCCCAAGACGAGCGCGCGGTACTTGGCGAACGAGGCCTTCAAGCCCTTGGCCAAGTACTCCACGCCGTTGGCCGCGAGCTGCAACACCTGGATGTTGGCGTCCTTGGTGCACTTGGCAAACACGCGCACTAGGTCGGTGTAGTCGTCGTTGGCGAGCTTGGGCGCCTTGGCGAGCACGCCCACCACCTCCTCGAGCGCCTCCACGCGGTCCTTCCACTTGGGGGACGCCATGCGCGCGGCCAAGTCCGCGGGCATCTTGGACAACACCTCCACGGGCTCCAAGGCGTCGTAGGCGTCGAACGGCGGCGGCGCGGCGGCCGGCGACGCGTCCTCCATGGGCACGTCGGCGTCGGCGGCCGCGGCCGCGGAGCTGCGGGCGTCCTGCTCGGCACGCTGGGCCCGCGTGAGCCGGAGCGGCTCCGGGGCGGCGCCGCTGGCCTTGTCGAACTCTGCGGCCAAGTCGCGCTGCTGCACGGGCTTCAAGCTGGGGAACAAGAGCAGCGTGAGCCCGTCGCCGAGCCAGCGGTGGAGCGACACCGCCAACTTGGTGGTCTCGGCACGCACGTTGCGGTCGGCGTGCGCAAAGAGCTTGGCGAGGCTGGGGATCACCAACTTGGGCGGCACCACGGCGCAGCCGAAGGCGTCCACAAGCAGGCGCACCGCGTGCACGCAGCCGGCCACGAGCTTGGGCAACCTGTTGTCGAAGTAGGGCACGATCTGCTCGACCACCCAGTCCGCGGAGCCGGAGACCTCCACGAGCAACACGAGCGCGTCCGTGGACTTGGCCTTGGTGCCGGCCCTGCTGGACGACAAGCCCTTCTCGCAGAGCGCGGCGACCACGCCGGCGGGCTTGAGCTTGGCGACCTGCGCCGGCGTGCTGCCGAGCTCGAGGTACTTGCACAACGCGAGCAACGCGGCCTCCTGGGCCACGACGTTGGCGTCGGTGACGAAGGCCCGGAGCACGTCGGGCTTGCCGGCCACCACGGCAAAACACGGGTCCTGGGCGGTTCGGGACGCGTCAAACTGCGCCGCCAACGCACTGTAGCCGTCCAAGCGGACCTTCCACACGCTGTGGGCGATCTTCTCCTCGACCGGCAACTGGGAGTAGTCCTGGTCGCTCATGGGGACTTGTGGGATTGGTAAACAAACAGTGCGATCAGGTGCAGGGAGGGACGAGAAGAGGAAGAGGGAAAGAAGAGAAGACGAGAAAAAATAAAGGGAGAAAAGTCGAGGGAAAGTAAGAGAGGGAAAAGAAAGAAGGAAAAGTAAGAAGAGGAAAAGTAAGAAGAGATAAAGTAAGAAAAATAAAAGACAATTTAAGTAGAGTGACATAAGCGGGTGACGAGAGCGAATACAGCTGGCTGCGCAGTGCTGCGATGCCCACAATGCTACGCTACATGCTACAATGCTGACTGCTGACTGCTGACTGCTGACAGTGCCTGCTGACTTCTAACTGACAGTCTCTCCAGTCATTCTCGGCTCAGAAGACGTTTGTTACTATTTCTCCCAACATGCATTACTCAATCACCTCGGCGTACTTGGCCTTGATCTCGTCGTACGGCTTCAACGTGAAGCCCCACAGCTCCTCGCCCGGGCGCGTCTCGTAGTACTTGCGGATGTCCACGCCGTGGTAGGGGTGGTTCGTCATGTTGAACCACGGAAGCACGGCCATCGTCACAAACGAGTACTGCGAGAGCCTGTTGGACACGTCCTTCAAGCGGTCGTCCAAGTTGGAGTCGTTCTCGTGGTACGGCAACTTCTCCTCCGACAACAACTTCTTGATCTCGTAGCGGTCCCGCTGCACCTCGCGGGCGTTCTCGGACCACCCCAAGAACCGGCGGGACGACCGCACGTATGCTAGGTAGAAGCCGCCGAGCGCGCCCATCAACGTGGCGGCACGCAACACGCCGCCCGGCACCCGGCCCGGCTTGTGGAAGGACCCGGCCGCGGGGTCCAAGCGCTCCCAGGCCACGAGCGAGAGCGGGAAGGCGCCGGCGGAGAGCGCCCACACGCCGTAGTCCGAGGGCCGCAAGTACGACACCACGCGGCGGAAGTGCGGGTCGACGTCGATGAGCTCGTAGTCGCCGCGAGCGGGCTCGCCCCTCACGGGCTCGTTGTGTTTGTTGTACGACATGGCGTTGGTGGTTTGCGCTTACGAACGATGTTTTTTGATTGGAGGCCGCGGGCCGCGCACGTGACACGCATCACGGCAGACGGGCCCAAGGCACGAAGACTGAAGGACCGAACGGACCAGAGATGCCTGGCGGTCGCCCCGGCTTCGCTGGTCAGCCTCGGCGAGCTTAGCCGGACAGCTCGGGCCTGGGCTGCCGGCGCTGCCGGCGCTGTCGGCTCTTGCGGTCGGGGCGGCCCTCTGTAGCATTGACTAGCCGTGCCCTAGTCGGCATCAACCTTACCTCCCTAATATCCACTGATCCCTCTACTTCCACTGATCCCTCCTTCTGCTCCGCTACGTGGCCTCATTTTGGTGTGGCCCACCGTAATTTGCTGGTGGTGCTCGCGGTGCGAACGCCCCGGATTCCAGGACCGATACGAGCGCAGCACAGCACAGCACAGCACAGCACAGCACCACTTCACCAGACACTGGGACCAGCAGAGCACAAGAGCCTTACCTCCCTAACACCAGTTCAGCGGCCCAGTTCAGTGCCAGTCAGAGCTCAAGGCGGAGCATCCAGTGTTCTGCTCATCCAGTGCTCACCATCCAGTGCTCATCCATCCGCTGCTCCATCCGCTGCTCCATCCGCTGCCCATGGACCAGCCGGGCCGCCGCATGGCGGTGTTCACGCGCGTCATCAACGCCTTGCGCTTCCACAACGTGCCCGCGTTGAACGTGGTCATCGCGCTGCTCTTGGCGTCGTTCTTGCTCAAGCTCACCACCAAGTACAGGGAGCTCTACATGAAGAGCTCGCTCGTCACCATCATCGTCACCAACTTGGTGTTGTACGGCATCTCCGAGACGTTGGCGCAGTCGATCTTGTGCTACAGCCCGGCCGCGCCGTTGGTGCTGTTCTCGGTGCGGGACTCGTTTGCCGAGCCCACCGCCGCCGTGGCGCTCGACGACGGCAGCGACGTGGCGCTCGACGCCGGCAGCGACGTGTCGGACTCCGACATCGACGAGGAGAACTTCGACCGCTTCCTCAGCTACCTCCGCTCCGACACCAGCTTGCCGTACCAGCCGCTCTCGGAGCCGGCCGCGGAGCCGCCCACGCGGCCGTCGTACTTCCGCTTCGACCGCTTGGCCGGCTTCATGTGCTGGGGCTTCCTCATGGCGTTCGTGCAGGCGTGGTGGTACCGCTTCCTCCAGATCTACTCCAAGCACCCGCAGTTCGTGGAGGTGCTCCGCAAGGTCATGTCCGACCAGTTCTGCTTCTCGCCGGTGTCGCTCTTCTGCTTCTTCACCTACGGCACCATGGTGCTCGAGAGCGGCACCTGGGACGACACCAAGGCCAAGCTCCAGAAGCTCTACCTACAGACCTTGGTCATCAACTACTGCGTGTGGTTTCCGGTGCAGTTTATTAACTTCTTGCTCGTGCCGCGCGAGTTGCAGGTGCCGTTCTCCTCCTCCGTGTCCGTGTTGTGGAACTGCTTCTTGTCCATGCGCAACCTGTCCTCCTAGCTCACACGTACATCCCCGACGTGTTGGCCGAGTTGAGCTTGCGCACCGCCTGGCTCAACCGCTTGAGCGCCGCCGCGCCGCTGTCCGCGCCCAACACCACCCCGTACGCCTGCTGCGCCGCGTCCACGATGGCGTCCGCGTCCACCTTCTCGTACCCGGGGTGGCCCTCCGAGTTCAACACGAGCACCGCGGCCCGCGCGAGCCGCCCGGCCCGCGCGAGCTCCGACACCACCGCCGCGCTGATCCCGGTGATGAAGTGCGGCGGGTGGAGCGGCTCCACCGCCGCAAAGAGCCCCGACGGCAAGTCGAGCCGGCTGATGGTGCGCCCGTTGTTGAGCGGGCTCGGCGCGAGCGCGATCCACTGCGTGGCCCCCGCCGCTAGGCGCACAATCTCCGCCGCCACCACCTTCTCCGCGATGGGGTTCACGAGGTGCGGCACCACCACCGCCACGGTGTCCTTGCTGCGCGCGAGGAGGAACAACTCGATGTCCGCCGCCGTGTACCGGCGGTCGGCCACGCCCGCGCCCGACGCCGAGTAGAGCTGCTCGTCCTCGTCAAAGTCCTCGGTGGCGCGCGGCTCCTCCAACTCCGGGTACCGCACGGCGATCGTGCCGCACGACGCCTTCTCCAACACGTGGAGCACCACCGCCATGCTCTGCGGCACCACCACCACGCGCTCGATGCCCGTGTTGAACTTGGCCCGCGTGGTGTGCGAGTTGAACGTGGTCTCCACCACCGGCTCCCGCGGCTCCTGCTCGCGCTCGTCCTCGTCGTCCAACACGTGGCGTGCGCTGGGCGCGTCCGCCCACTGTTTGATCTGCGGTTAGTATGCGGCCCGGGTGTTCGCCTGCGGCTCTCGGCTCCTACTTACGAGCATTGTGGTGTAACTGGTGTCTGTGTTGACGGCGCCCGCTGTGCGCGAACGAGCGTTTCTGGGGCTGGCGCGGCCCCGCGCTGCCCGCCGCCGCACTCCCAGGGCCGTCTGCGCTGTGCGCACGTTGGCCCTGGCCTGGTGGGCCTGAGGCCGAGCGCGGGCGCAATGTGGTGCGTTTTTTTGCCTGGCTCGCGCGACTCCACCTCCAACACCCTCAACCCGGCTGGCCCCTGCTTGAATCCACCACAATGCTGCTTGCTCTCCGCGCCGGCCGCCTCGGCTCCGCGCCACGCGCAGCCCTCTGTGCGGCGCCCTGGGCCCGTGCGTACCACTCGTATTCGCACCCCGCCTCCAACACCATCGTCCACAAGCACTCGCCCGAGGCGATCCTCTTCTCCAAGGCCATCGAGCACGTGCCCAGGCTCGGCTTCACGCAGCAGGCCGTCGACGCGGCGGTCGCCGACTTGAAGTACCTGGACTCGATCCAGAGCGCCATCTCCGCCACGTCGGCGAACTCCATGGAGTTCTCGCTCGTGCTCTTCTGGCTCAAGCTCCAGCGCCAGAAGTTGTACGACCACGTGCTCGACAAGCAGCTGCCCTTCCACAAGCTCGCCAACGAGTACGACCGCGCCGCGTACCTCCTCTGCAAGCGCTTGGAGTACAACGTGCCGGTGATTGGGCAGCTCTCGGGTGCGCTTGCGCAGCTCGTGGTGCCGTACAACGTGCCGCAGTCGATGGAGGAGCTACATAACTTGAGCGACGACGTGGCGTTCTACGCGGGCGACGTGTCCAACGACTCGGCCTGGTACGCCAAGCGCTTCTTGTTGTCGTCCATCTACGTCAAGCTGGAGTTGTACATGCTCTCGGACTCGTCCGCAGAGTACCACCGCACCATGGACTACGCCCAGGACGGCGTGCTGAAGATGCGCGCAATGGGCTACGCCTACACCTCCGTGGAGCAGTGGTCGCTCTTCAACGCGGTGTCGTTGGTCAACTTGATCAAGAGCCAGTTGCTCCGCGGCTGACCCGGTTCTTTGCTGTCGCTCTATTGCTGGCACCTATATATATGCAACTATGCTGGCACGTAATAAACAGCCGTCTGTGCTCCCCCTCTATGCGCCGAGCTGGCTTCTGACCTGCAAGAGCTTTGCCCTGGACTCCTCCAAGCCGGCCTGCGCCTTCTCGAGCTTCTCCTCCACGCGCTTGATCTCGCCCTCAATGAACTCCATGCGCTTGCTGACGTTCAACTTGGCCTCGCCGTAGTCCTGCGGCATCAACACGGGCCCGGTCAACTTGTAGATCTTGGAGTCCTCGTCCATGTACTCGAACTCCTCGAGCACGATCTTGTTCTCCTGGAGCTGCGTCTCGAGCTTGGACCGCGCCTGGATCAACTCGTTCAACGCCGACTGCGCCTTGGTGAACTCCATCAGGAGCGCCTCGAACTGCTGCTTGGGGTCCGCCATTGTGCACTGTGTCTGGGCCGCTGAAGGCGCTCGAAGTTGTGATGAGAGCGGCGTCACGTGACCACAGAGCCCAGCTCGGGCGGACCCCAAGCGGCGGGCTGAGGCGCTATACTTCCATTACTCGTGTACGTAGTCGGCCGGCGCTCGCTGCAGCCTGCGGCCAGCGCCAGGTACTAAACATGCAAAAACCAGATAACCAAGGGCGCACGGCGCGGCGGCTCAGATGTCCGAGAGCAAATCGTCGTTGTCGTCCACCACAATGTCGATCACGGGCACCTTGTAGCTGCTCATGGAGCCGAACACGGAGCCGTCGTCGCCGCTCTCGTCGCTGAACTCGCCCTCGGAGTACGTGTCGTGCGAGTCGTCGTTGTAGTCGTCGGCCCGGCTCGCCCAGTGGTCTAGTGTGGGGCGCGCCACGCCCTTGCTGCTGGAGGGGCCGGCGCCGTCAACGCACATGTCGTCGCTGGAGTCCTCCTCGACGACGGCGTCGCCGCCGACAACGTGTAGCTGCGGCGGCGCGTAGTCCACGGACGTGTAGCGGCGCTGCAGCGCGGGCGGAGTCATCCAGCGCGGCGCGTTGCTGTGGGACTTGGTCCGCCGCTTCTTGGAGGACGAGAGCGCCCGGGCCCGGCGCTCGCGCGCAAGCGTCTGCAGCTGCTGGAACGGCGTGGCAAAGAGGTCCTGGTTGAACAAGAAGCCCTGCGACTCCTTGAGCAGGAGAATGTTGTACGAGGACGGCCCGCGCGAGAAGGAGTAGGACTTGTATATGGAGAAGCTCTCGCTGTCGAGCATGGACTTGGAGAGAAATGACGAGCGCCTCAGCGAGCCGGCGCTCCGCGGCTGGGGCAGATGCGAGGGGGGCAGCAGTAGCGCCGGGGGCCGGGCCGGGCGGTCTGTGGCGTGGCTCATTGGGGAGGCAAGCAACGGCTCTGCGGCGTGTGGTGTGGTGTGGGCCGGCTAGCTGTGCAACGGGTGGCTAGCTGTGGAACGGGTGGCTAGTGAGACGGACAGTGCAACGCATAAGAACGTGGATGGCGGTGCTGGGCCAACCACGGGGTCGCGAGCAAGCGGTAGGGGGCAGGGACGCGGCGTGTCCGTGGGCGGCGTCTGCGGGAAGTGAGCTGGAACGGGGCTGAAACGCAGCTGAAACGGAGTGGACGCAGCGGTGGGAGGCTGCTGGGAGGTGGCTCAGGAAGAAGCTTGGATTTGCATGAGATAACCACTGGGTGGCCTGGTATGAGTCTATCTCTGAGTGCAGTCCGATATCACCCCGGAATCATGGCTCGCGCAGACTGCAACAGCACCGGGCCGCGCCCGAGGGACCGCCCTGACCGTGTTACGCCGGCCGCGGGTGCTTCTTCCCGTCCGGCCCTCTTCTCGCAGGCCCTCTTCCCGCCGGCCTTCTCCCCCCGGTTCTCTTGCCGCCCTGCCTCCTCTCGTCCCGGCCCCTCTCGGTCTCTACTCTTCGGGCTCCTCTCGCGTGACTCGTGTATTATGCTAGTTGGCTCTGCCTATATGCAACGGTAATGCTCCTCATCGCTCCACCTTCCCGCTCACGACACCGTGTCGGAGCGCACCTGCTTGAACTTGTTCATCACATACATCAACCCGTCCCTCAGGTTCTGCATGTTCTTGGCAAGCTTGTCGCTGCCCCACCGCTCGATCTTCTGCTTCAAGCCGAACAAGCTTGACGACACCTTGACCCGCACGTTGAGGTTGGTCTTGCCGCTGGAGCAGTCGTAGCGGAGAAACTCTTGCACCTTGACCACGCGGCGGTGGTCCACGTTGGCGCTGTACGCCAAGATCTTCTTCTGCACCGGGTCGATCACCGACTTCTCGATGATCCACAGCTGGAGGCTCTTGCCCAACAAAGGCGCCATGAAGTCCGGCAACAGGCCCTTCTTGACCACCAACCGCGTGGTGTTTAGCCTGCCCCGCTCGTCGACAAAGCACTCGATGGTGTCGGAGCTGAGCACGTGCTTCGCGTACGGGTTGGGGTACCTGTTGAGGTACGCCACCGACGTTGTGACGAAGTCGAAGTCGAAGAACTGGGTGGCGTTTAGTAGCTGCACCATGGCGTGGTGGTGGAGTGGCAAGGTGGAAAATTCATCCGCGAGTGTGGGCGGTCACGTGCCGCGCTCTTCCGACCGCTCCGGTGACAATGGTGGAGGTTCGATTGGCGGGCCGCGGGCAGTCGCGCAGCGCCAGCACGGGCCGGGCCCGGTTGAAACGGCCGCGCTGGCACGGGCCTGCAACGCCGGCCCTGCAACGACGGACCTGCAACGCCGCCGCGACCTGAAACGGGCCCGCTGCACCCCGGGCCCCGCTTGCCTTTTGCCGTTGCTGCGGGCTCTTGGTCTCGCGCACACCTTCCGTGGCGGTGCCCTCGGCGCTGGGCTGCGCACTCCGGCCGCCGGTTTGGCGCCCACGCTGGCACTGCCTAGTCCGCATCGCAAAAGGAAGGGCCTGTGCGGCACCCACACTGGTCCGGCACCGCAGCTCCACAGTGACGTAGGCCGCGCTTGCAACCTGCTCCTCAGACTAGCTGTCCGAATTACCGGCCCGTTGGGCCCCCGGCTACTGAACCCCCGCTGCTGGACCTGCGGCAGGGGCCCCAACGGTTCTGCTTGCCGCCTGTTCTGCTGCCGTTGCGCTTTTCTTTTTCGGAACGGCGATCCTTGTGCCTGCAGTTAGCGCTGTCATCTCGGCTTGCCTAGGCAATTTGGCACCCTGCGCGGCGTTTGCACCCATTCATGCAGAAAACAATCATTCCAGTGCCCGTGTTCCAGCGAGATGCCGTCATGCTCTTCTACCCGCCATCCAACAAATCACTGCTCGCGTTCCCCGTATCAAGCTGCATTAGTCATCTGTTGTGCGTAGGCAAAGTCGTTTCGGTCCAGAGAAAAGACCAGGCAAAACAGCTTCTTCTCTAGCATAGCACGTTTCTCAGCAGAGCAAGGTTGTTGCATTCCAGATACCCATTGCAACTAGCACGGAGCGAGAGGACCTACTTCTATTTACCATTCGCGTCCAGTAGCCAAACTACGGACTTGCATCCACTAGCATAAGGGACCACCCCAGACAAACCACCATGGCCAAATTCGTTCCCACAGACTCCGAGACCCTCGAGCCCATCGTGTCGGAAATCAAGCCCTACACGGAAAGCATCGAGAAGGTGGGCTTCTGGGAGTCGTTCCAGAGAAAAGAGGAGAAAGAGGTCCGGCCCAAGGACTTGAAGATGATGCATTTGGCCGTCATTGCGCTCAGCTCGGGCATGGGCACGGGCCTCTTGGTGGGCTCGGCCTCCAAGTTGAGGACCGGCGGCCCGTTGTCGGTGTTGATTGCGTACGCCATCGTCGGCGCCATGTGCGTTTGCACAATGAACGCCGTGGGCGAGCTCACCGTCGCATACACCGACTTGGAGGGCGGCTTCAACGAGTGGTACCGCAAGTTCTTGGACGAGTCGTTGGCGTTCGCCTTGGGCTGGAACTACCTCCTCCAGTGGCTCACCACCATCTCGCTCGAGTTGGTGACCGCGGCGTTGACCATCAAGTTCTGGAACACAAGCATCAACTCCGACGTGTTCGTGGCGATCTTCTTCGTGGTGATCTGCCTGATCAACTTCTTCGGCGTCAAGGGCTACGCAGACGCCGAGTTCGTCATGAACAGCATCAAGTTGGTCACGTTGGTGGGCTTCATCATCATGGCGCTCTGCGTGGACTTGGGCGCGTCGCCCGACGGCTTCATCGGCGGCAAGTACTGGCGCGAGCCCGGCTTCTTCACCAGCTTCAAGGGCTTGGTCACGGTGTTCGCCACGGCGTCGTTCTCCATGGGCGGCACCGAGTTCTTGGCGCTCTCGGTCAGCGAGGTGCGCAACCCCCGCATGGCGTTGCCCGTGGCCATCCGGCTCGTGTTTGTGCGTGTGACCTTCTTCTACTTGGGCACGTTGCTCTTCGTGGGGCTCTTGGTGCCCTACAACTCCAGCAGGCTCATGGGCGCAGACTCCTCGTCCACCAGCGCCTCGCCCTACGTGTTGGCGGCCTCGTTGCACGGCGTGAAGGTGGTGCCGCACATCATCAACGCCGTCATCTTGAACTCCGTCACCTCCGTGGCCACCGCCGCCATGTATTCGTCGTCGCGGTTGTTGAGGTCGTTGGCCAGCCAGGGCTACGCCCCCAAGTGGTTCGATTACACCGACAAGGCCGGGCGGCCGCTCCGCGCGTGGTTCATCACGATCTTGGCCGCCGCGTTCGCCTTCATCGCCACCTACAACAAGCAGGACGTGGTGTTCAACTGGTTGTTGTCCATCGTCGCGTTGTCCATTGTGGTGATCTGGCCGGCGCTCTGCTTGTGCCACTTGAGGTGGAGGGCCGCGTTGCGCTACAACAACGTGCCGCTCGAGAGCTTGGGCTTCGTGTCGTACACGGGCGAGATCGGCTCGTACTACTCCATTGTGGTGAACGTGTTGATCTTGATCGGCCAGTTCTGGGTGGCGCTCTTCCCCAAGGGCGAGCCGGACGTGAACAACTTCTTCCAGAACTACCTCACGGTGCCGTTCACGCTCGTGTGCTACATCGGGCACAAGACGTACACCAGGAGCTGGAACAAGTTCTACCTCAAGACGTCGGAGATCGACGTGCACACCGGCAGAACGGTGTTCGACGCCGAGATCCTACAGTTGGACAGGGACGAGAAGGCGCAGAAGATGGAGTCTGCGCGGTGGTGGAGCAAGCCGTTCGTGTGGTTCTTCAACTAGGCGGCTTTATAGAGTAAATGTCACGATTATGGGTTCTGTTTGTTTACCGACGGTCGCACCACGTGACCGGAGTCCGAGCGATGGAGATGTAGTGGGCTTGGCGGCCGATAACTGCGGCGCGGACACGGGTCTCGGAGATATCGGCCCCCATCGCGTGCTCCTATAAAGTGTACGCGAGCCGCCAGCTGCCAAGGGCGATTTTTTGTTTCCACAACCCAGCTGAAACACATCTGAAACACCCGCCGGACCAGCACACACCATGGTGGCCTCCCTTCACAACACAGGCGCAACGACCAAGTTGTCGCAGCAGGAAATCATCCCCCAGAAGTCCGACGTCGGCGCCTTGGCCAACAGAATCAACCTCGAGACACAGAGCCTCCACAACAAGATCGACAAGTTGGTCACGTTGAAGGTGGCCATCGCCTTCAGAGACTACAGAATATACAGACAGGGCTTGCAGAGCTTCTACCACGTGTTCGCCACGGTGGAGGACTGCTTGTACGCGGAATTCGAGAAGCCCGACAGCCAGTGGGCGGAGTTGCTCCGGGCTGTGTGGAAGCCCGAGATGGCTCGCAAGGAGCGTGCCCAGCAGGACTTGCTCTTCTACTACGACGACAACAAGAACAAATTCCTCACGCCTATCCGGCCCGCACAAATTGAGTTTGTTGCGCACATCAAGGAGGTGGTTGCCGAGAAGCCCTACTTGTTGCTTGCATACTTGCACGTCATGTACTTGGCGCTCTTTGCCGGGGGTCGGATCATGCGGTCGTCCATCTCGCGCGCCACCGGGTTCTTCCCGCAGAAGGACGGGTTGAAGCACGAGGAGATTGTGCGCATGGGCACCAACTTCTTCCAGTTCGACGTGGCGGACGAGGACACGTTCCGCCTCTTATACAAGCGCGACTACGAGCTCGAGACGCGCAACAGCTTGACCGAGAGCCAGAAGCTCGAGATCATCGAGGAGGCCAAGTACATCTTCGCCCAGAACACGCGGTGCGTGAAGGAATTGGAGGAGCACAACTTGTCCAAGATCAAGAGCAAGTGGACGTACTTGTTGGTGACGCGCGGCTACTACATTGTCATTGCGGTGTTGATGGCAGCGTTTGTCTTGGTGTTGCGCAGACTCGCGCAGAGATTGTTGTAGGTACGGATAAGGTATGGGACGGAAAAAACGCACGGAATACTGACAAATGTAGACGTTTCTTTGATATGCTAACTACTCTCGCTGTCTGCGTCCCGCGCGAGATCGGGGTCCAACTCGTTGGTGACGCCCTCGGAATGATCGCGCACCCAGTTCTCCGCCCACTGCTGGATCCGGTCCACGTTCTCGTCCATGTCCTCGACGGAGTTGGAGTCGAGCGAGATCACGATCTCCGGGATGTATGCGTCCGCCGCGTCCTGCAAAATCACGTCCATGATCTCGCAGTCCAAGTTCTCCTGGATCTTGTTGTCCTTGTACTGGCGCTTGCTTAACCTGTCGTGCAATCCCGAGGGCTCGGTGCGGAGCACCACCACCAAGTCGATCAACCGCTCCGGGAAAATGTCGCAGCAGTGCCAGTCCACGACCGCGCCGCCCTGCCGCAAGTCCGCCTCGAGCGAGTCCAAGAGCTTGTCCTCGTCCACCACGTGCGTGTCAAGGGCCTCGTCGTAGCTCTCGAGGCACTTGCGCTGCTTGGCCACCTCGCTGATGTTGTAGTGCCGGTACGGCTTGCCGAGCAGCGCCACGAGCGCCTCGGCGTGCGACGTCTTGCCGCACCCGGGCGTGCCGGTGATTATGATGTTCGGGTGGAACCGTGTCGAGGCCATCTGGTCAATCCGGTTGCGGACAGGGCCGGCCATGTACGCTGCGATGAGATGCGTGCGGTGTACGGGTGCATTTGCAGCCTTTGGCGTTACGCCTCGTGCTGCCGCCTGTCCCCGGTGTGCCCCTCGGTCTGCGTCTGCCCGTTGCTGTGCGTCTGGCTGTTGCTATGTGTCTGGTCACCCGTACGGCTGCCAGGGTGCCGGTTGTCGGTGTATGGTGGCCGACTGTCCGTCGTGTACGGCGGGAGCACTTCTAGCGACCGGGAGAGGTGCATGTACCACCGGAGGTACGCAACCCGAAGAACTTCCCTCACGGGCGTGGACAACCGGGAGTCGTCAATTGAGGACTGCAACATGTAGAGCCGCTGGCCGACGTCGTTGTCCAAATTGTTGCTTTCGCCGTCTTCGTCGTCCGGCACACGCGCTTCGGGAACCGTGGTCAAGTACTCCCAGAGCGCCTCCACCAGCAACTCGCTGTCGAAGGGGCCCTGAGCCCCGCCTTCAAAGTCTCCGTAAAGAGGGGGAGAGTCTGGCGTCATCCTTGTAGAGAGAGAGCCGTCATCGGTGCCTACACTGGCTCGTAATATAGAGTCACGCCCGTGACCGCCACACACAAGTCATGTGCAGAGGGCGGGGCAGACCAGACGCCACCAGCTTCCAGATGCTGCTACACGCCCACGGCCCACGGCAGTCGGAACACAGCAGCAGGACAAAGGGAGGAGATCGCGCACGTGCTCGGTGTCACGTGCCGCGCCTACAACTCAACGCCGGGCGCCTCGCCGTGCTGCCCAGTGCAATGTCGGCCATTTTACCGCCCGGGCTCCAAGCGGCCGGCGCAGAGAACAGCAGCGCGGCCGCCGAGGCGTCCGCAAAACTCCCGATAGAGAAGTTTGGCTTGGCCGGGCTCCAGGGCCTTCTCCGGCCCGACGACGAGCAGGCCTCCGCCGTGGGCCAGGACTTGGCGCTCCAGGGCCTCGATTTGTCGGAGGGCCTGGAGGTGCTCAAGACGCTAGCATCGCCGTGGCAGGAGACGTCGCGGTCGGAGGTGGAGCCGTACTTCACGCTCCCGGAGTGCATTCTACAGAAGAACCTCGTGCCCAAGCCCGAGCCCTGCGACTCCAAGATCCTGTCGTTCATGGACGAGACGCTCTTCTACATATTCTACACCAAGCCCCGTGACACGCTCCAGGAGTACGCGGCGCGCGAGCTCGTGGCCCGCAACTGGCGCTACCACAGGGACATCCAGGTGTGGTTGACCAAGGACAGCAACGTGGAGCCGGTGCTCATCAGCCCGGACGTGGAGCGCGGCGTGTACGTGTTCTTCGACCCGCACAACTGGGAGAAGATCCGCAAGGAGTTTGTCTTGCACTACTCGTCCGTGCAAGCGTAGCAAGCTATGTATACATGATATAAACGAATCGCTAGTCCCGCAGGTACAACACCTTGTCGACCTTGACCTCGTCGTTGATGTATGTGTAGATGTAGAGCGTGCACCTGGAGTTGCTGGTGTCGAGGAGGCAGAACGAGGGGATCGTGGACGAAAGATGCGTGGCGTCGTACGGCTTGTCGGCGGCGTCGGCGGCGCCCAGGCTGCCGTTGGCCGGCGTGTCGCTGGCCTCCGCGGCAGGCTCCTCGGCTGCTTTGCCGGCGTCCTCCGCGGGCTTGGCCTCCTTGTCTGTGTTGGCTGTGTCCTTGTCTGAGTCCAGCTCGGGTGCACCCTCGGGTGCGCCCCCCTCGGGTGCGTCCTCGGCGTTCTCCCCGGTGTTGTCGTCGGCGTCGTCGGCATCCTCGTCCTCCGCGTCCTCGTCCTCGGCGTCCTCGTCGTCGTCCAAGTCCGGCCACGCGAAGCTGAACGCGCCCGTGGCGCTTCCGGGGTTGATGAAGAACTTGCCGTCGAGGGTGTACGCCTCCACGCGGTGGGTGCCGCCCCAGACCAAGATGTCCACGTCAATCTCCCGCGCAAACGCGAGCAACAGCATGGGGTTGTTCCGCGGCACGATCTGGTGGCCCGACGTGAACCCGATGCGGAAGTTGTCGGCGGTGACCACCTTGTAGAAGGGTAGGCTGGCGTCGGCCTTCGCGCCGAGCAACGCCACCTGCTGCGACAACACCGCCTCGTCGTCGAACTCGCCACGCACCGCGCTGAAGGACGGCGAGAGCTCGTAGAGGAACCGCAACGTGCTGGCCGACTGCGTGAGGTTGCCCAAGAACAACACCTGTGCGATCTTGCTGTTGGACGGCACCTGCGGGGCGTTGGGCGCTAGGAGCTTGCGGAACTTGGGCGGGATCTCCGCCACGCGCTCCGGGATGAAGAGGTCGCCAATGGCGAGCGTGAGCATGGTTGGTGTGGAGAAGTGCTGGTGGCTCTGTGGCTATCGTGGCTATCGGTGCGCGCGGTGCGGCTGGCAGTTCCTCTGGGGTGCGTACTTCAGTATCTACAAAGGCCCGGAGGTAATATCCACAAGGCCCGGAGGTACGTGCTTCATGGAGGATCCGAGCTACGCGCTCGTCTACAGGCTCGACGAAAGCAATACATTGGCGAACTAGCAGGCCGAAGCTCGATAAATACATTAGTGCTGCGCGGGCACCTGGTAGTAGGGCAGGTTCTGGTCCTGCTGGTGGCGCATCTGCTCCTGCTCGTCCTTGGAGAAGATCTTCTGCAAGACCTGGGGGTAGTTGCGGAAGACCTCGTCGAAGCGGTCCCTGTTGGTCATCTGGAAGACCTCGGGGTCGCGGGCCAAGGCCACAAAGAAGGTGGAGATGCCGGACTCGATCACCACCAACGACACGCGGGTGATCTGGCCGGCAATCAAAAACGAAAACGCCATGATGGGCGCGTAGTAGTTGCCGCTGGAGTTGTAGGCGGGCGTGGTGAAGCGCAAGTAGAGGTACGCGAACAACGTGGCCACGTACGCCACGAAGAGCGAGTAGAGCTGCACGGAGGTGTTGACGAAGCAGTCGTTGATCAAGGCGTCCATGCCCTTGAAGCGCAACAACTGGAACGTCTCGCGCGCGGACGCGAGGTAGGCCTTGCCGTAGAGCGCCACGTAGATGTACGCGTAGTGGTTGAAGTAGCGCACCATCCACTCGAGGAAGCCGATGAGCATGTCGAGGATGAGGTAGCCGCAGCCGGCGCACACGTCGCCCTGGCCGAAGGCGTCGTTGCGCAACACCTGGACGAACGCGCGGAGCAACTGGATCAACGACACAATCAACGAGCCGAAGCAGATGGAGCCGAAGCAGTAGGTGACGGCGCGCTTGAACGCGCCCAAGGCGGGCCAGCGCGGCTCGCCCTGGTCGGAGCCGGCCAAGTAGTACCAGGTGCCGAACACGCCGGAGATGGTGACGTGGATCACGTTGCGGATCACCTCGGAGATGTAGTAGCCGGCGAAGAACACAAACACCAACACGCCGACCAACTTGGACTGCGTGCACGAGCCGCCGCTGGCGCTGCAGCCGGGGTTGTTCTCGTCGGGCGAGTACTTGATGTAGGTGGCGGTCACCACCATCAAGAAGAACGCGGAGAACGCGCCGGACACAATGAGGCCGATCACGGAGGTCAAGAGCGTGGACTTGTAGCGGCGCATGACGTCGATGGTGATCTCGAGCACGGTGGCGCTGAAGGGGATGCGGCCGCGCGAGCTCCAGTAGCACCACGCGGTGAACAACGTGAACAACAAGAACACCACCGCGGCGGAGTAGTACTTCATGACGAAGTAGTAGATGGCGGTGCCCAAGCCGAGGATCACGTTCAAGATGAGCCCGGACGTGATGAAGAGCTTGGCGTGCAAGCGGGCAAAGAGGAGGAGCAAGAACGACAACACCACCGACACCACCACCACGAAGCCAAACAACACCGCGGTGTTGGAGTTGAGCGTGAACGAGTTCAGCGAGTTGTAGATGGACCCGCCGTGGATGGCGTACGTCTGCTTCATGGCGTGGAGCGTGATGCCGGCCACGGCCACGAAGCCGGCCACCACTAGCAAGAAGAACACAGCAAACACGGGGTCATTGAGCCGTGGCTTCTCCACCTTGAACGCCTGGTCGAACGTCTCCAGGTTCTGCGGCTTCTCCTGGTACGGCACCTGCTGCTGGTTTTCGTAGTCCTGGTTGGGAGGGGCGCCCGGAGGAGGGCCTGGGGGACGGTCATAAGCCATGATGAGGGTATGCGGCTTAGTCGGTGCGGAGCAAAGAGGTAAACACTCGGGTCGGACGGCAGTCGGACAGGGCAGCGGGGCGGGCGAAACGGGCGAGACGGGCTCTGGGGGCGTTTCGGGCTGTGGCGAACAGAGGTGAAAAAAGGCCTTGTAGACGGTGTCACAAGCTAATAAAAGCAAACAATGGCACGCTCCCTGTATGCCAGAGATGCTGGTGGTGCATTGTCAACGCTCGCATAGCTTCTGTGCATGAGAGGAATGGTGCGAATGCCCGAAAGGGTTCAGCAAGCGGCTCGAGCGGCTGGGTGACGGGAGGTGAGGGTGCGAGCCACTACCGCAACCAACCACACCAACCCACCCAAAGGACCCAGCAAACCCACAACCAACGAGCCCACAACCATAGGACCCACAAACAAACCGCCACCAAAGAACCTTTACACTCGCTACTCTTGTCTCCCGCGCACCACGCTCTCTACCTCTACTATCTCGTCCAATTCTCTCGTCTTGCAAAATCCTCCCCTTCTAATACTCTCCTCCTAATCCCTCGTCTTTAGTTCTCTCCTCCTAATCCTCTCCTCCCAATTCCTCCTCTTTAGTTCTCTCGTCCGTATTCTCTGGTCTGCTCTTGCTTGTGTCGTTCTGCTGCTGTGCCTTCGTGGCGCTTCCCGTTGCGGCAGCTCATAGCGCTCACGGAATTTCGCGGCACGACGGAATTCTGCGCATCGCATCGGCCCCACAAACTACTTAAAGTCGCCGTGGGCCCCGGTTTTCAAGGCAACCCACAATGCGTCCTCTGGCCCTGAAGCTCACTCTGGCCGTGTTCTGTGCGCTAGTCGTGCTGCTCGCTCCCGCCGTGGCCGCTCCGTCGGACGCCGGGGCCCACGCGCAGTCCGTGCTCCAGGACGTCCCCGAGCCTCCGTTGTCCTTCATCGACCAGCTCTACGGCGAGGCGGTGCTCTCGCCCGAGGCAGTGCGGCACAAGGCCGGCCTCTTGCAAAGCCAGAGCCTCGCGGCGCCCGCGGTCCACGAGCACGCCTACGTGGAGCTCGGCCGCGTGCCCCACACGCCGCACCAGCTCATGCTCCAGCTCGAGCAGGCGAAGACCGAGCACGAGCGGGCCGCCCGCTTGGCCGCCCACGACGGGTACCTTGCGCTGCGCTCCAAGTGCACGTTCCCGCCCGACGACGACACGCGGGACCTCACGTCGCCCAGCATGTTTGGCGGCATCGTGACCTTCGGCCACTTCGACACCTTCAACTGCTTCGACCCCGAGCTCTTCCGCAACACGCCCATCGACATTGCCGTGGTGGGCGCGCCCTTCGACACCGGCACGTCGTTCCGCCCGGGCGCCCGCTTCGGGCCCAACGCCATCCGCCAGGCCGCGCGGCGCCTCGGCGAGGGCATCACGCCCGTCAGAGGCAACCGCCCGGGGTCCAAGCTAGCCGTGGTGGACCCCTACGACCCCTCCACGCACAACCTCACCATCGTGGACTGCGGCGACGTGTCGTTGACGCCGTTCGACAACCGCGTGGCGCTCAACCAGCTCTACCGCGGCCAGCGGGCCATCCACAACCACACCACCACGGGCGCACGCGGCCTCGCGCACCCCAAGATCATCTCCATGGGCGGCGACCACACCATCACGTTGATGGCGCTCCGCTCCGCGTACGAGAAGTACGGCAAGTTGGCGGTCTTGCACTTCGACAGCCACATCGACACCTGGAACCCCAAGGTCCTCGGCGGCGGCATCACCGACTACATGTCGTTGAACCACGGCACGTTCCTCCACTACGCGGCTGAGAACGGGTACTTGGAGCAGCAGAAGTGCTTCCACTTGGGCTTGCGGGCGCCGTACATCGATGCGAAGTACGACCGCCGCCACGACGAGAAGTGCGGCTTCCGGACCATCACCGCGCGGGACATCGACCGCTTGGGCTACGAGCAGATCGTGGAGAATGTCAAGGCCGCGGTCGGCGACACCCCGGTCTACATCACCGTGGACATTGACGTGTTGGACCCGGCGTACGCCCCGGGAACAGGCACCATGGAGGTCGGCGGCTGGACCACGCGCGAGCTCCTCTCGATTCTCGACGGCTTTGAGGGCTTGAACGTGGTGGGCGGCGACGTGGTGGAGGTCAGCCCGCCGTTTGACACCAACAGCGAGGTCACCAGCTTGGCTGCCACCGCGGTGATCGACTCCCTCTTGGGTTTGATAATTGTGCAGACACTAGACTAATAACACCACATTGTGCGTCTCGGCTACGCTGTAGGCGCGGGGCCCGGGTCCACCGACGGCCGCCAGCGAGCCTGTCGGCCGGGCCGCGCAGAGCCATCGCCAATCAAGCCTGGGTCGCCATCACACAAAACTCGATCAAGAAGGGGCACGTGGTCTAGTGGTATGATTCTCGCTTAGGGTGCGGGCGGTCCTGGGTTCGATTCCCAGCTTGCCCCTCTTTTTTTTTGAGCCGCGCCAGAGCTGGCCCACTGGTGGCAAGACTTTCATCATCATGTTTTTAGTGAATCTCTTTTGTTTGCGATGGCCGCTTTTGTAATAAACGCTTAAGGCGTGGCTTTTAAATGCGATCGAAGTTTGTCTCGGAGACCTGCTTTTTAAACATAATATTAGCTTGCTTGACACTGAAGAAATCCTAGTGAGGCCAGTGAGTGATGAATTCAGTCTCGACTTCTTCGTTAATGACACACTATTGTGGCAATGTATAAAAGATTATTTCGATGCTGGTGGCCTTATGATTGACAATGTTTGCCAAGACACAACGGATAGGTACGGCGAGATATGGCACATGAATGTAGTGTTCTGAGCCTCAGCGATCTCTCTTGGGAAGATATTCACCGGTGACGTACCACAGTCTATTTGATATCAGCCGCAAGCCATGAGGCACTCAAGACAAAAGATCGGCCATGACAGGCTGTTGGGATATTTTGCATTGGGACGGCCAGTGACAATTAATTGTATAATCTGACCGTAGAGAAGATATCTTCCCAATTGGGTGACCGAAGGATAGTATCCTACATGTCCATATTACTAAGAGGGAGCCCCTCCTTTAGGCTAGAACCGGTGGCCCGCTGGAAAGGTCGACGCGGCTCCCCGTAGACCGATTCCATAGGCTGTCTGCATAGCCGAGAACGGCTATCTCCGCACGTCCTATCTATCCTTCGGTAGTCACGTGAAGTGTGTAGCAGGACCCTATCCTGTTCGGCTATCTCCGGCCCTCGTAGCTTCCTTCAATGGTCACGTGAAAGGTATAATAGATCTTGGAACCACCGAGATTCCTCTGACACTCTCCCCGTCAAGACCAGATCGTCACGATCGGTTAGGGTCAACTCTGTCAAGCAGCCGTAACTGCTCAGAACGCAGGGTAATCCACAGAATGGGAGACTTGAAATATGTAGCTGGTCTCCGACCGCTGGGGAATCAGCATCCTGGCCTGATAGTTGTGGCTGATATCAGACCGCTCAGAGATTCTCACTCAAGAAGGGGCACGTGGTCTAGTGGTATGATTCTCGCTTAGGGTGCGGGCGGTCCTGGGTTCGATTCCCAGCTTGCCCCCTCGTTTTTTTTGACACGGCGCGCCCCACTGCTCTTTTAGGGTATCTAATCCGGGCGGCCGCTTCGGTGCTGTTGCCGTTCAGGCCTGTTTGCCGGTGACCAGCGTGTCGGCCAGGATAGTTTATTTTTGTAGATAGAGACTGGCGTTTTTTAGAGATTGGCGATTGCAAAGGTAATGCGGCGATGGCAGACTCGCGGCTACTTTTCCCGTTTCGGCTTTACTACCGCGACCGCTCGTCCGCCATCGGTGACTCAACCCCGACCCGGACCCGGAATGTTGCCATTGGCCATTGCAGCTCTTTCGAGATTGCTTTCTAGGTTACGTGAGCTCGTGGGGCTGCTCGTGACTGTACGACAGTGGGCCAGGCCCCAAGGTGGCGTTCATGATTTATACGAGTATGTGCGGCACCAGGTCGCGTCGGTCATTACTGTATACGGTAGCGAAGCCGGTGCGGTAAACCGGTGCACCGGTTGCGTGCCACTGACTAATTGGGCGCTTCGGCTGTCAAAAGGCAAATCTCCAGCGGATGGAGATAAAGGCTGTAACACATATAAGTGCAGCCCCTGCGTGTTTTTCCGCCTGCTGATTTTCCGTGCTCCACACTCAGGAGGTTTACAGCAACTGCGCTTAGAGGCTAGCAAGATACAGCCGCACGGCACTACAGAATGGGAGACACAGAAAACAGATTGACAGCGGAGTTGTCACACACGTCCGACGCAACGGCACAGATATCCGCGGGCGACAACGCGGGCAACCATGAGGAGCCAGATCTCGAGAAGCAGGGCGGCGAGACGGTGATCGGGCAGTCGGCGCTCGCAGCCATTCCCGACGGTGGGTACGGCTGGTTCGTGGTGTTCGCGTGCTTTTTGCTCAACTTCAACACATGGGGCGCCAACTCGGGCTTCGCGGTGTACTTGTCCACGTACCTCAACGACGGCACGTTTCCCGGCGCAGACAAGTACGACTACGCGGTGATCGGAGGCATGACGTTCGGCGTGGGCTTGATGTTTGCGCCGTTGGTCAACTGGATCCAGGGCAAGGTGGGCGTGCGGCCCACCATCATCATCGGCATGTTGTTCCAGTTCTGCGGCTTGTTCATGGCGTCGTATGCCGTGAACTTGTGGGAGTTGTACTTGACACAGGGCGTGCTCCAGGCGTTCGGGTTGGCCTTCATGTCGATCCCCGCGCTCTCGGTGTTGCCGCAGTGGTTCAAGAAGAAGCGCACGTTCGCCGCCTCCATCTCTTCGGCCGGCTCGGGCTGCGGCGGCTTGGTCTACAACTTGGGCATGCAGAGGGTGATCGAGGCCCGCTCGGTGCACTGGGCGTTGCGGGCACAGGCCATCATGTGCTTCGGGCTCTGCTGGATCTCCATTGCGCTCATCCGCACGCGCATGAAGACCAAGCAGCGGCTCTTTGCGCCCGAGCTTTTCAAGTCCGCGGGCCTCTACATCTGCATGTTTTTCGTGGTGTTCTGCATGTTCGGGTACGTGGTTGTGTTGTACGACATGGCCAACTTCACCACGTCGTTGGGCTACTCCGCGTCCCAGGGCTCCATCGCGTCGGCCATGGTGCAGGTGGGCTCGGTGTTGGGCCGGCCGCTCGTGGGCCGGTTGTCGGACTACTTGGGGCCCATCACCGTCGCGTGCTTGGCGTACCTCGTCGCGGCGATCTTTGTGTTTGGGCTCTGGATCCCCGCACAAAACTTTGCCTCGGTCATTGCGTTCTGCATCATCGAGGGCGGCATCATGGGCACGGTCTTCGGCACGATGGCGCCCATGTGCTCCAAGCTCTTTGGGCTCAAGAACGTGGGCGTCTCGCTCGGGTTCCTCTGGATGTTCTACGGCGTGTCTGGCTTGGCTGCGCCGGTCATTGGTATCTCGTTGAAGTCCGACCACGGCACGCACCAGTACTTGCACTGCTCCATCTTCTCGGGCTGCGCCTTCCTTGCGTGCTCCTTCACCTTGCTTGTGATGAGGGGCTACGTGGTGCACCGCCACAAGTTCTCCGACATCGACGCCGACCAGGGCCACATGCACCTATATGTTCCGCCCCACGCGCCGTTGACGCACGCATTCATCCCCATGGCCAAGATCTGACGGGGTCGCTGCGAGTTAATAGAGTATTCAATCCGTATAGACAGGCGATGAATCGCTGCGGGACCCAAGAGGGTGTTTATATTCAAACGAATGAATTTGCACACCGAGCCGACAAGGCATCACAGTGCCTATGATTACAGTGCGCTGTCTCCTATACCTCTTATGACTATAATTATGTATTGTTGTGGTCATGTAAATTATGGGAGTCCTCAGATATTTTTAATGAGATTCTTCAAGAATTTTTATTTTGTAAATACTTTTATGGGCTCAGATAATTTTATGGGGCTCAAATATTTTTGGTTCTCATGGTCCGACTGCAAGATACATCTGTACTTCGCGACCCATCGCTAATTATGCAAACCGCATCCCAAGCCCTCAGTCCCTCTTCACACGCTAAACTGCGTCCAAAAGACAATGTCGCCGAAAAACGAGAACGGACAAAACAGCCTCAAGGCGGAGCCTCAGCCGCTGTCTCTCGTGGCCAGCCAGCTCGGCGTGGGGCTCGCGAGCCCGTCCGGCTCATCGCTAGCCAGCCCGTCCACACAACAACTACAAAGCACCCAAAATGCTGCCACTGAATTGGGCAGCTCGGCGCCGGGGCCTGTCCTCGAGGACCCGGCCACTTTGGCGGCCCTCAAAACCGAGGAGCCCGTTGATGGCATGCCAGCACAGCGCGGAGAGGCCCTAGAAGCGGGACCACCGAACGGAACGGAAACCGGAGACAGCACCGGCGCTTCTGAGCACACAACGCCGTTTCACGGAGAAGCGGCAAACTCCGGCCCGGGCCAGGCTAGCCGACACAACGGCACGAGCCCGACAGCGTCTGCCGCGGAAAACGGCCTGCGGCTCTTCATATACAACGCCCGTGTGGACGCCTTCTCGCAGCTCATCAGTGCCTACCGCGAGCAGGAAGCCGAGGTCCGCGAGGCCACGGTGGAGAGCGCCGCGTCGCTCCAGCAGACCCGCTTTGCGAACGTCCACTTGTGCGTGGCGTACGACGACGCCTTCGTGGAGAGCCAGCGGCGGTTTCTGTCGCTTCTCGCCACGCCTGTGCTCCGCGAGTGCGAGCAGGTGTTTGTGCATGTGGACTTCTCCCGGAACACAAAGTGGGCAGACACGCCGGAGGAGTCCAAGGCGGCGTACACCAGGCTCTTGGCGGACGTGGAGCAGGCCGCCGCCAGCAAGGTCGTGCAGTGCTCGGTGATCGGCAAGTACGACCAGAGCACGGCGTACGTCACCGAGAAGGACGGGCTCCGCAGCTTGGGCACGGAGATCCAGGACGAGGTGGCGCGGTGGCCCAACCTCCGCACGTTGGACTACCGCAACAACAGCATCCGCATCATCCCCGGCGTCAAGTTCCCGGACTCGTTGCAGGTGCTCAACATCGGCGGCGGGCGCTCGTTGGAGACGTTTTCCGGGTTCAAGATGCCGGGCCGGCTCCGGGCGTTGGACGCGTCGCAGAACGTCATCACGTCGATCGACTACGTGCCGTTTCCCGCCACGCTCGAGACCCTCGACTTGCTGCAGAACAGAATATACTTCCTCAACTACGCGGAGTTCCCGGACGGGCTCCGGGAGCTCGACGTGTCGGACAACCGCGTGGAGTCGCTCAAGAACGTGAACTTCCCCAAGGCGCTCGAGTTCCTCTCCATCGCCAAGAACCCCATCGAGTGCATGAAGGGCGTGCGGTTCCCCGAGTCCGTGCGCTACTTGGACGCGTCGTGCATCCCCAACGAGTCCATGACGGGCATCAAGTTCCCCGACCTGACGGTGTCGCTCAACCTCGAGCTGTCCATGACCAACATCCGCGGCCTCAAGTTGCCGCCCTACGTGCAGCACTTGAACTTGGGCTCCAACGGCGTCAACAGCATCAACCCGTTGAAGCTCCCGGACTCCATCACGACGTTGTACCTCTCCAACAACAACATCAAGACGCTCAACAAGGTGGCGTTCCCCAGCGCGCTCTCCGAGTTGTACTTGGGCAACAACTTGGTCACCACGCTCAAGAACGTGGCGTTCCCGCCCACGCTCCAGGTGTTGGACCTCGAGATGGACCCGCACAACGAGGACAACGAGAAGTACATCACGTCGCTCAAGGACGTGATTCTTCCGCCCGGCTTGCGCGTGTTGCGCTTGGGCTACCACATGATCAAGTCCGTGGAGGGCGTCGAGTTCCCCGCGGGCCTCGAGGAGTTGGGGCTCCAGTACAACGACATGCGGGTGTTCCGCAACGTCAAGTTCGGCCCGCGGCTTGTGCGGTTGGACCTCTCGGGCAACCAGGAGCTCCTCAGCATGGACAATGTGTTTTTGCCGGACACGCTCCGCGAGTTGCACGTCCCGCCGCTCCTCTTGAACAACCTCCCAGCGCAGGTCGTGGAAAGGGCCAACCGGAAGGAGTTGACGCTCAGAAAGTCGTTGCCATACATTATATAGAACGTTTAAATATACAGGGGATCATGACGTGCCAGAGATCATGCAAGGGCTGCGAGCAAGCTGCGGACCGCTACTCGTCGTCCTCTTCGTCGGAGGACTCCTTGTCGTCGGCCTCCTTGCGCTCCAAGAGCGCCTGCAACTCGGCGTCCTCCGAGGCAGTCACGGCCTTAGGAGCCATGGTGATCTTGATGTTTCCGCCCGCGCTCTCGATGGACTTCTGGACCCGCTCGATGGCCTGCTCCAACAAGGCCACGCCCTGGTTCTTGTCCAATGCCTGGGTGGAGATGACGTACAATGGCGCGGCCACCAACTTGGCCTTGACCAGCATCTGCTCCGTGGACACCTCCTCGGCCGCCTTCAATGCAGTCTTGATGGCGTCGATGCCCTCGTAGGAGAAGCACGACACCTCGACGTCGGCGCGGATCTTGATGGCCTGCGGGGTCAACCTGCGGCTGATGTACAACTTCAACTCCTCCAAGATCTCGGGCGAGGGCGCCTCGATGCCGGCGAAGATGGTGGGGTCGGTGATCAGCAACTTGAACGCGTCGTAGGCGTGGCCGTACTTCCTCAGCAACGGCCAGCCGACCGTCTGGTATAGCGTCTCCAAGGAGATGTTGTACTTCTCGGCGCAGTGCCTCAAGATGGAGTGCACGGCCTTGGACTTGTTGTACCGCTCGTCGCACTTGACAATGTCTTCGGACGAGACCCTTCTCTTGGACAAGTCGATGTAGCCCTTCTCCTTGTCGACTCTCAACACCACGGCGACCTCGTTCTTGCCCACACGGATCAACTTCTGGATGGACCGGATTCTTCTTCTGGACAACTCGCTCAACAACACCATTCCCTCGATGTTGTCGTACTCGAGCAACTTGACGTACGCGCCCATCTCGGCGATCTCCTGGACGTTGACCATGACCACCTCGTCGACCTCGGGGTACTTGTTCTCGTAGAACCTGCAGTTTGAGCTACTCATGCTGGGCTGTGTGTGAGAAATGGATGGCTCTGTGGAGTTGGCCTTGAAGATTTTCTCCGGCGCGCGCACGACTGAGATGGCGGTGGAGTAGACCCAGACCAAAGGCAACAAAAAACAGCACCGACCTGGGCGGCCCGGCCCGCCCGTTTGCGGCCGGTGCCTTACCGGCGGTGGGATCATCCAGCACGGCCGAGAAAACGGTTTTGGGGCCCGCCCGCCCAGGGGCGTGTTCGGCACGCGCCACGCCACGCTCGTGCGGCGCACTGTCTTTGCACCCATTCTTGCACCCATTCTTTCTAGCGGCACGCCCACCACGCCACCATGACAGAGTTCCAGGTGTACAAGAAAGCCAACTTCTACGTGCCCGTGCGGTACAAGATCCAGGAGGTGTTGGGGCGGGGCTCGTACGGCGTCGTGTGCGTGGCCATCGACACAAAGTCGCCGCAGCCAGTCAAGTTGGCGGTGAAGAAGATATGCAAGATCTTGAGCCGGGAGGTGCTCCTCCGGCGGGCGATCCGGGAGTTGAAGCTCATGCGGTTCTTCCGGGGCCACCGAAACGTACGTGGGGACATCCGTGCCTGTTTTTGTGCAGCTACTAACGCCAGATCGTGTCGCTCGTGGACGTGTACTTCGTGACGGTGGCGCCGTACGAGGGCCTCTACTGCTTCCAGGAGTACATGGACTACGACCTCGCCCGGGTGCTCTACTCGGTGGTGCAGTTCCTGGAGTTCCACGTGCGCAACTTCCTCTACCAGATCCTCTGCGGGCTCAAGTACGTGCACTCGGCCAACGTCATCCACCGGGACCTCAAGCCGGGCAACATCCTCGTGAGCTCGCGCGGGGTGTTGAAGATCTGCGACTTTGGGCTCGCGCGGCCCATCGCGCTGGACCCGGCCCGCCACGCCGCAGACCCCATCACCAACTACGTGGCCACGCGGTGGTACCGGGCGCCGGAGTTGATCCTCCGCTCCGCGCGCTACGGCAAGGAGGTGGACATGTGGGCGGTCGGGTGCATCTTGGGCGAGCTCTACGGGCGGCAGCCGTTGATGCCCGGCAAGAGCCTGGTGCACCAGCTCCAGGAGATCGTCAAGTACCTCGGCAGCCCGCCCGCGGGCATGGCGGTGCGGCCCGACTGGAAGCTCCCCGCGGAGCGCCGCGCGCCGGCGCCGTGGGCCGCCGTGTACCCGTTCGCCGCCCGCGACGGGCTCGACTTGCTCGGGCAGCTCTTGCGCTGGGAGCCCGCGCGGCGCCTCACGGTGGACCAGGCCGTGAACCACATGTTCTTTGGCCGGGTGCGCGACGCGGCCCACGAGCCTCGGTGCGCCAGGGCGTTTCGCTTTGGCCGCGAGGAGGATGCGCGCGAGCTCGCGGGCCTCCACGGGCTCCTCAAGGAGGAGGTGGCCACGTTCCACGCCGAGCGGTGCCGCGCCAGCCAGCCGCCGACGGTGTGAGCGGCCGCCGTTGCGAGCCGCCGCCGACGGAAGCGCTGCAGCAACCGGCGGAGGCTCTGCCCGGCGCCGCCCGTGTAGTTTATCCGCCCCACTTCTGGACAGCCTGCATTCTGGGTGTGCAGAGAAGCCATTCCGAGGCCCAGGTCCCCGCTACCCCAGAAAAGTATATAACGAGCGCAGGATCTCGATTCGGGCGCCATCCGCAATGTCCGGCATCCCAGACAGCCACCCAGATCTCGAAGTGCTCAAGTTCGTCATCTCGTACGACGACGGCTCGGAAGTCGAGGTGCCCGTCAAGGGCGTCGACGACGTGAAGGTGGTGATCCCCGAGGGCACCAACTACGTCATGACCATCCACTTCACCGTGCAGAACAACACCTTGAAGGAGTTGAAGTACACCCAGGAGGTGCGCAAGGCCAGCTTTGTGGTGCGCCGCAGAGAGAAGGTGCTCGGCGAGCTGTTCGAGCCGCGCGACGAGCCCTACTCGGTGCTGTTCGAGAAGGAGACCACGCCGCTGGGCATGATGTTCCGGGGCAACTTCGACTGCCGCTCGATCTACTTTGCCGAGGGCAAGGAGTTGTTTGCCAGGCCGTGGCAGTTGTCGGTGACGAAGAAGAAGTAGACGCGTTGCTGCCCTGCTGCTGGGCCTCGGTCCGTCGCCGCTGTGGCCGCTTCCCCACATTTCGCGCTGCGCAATCTTGCTCTATCGGACGGAGCGGGCACAGTCCATAGCCGCAATACACGGGCCGCAACAGCGGCTCCGCCCAACCCGATGCCGCCGGCCACCCGGCCGCCCGGCCGCCACCGTGCACTGTAGCCAGCCGTAGCGACGCCGCTGCTCACGTGACCGCCGGCCCTGCGTCTGTTCGGGCCATCGCCGCTCCGAGCCCCGTCTCCACCGCTCCAACTCCATTCTCCAGTTTGCCACTTTTGTCATTCTCCCGCTCCGGTTTTCCAGTTTTTCCGCTCCCCGCTCCAGTTCTCGTTCTCCAGATCCCCGTTCTCCCGCCATGCTGGTCCGCCTGGCCACCCACGCGGGCTCGTGGTACTCCGCGGACAAGGCCACCCTCGGCAACCTCGTGGGCCAGCTCCTCGCCGCCGGGCCCGCGGCCCAGAGCGGTGCCCGTGTGCTCGTGGGCCCCCACGCCGGCTACACGTACTGCGGCGAGCGCCTCGCAGAGACGTACCTGGTGTGGGACTGCGCGGGCGCCAAGACGGTGTTCCTCTTGGGCCCGTCGCACCACGTCTACTTCCGCGACACCGTGATGGTGCTGGCGTTCGACGCGTACGAGACGCCGCTCGGCGACTTGGCCGTGGCGTCCGACGTGTGCAAGCAGCTCACGGGCGCGGCCCGCTCGCCGTTCCGCTACATGAGCGCCGCCGTCGACGAGGACGAGCACCTGTTTGAGATGCACGCGCCGTTCTTGCTCGGGCGCTGTCTCGCGGAGCGCGTGCCGCCGCCGCGGATCGTGCCCATCATGGTGTCGTCGCTCTCGGCCGGCGCCCGCGACGCCGTGGTGGCCGCGCTCGAGCCGTACTTGCGCGACCCGGCCAACACGTTTGTGGTGCTGTCGGACTTCTGCCACTGGGGGCGCCGCTTCGGCTACACCGAGTACGTGCCGGGCTTGGACTTGGCCCGCGCCACGCTGTACAGCGCGGCGGACGACCGCTCCGTGCCCATCTACAAGTCCATCGAGTGCTTGGACCGCGCGGCCATGGACGTGGCCGCCACGGGCTCCGTGGCCGCGTGGGACGCGTACATCGCGCGCACCGGCAACACCATCTGCGGGCAGAAGGCGCTCGGCATCGTGTTGGGGCTCGTGGAGCGGCTCCGGGGCCCGTCGGCGTCACGTGCCGGCTTCCAATGGCTCGGCTACTCCCAGAGCAGCGCCGCGCGGCGGGGGTCCGACTCCAGCGTGCTGTATGCGTCCGGCTACGTGGCGCTCCCGGCGTAGGCGGGTGCTATTATGTGCTGCTGCTGCTCTGCCTGCTCTGCACTGCCTGCTCTGTGCTGCTTGCCCTCCGCGTTTTGCACCCGCGCCGGCCCCGCGCGGATCATCGCCAACCTATGTACCTGACGTAGATCGCAATAGACAGCGCCAATAGCCCGCCAGCGAACAACCGGCACCCCATGGACGCCAAGTATTTCGGCAAGTGCAAGGCGTCGGAGCTCCGCGCCGAGCTCGAGCAGGCCCGCAAGAAGCTGAAGCCCCAGCAGCGCGTGAAAACCATCCTCAAGAAGGTGGTGTCCAACATGATCCTCAACCGCTCCGAGATGGCGGTGTTGATGCCCGACGTGGTGGGCCTCATGGTCATCGACGACTACGAGATCCGCCGCATGTGCTGCCACTACATCGTGCACTACCACGACGTCAACTCCAAGGACGCCGTGGCCGCGTTGGACTTCTTCTCGCGCTTCGTCCACGACAGGGACCCGTTGCTCCGCGCCCTCGCCATCAAGACCGTGTCCAGCATCGGCTTGCCGCAGTACCTGGCCTTGGCGCTCAAGTCCGTCAAGCCGCTCCTAGCGGACAAGTCCGCGCACGTGCGCTCGGCCGCCGCCTTCAGCGTGGCCCGCGTCTACCAGCACGACCCCAAGGCGGTGGTGAAGCTCGGCTTGGTGGAGAGCGTCAACGGCTTGCTCTACGACGACAGCCGCACCGTGTGCGCCAACGCGCTCGCGGCGCTCGACTCCATCACCGAGGCGTCCGCCACGTTGAACTTGAGCATCAACAAGGACCACCTGCTATCGCTCTTGCGCAGCGTGGCCACCGAGGACGAGTGGCGCCAGGTGTACCTGCTCAACGCCATCATGTCGTTTGTGCCGCAGACGTCGCAGGACGCGCTCGACGTGTTGGACGCGGTGTTGCCGTGCTTGCTGCACGAGAACTCCGCGGTGGTGCTCAACGCCGTCAAGCTCGTGTTGTACTTGAGCAACTACATCGCCGCGGACCTGTTGGCGTCGCCGGCGCTTCCGCGCCGCGTCGGCGCGCTGCTCGTCACGCTCCTCACCAAGCCGCCCGAGATCCAGTTCTTGGTGCTCCGCAACGTCATCTTGCTCCTCCTCAGCAAGAGCTTCTTGATCAGCGTGGACGTGGAGCTGTTCTTCTGGAAGTTCGACGACCCCAAGTACATCAAGGACACCAAGCTCGAGATCATCTACTTGCTTGCCAACGAGGACAACATCGACGCGGTGTTCCGCGAGCTCGAGGAGTACGCCACCGAGGTCGACCCCAACATGGCTCGCAAGGCCATCCGTGCGTTCGGCAACCTCTCCATCAAGTCGCCTACCGCTGCCCAGCGCTGCGTGGACATCTTGCTGGACCTCATCGCCAACGACATCCCCTACGTGGTCCAGGAGGCCGCCATCGTCATCAAGAACATCCTCCGCAAGTACCCGGGCCAGTGCGACTACATCTTGAACGACATCTGCCGCCACTACAAGTTGATGGAGGACGCGGACGCCAAGCTCGCGCTCACCTGGATGGTGGGCCAGTACGCCGAGAAGATCGACGACCCCGAGTCCATCCTCACGTACCTCACGAGCTCCTTCAACGAGGAGCCGCTCGAGGTGCAGTACTCCATGATCACCGCCGTGGTCAAGTACTACGTCAAGTTCCCGCAGGCTGGCGAGACGTACGTGTTGCGCGTGTTGAAGTGGGCCACCGAGGAGGTCGACAACCCCGATCTCCGCGACAGGGGCTACTTCTACTGGAGGCTCATCACAAACAACCAAAACGAGGGCGACGAGTCCAGCTTCCAGCAGAGAACCAAGGAGATCGTCATCAACATCCACCCGGAGATCGACTCCGAGACTGAGAAGATCGACCCCTCCATCCTCGAGGAGCTCGAGCTCAACGTGGGCTCTCTTGCATCCATATACCTCAAGTCCGTCAGGCACGTCTTCCGTCTAGCCAAGGAGAAGCTGCTTGCCCAGTCTCCTGCGTTGCAGCCGCGCAGGAAGAGCGAGTTGCTGTACCACACAAACAGAGCAACGAACCAGCCCATCGAGCGGCCCAACGGGATCTCGCCAAAGAAAGACTACAGCCACAAGCCGTTGCCCTCAATAAACAGGAACCCTAGCACGGCCAGCTTCACCACAAGCTCCTCGCTGAACTCCACCGAACGCCCAAGAAAGGAGAGCGTCGGACAGCTACTCTCGAGGAAGGCCTCGGTGATCACAAGGAAAAAAAGCATTAAGCATTAGGGCTATGAACTGGTGGCCTGCGTTTTCCCGGTTTGAACGATTTGCACGTTGGGAGAAAACTTCACGCATTCGTCTACCCTGGCGATGGTCTCCACTGCAATCGCCGGCATGTTGGGCTCTGGTCCGTCGGCTACTTGCGACTTGAGCTCATCCATGTCAACACCTAGCAAGGACCCCAAAATGAGGATCGCACCGGGTTTCGACATCACGAGCATGTTCTCCGAGCAAAACGTGGCTGCCACACACAGTGGACACCCCCAGTCACACTCGCAGTCGCGCACCCGCTCATAGGTAGCACGAATGATCTCGTCTATATATTCAAACGTTTTGCCGGACATCCCTGTCCCTTCCTCGCCCCCTTTTGAGTCGTAGAAGATGAGCCGAGCGGGCCTTCTCCGCGAAGACTGTCTTTGGGCAAACTCCTTCTGTGGAGCTTTGCACTCGGTAGAGATCTCGCAATCTGCACCTTTTGGGGTGAAGCGAGAGTTGGGGTTGGTTGTTGCGCCTCCTGCTATGTATAGTGGTAAGGTGTTCATGATAGCATGTTGTGCTGCGTGTATCCCGCCTGCGGGACTTAGCTTTTTCTCCTTGATGGCCTCGATGCCTTTGTTCGGGATCTCTATCCAGAACCCTTTGGATCGAAGATGCACAGGAGGGTTCTTCACCTCCACGGCCTCAAGAATCTCTCCCTTCCTGTTGACCTTGAAATAGCCGAAGACAATGATTGTGATCTCGATCTTTCCATAGAAAACAGGAATGTCGGTTGGAGACACGGCATCAGTGTAACTGAGCTGCTTGACGAGCTCGATTTCCAACGGATCAACGTCCGAAAAATCTCGCTGCAGCGTAGTCCACGTAACTTTCACTCTTTCGACTTTCGCATACTTTTCGTCTGGGTTGAACTCCTTCACCAAGTACGGATACCCTTGGTGCAAAAAGATGCCACCCTCGTATAACGTGAAGCTCGTTCTCAGTTCTTCCACCTCCTCGATGACAATGTTTCTATTGTCTGTGATGTCCACCACAGCAAACATGGTTTGCTCAATGGCACGTAGAGAGACCTTTTCTGCGGGCCAGGGCAAATACCGAGGGTCCATTCCATATGTACCCCGTTTGTCCTTGTGTAACTTCAGCTCACATATCTCTCTAAACTTCTCGCTGACGTTGGGGTCTCGCCTGGAGGAAAACCATTTGAAGTCGTTTTCGATGTCGATAGGCCACTCAAAAGCTGCGCATTGCAAGTGCATGGCCATCATCATCCTGTTCAGGCTGCCATCCAAAAAGCCATCGATGCAAAGATCCTCGTAGGTTTTGTCGCATAGTTCCTCCGAGTGCTTGAGGTAGTGTCTGTCAACAGGGTTTGATCCACAAACCAATATGGCCAAGCTCCCATTAGAGGACTTGCCCCGCCCTGCGCGGCCAAACTGCTGATGTAGGTTCAGCTTCAGAAACGGAAAGCCACACGAGATGACGACGTCCAAGTCGGAAAGGTCTATTCCGAGCTCCAAGGCATTTGTTGCCACAATGGCGCGGAGCTGCCCACTAAACATCTTGCGCTCGATCGCCCTTCGGTCCGACTTGGAGTACCCTCCACGGTAGGCCATGACGTCGTGCTCACTCAAGGAGCGCCACTGCTCGTGGCTCTTGTCCAGAATGAGGTTTTTCACTTCCTTTATTAGGAGCTCGCACACAGCCCTGATTGGGCAGAACACAATGACCTTGATCGTGGGCAACAAGCTGAGCAAGTGCACTAGGATCTTGGCCAGCTCGCCTATGATGCTCTCGCGCGGCAAGAAGGCCGACTCGATAGGTGATTTGAGCGAGGTCGCAGACTTCAACTGCGCCTGGGGAGTCTCGCGCTGCCCTTTCTTGTTCATCAAGATGGGCGGCTCCCAGATCACCATCTTCTTCTCGGTGCTGGGGCTGCCATCCTCGGAAACATGCACAATCTCGTCGGTGGGCGGGAGCGCACAAAGCGTTCGGAAGTGCTGCTCGGGGTTGGCGATTGTCGCAGAGCACGAGATGTATAGAGGCACAGTGTCTCGCAAGCAGATTATGGAGCGGAGCCTGTTGAGCCTGGCCATCACGTACGACACGTGGATGCCAAACGTGCCCTTGTACACGTGCAACTCGTCCATGATGACGTACTTGAGGTTGGACAAGAACTCCAGCCAGCCCCTGTTGTGGCCGTGCTGCTCGGAGCTGAGGTTGGGGAGGATGGACGCGTGGATGGCGTCCGGGTTGGTGAAGATGATGTCGGCGAAGTTGCGGACATACGAGCGGTTCTTGGCGGGGGTGTCGCCGTCGTAGGTCTCGACGACGATCTTGCGGCCGTTGTGGGGGAGGTGCGAGATGAGCTCCTTCAAGTGGCGCATCTGGTCCTGGGCGAGGGCCTTGGTGGGGAAGATGAGCAACGCCGTGCACGTGCGCCTCTTCTCGTTGGCGCCGGAGTCGGCGTCCCGGAGGATGTCGTTGAGCAACGGGAGCTGGTAGATGAACGATTTCCCGGAGCTCGTGGACGTGGACACGATGACGTGGTGCTGCTTCTCGAGCACCGCACCGAGCGCCTCCGCCTGGTGCAAGTAGAGGCCGCCGTCCACCGCGTCCACGTTTTTGTAGCTCCAGAGCGCGTCGACCAAGTCCGGGTGGAGGAGCCCCTCGGGGAGAGCCGAGGAGCGGGCGGCGCGGGCCGGGGTAAGCGTGTGCATCTTCAGAAGCTGGCCGCGGTAGAGCGGCTCCTGCTTGAGCACGGCGAGCATCTGGTCGACGGTGGGCTTCTGGGTCGCGTCGGGCCCGTCGCCGGGCGCCGGCGCCGCGGTCTCCATGATGGTGACGGGGTCGGCCAAGTGCGCCGGCTCCGGCGCGTCGCGTGTGGCCGCCTCGACGAGGCGCTTGAACGGCACGCCCTCCGCGGCGTCGGCGTCGGAGAAGGAGGCCAAGTACGCGTCGATGCACGCGGCAAAGCGGCGGTTGCGGCCCTTGATGATGGCCTGGAGCTGCTCCTGCGACAAGCAGTCGAGCTCCAACTTCTTGTGGGAGAACACGTCGGGCGGCTTCTCTGTTTTCCTGCGCTTGGACGCGTACGGCGCCGTGCCGGCCTTGATCACGGAGCCGACGCCCTGCGTGCGCACGTCGCAGAACTCAAACACCAACAACTGGCGCTCGCGGCCGGGGCCGCTGGCGTTCTTGCTGAGGGACTCGTAGGCATCGTCCACAGTCTTGGGCTGGTGCTGCAGGTAGCCCTTTTCTGTGTGCTGGACCTTCTCGAGGTGCTGGAGGAGGACCTGGTTCTCGTCGAAGTAGTCGAAGGTCACGTCGCCGTCCGGGAGGAGGTGCTTGATGGCCTGGAGGTCTGTGTCGGAGATGTCGGGATTGATTTTGCGGAGGAGGTCCGCGGTGGGGATGGTGCTCCGGGCGAACGACGAGAGGAACGTGAGGTGGGTGTTGATCTGGGCGAACTTCTGGTAGAGCGACGTGAAGTACGGCGGCCACATGGAGCCGGAGTAGTACGCGCGAGCAGGTCAGAGATCAGAAAGGTCAAATCAGAAATAGCGCAACAGCACACAAACACTACACAAGCATACCTACGACACTGAAACACTGCTACGACAATACAGAAACGGAATAGAAACGGAATAGAAACAGTACAGAAACAGTACAGAAACGGTACAGAAACAGAATAGAACAGTAAACAGAATTGAACAGTGCACAGCACAGATCGCACTTAGCGCATCGCCGGTCTGCGACTCCCGCGCGGCCGCCACACCGCCCTGCCAAGATGAGAAGCAACCTGGGCTTGCTGATCGGCCGGCGGACTTAATCCGAAAAGGGCCCTTTTGCTGCGGCAAGAGCCCAGCGGTATGCCAGCGGGCCGGACCCGTGCCTCCCACCGCACGCCAGCACTTCTGTGGCATTCCATACCTTCTGTGGCATTGCCCGTTTGCTCGGAGTTGCCAAATGCAGGCCCCCAGTTAGTAAGCCGGCCCACGAGCTGGAGAGCCGGCTCGCAGTATATATTCCCCGCGGCCCGTAGCAATTGCACCCGCCAATGGTTTCTAAAGTTGTCGTCGAAACGCCCCCTACGGGCGCTGTGAACTTGAAGTGGGGCGCCGCGGACTCCACGTTCAAGCTCGTCTCCGCGGACTTGCCCAGCCTCAAGGACGGCGAGCTCAGAGTCAAGCTCCTCCTCTTGTCCAACGACCCCACGCAGCGCGGCTGGATCGCCGCCGGCCAGGACCCCAAGCGCCAGTACTTGCCGCCCGTGTTGAAGGGCGACGCGGTGCGGTCGCTCGGGCTCGGCGAGGTGCTCGAGTCCAAGTCCGCCAAGTACGCCAAGGGCGACGTGGTCACCGGGTTGTTCTCGTGGGCCGAGGAGGTGGTGGTGCCGGAGACCAGCGTCAGCTCCAAGGTGGACGAGTCGGTGCCGCGCGAGTGGTACTTGTCTGTGATCGGCTTGACCGGGCTCACCGCGTACTTCGGGCTCAAGAACGTGGGCCACCTCAAGGAGGGCCAGACCATCTTGGTGTCCGCGGCCGCGGGCGCCACCGGCTCCATGGTGGTGCAGCTCGCCAAGCACTTGTTCAAGGCCGGCAAGGTGGTGGGCTTGGCCGGCTCGGACGAGAAGGCCCGCTGGGTGGAGTCGTTGGGCGCGGACGCGTGCGTCAACTACCACGACGCGGACTACCAGCAGCAGGTGGAGAAGCACCTCGGTGACGGCGCGGACGTGTACTTCGACAACGTGGGCGGCGAGATCTTGAGCCACGCGTTGACCCAGGTCAAGCGCAACGGCCGCGTGGTGGCGTGCGGCGCCATTGCCGGCTACAACGACAAGACCAAGCTCGCGGTGACCACGTGGCCCGAGATCATCTTGAACCGCTTGCTGGTGCAGGGCTTCATTGTGCTCGACTACCAGAGCGAGTACCCGGCCGCGGTGGCGGACATTGTGGGCGTGATCAAGAAGGGCCTCGTCAAGCCCGCCGACGGCGTGCACGTGGAGGACTTGTCGAAGGACAAGAACCCGTTGGAGCACGTGCCTGCCGTGTGGCACCGCTTGTTCACCGACGAGAAGCCGCGCGGCAAGTTGGTGACCAAGATCGCATAGATGGCACGTACATAGGCCAGTACAGAATGATGTGCGCGAGTAACGTATTTCCAGTCCAGACTTGTGCGCGAGTAACGTATTTCGCAGCCACCGGCTGCAACGCGGCGTATGTCCGGCGGCCCGTTTCTTTTCTGTGGGCCTGCGTTCCTAACTCGCGGCGCCTGGCCCGCGCGACAGCAAGCAACTGCGGCCCGCTGATCCACGCGCACTAGGGGCCGGGCCGCAACAGCAAACCGGACCCACCACGCTTTCTCATGGGTAAACTCTCCAAGCTCATCGGCAAGCTCGAGAGCCACACGGTGGCGGACTTCCCGGCCGCGGACGAGGCGGTGTCGGAAAAAATCAGCGCCCGGCAGCTCTACCAGACCCGGTACAACTTCGGGGTCAACTTCGGAGGGTGCTTCGTGCGCGAGAAGTGGCTCTTCCCGTCGTTGTTCCCCGACAACACCGACACGGAGTTGGCCGCGGTGGCGGCCGCGGCCAAGAGCAACCGGGCCGAGGCCAAGAAGACGTTGGAGCACCACTGGACCACGTACGCGCAGGACGACGACTGGAAGTGGCTCCAGAGCAACGGCGTCAACGCGGTGCGCGTGCCGTTGGGGTACTGGAACGTGGACGGCGGCAAGTACACGTCCGGCACCAAGTTCGCCGAGTACAAGGACGTGTACGCGGAGTCGTGGGCCATCTTCAAGTCGCACTTTGTGGAGCCGGCCGCGAAGCACAACATCGCGGTGTTGGTGGACATCCACGGGTTGCCCGGCGGCGCCAACGGCGAGGCGCACAGCGGCGAGGCCGGCGGCAAGGCGGAGTTCTGGACGTCCAGCAGCCTGCAGAAGTTGGCCACGCAGGCGCTCGCGTTCGTGGCCAAGGACCTCCGGGCCTACGACAACATCTGCGGGATCCAGGTGGTGAACGAGGCGGAGTTCTCCGACAAGGCGTCGGCGCAGAAGGCGTACTACACCGCGGCGCTCCGCGCGATCCGCCTGGAGGACCGGGCGGTGCCGGTGGTGATCTCGGACGGGTGGTGGCCCAACCAGTGGGCGGAGTGGATCCAGCAGAAGCAGGGCGACGCGTGCGCGGGCTTGGTGGTGGACAGCCACTGCTACCGGTGCTTCTCGGACGCGGACAAGGCCAAGCGCGCGGAGCAGATCGTGGAGGACCTCGGCGGCGACTTGCTCACCAACCTCTCGGACGGCGGGCGCGGCGTGGACTTCGTGGTGGGCGAGTGGCTGTGCGTGTTGGACGGGCAGACGTGGAGCCACGACGGCTTGGACCCCAACGACGGCGGCCACGCCAAGCGCCGCGAGCTCGTGGCGCGCTTCGGCGCGCAGCAGGAGCGGCTCTTCGAGGAGCGGGGCGCCGGCTCGTACTTCTGGACCTACAAGTTCGAGTCGGGCAACGGCGGCGAGTGGGACTTCCGCCAGCAGCTCGGCCACGCGTTCCGGGCGCCCAAGGTGGCGGTGCCGGACGGCTCGCAGTTGCAGCAGGCGCTCGACAGGGAGCTCAAGGCGCACACGGACTACTGGAACGGCCAGAACCCCAAGGAGAAGTACGAGCACGACCGGTACAAGGACGGGTTCACTACGGCGTGGAACGACGGCGTGGCGTACGCCAAGGCCGGCGCGCTCGTGGGCCGGCGCCACGCGGTGCGGCTGGCACGGTTGCAGCAGCACGTGAAGCGCCGGGGCAAGCTGGCGTTCCTCTGGGAGTGGGAGCAGGGCTACGACAAGGGCGCGGCGGAGTTTCGCAAGGCCCTCTAGAGCGAGCTCGGTCAGCAACGACGGCTGTGTGCAGTGCGTTGCTGAAGCAATCAACGACGATACAGAATACAGACCAATACGAGAAAGCAGTACAGACCAGTACAGACCAGTAAAGACCGCCCAGCAGACCAGTAAAGACACAGTAAAGACCAGACCGTACAGACCAGGCGTAGACCAGACAGCACAGACCAGACAGTCACATATCAAGCCAGTACATATCAAGCCAGTACAGACCACACCCGTACATACCCGTGCAGACCCGTACAGACCACAGTGTAGGCGACCAAGGCAGCGAATGTAGCGACCAGGACAGCGAGCGTAGCGACCAAGGCGGCGGCAACGTCCCCGGACCCTACCAGCGATTGCAAGGCATGGGACTGCACAGGGGCGCTCGGCCCCGCGCAGCAGCCACGGACCACCCAAAATGGCGGCATAATTGCCTTTTATATAAAGTGCGCACGCTCGCCACTCCTGGCTTATCGCTATCGTTCTTTCTGGTCAGCCACACCGCCCATACCCTAAAAACGCCCACACACTCGTGTTCCGGCCTCACCGTACCCCAGAAAGAACTCCCTCACAATGCATTTTGCCAGTTTGGCCGCAATCGCGGTGTCGCTCCTTGCCGCCGGCGCGGACGCCCGCAAGTTCTCTGCCAGCTTGAACAAAGTCCCCGTTGAGGAGACGCTCGACGCCCAGCGCTTCGCCGAGTACACCGCCGCCTTGTCCAACAAGTACTTGCAGGCGTTTGCCGCCGGCGCCCAGGCCCAGGGCGGCGCGCAGCAGGTGGCCGAGGTGCCGTTTGTCGAGACCGGCTCCGGGCACGAGGCGCCGTTGACCAACTACCTCAACGCACAGTACTACACGGAGATCCAGCTCGGCACGCCCCCTCAGACGTTCAAGGTGATCTTGGACACGGGCTCGTCCAACACGTGGGTGCCGTCCAAGGAGTGCGGCTCGTTGGCGTGCTTCTTGCACACCAAGTATGATCACGACGCCTCGTCGTCGTACAAGGCCAACGGCACCGACTTTGCCATCCGGTACGGCTCCGGCTCGTTGGAGGGCTTCGTGTCGCAGGACACGTTCGCCATCGGCGACTTGGTGATCCCCAAGCAGGACTTCGCGGAGGCCACGTCGGAGCCGGGGCTCGCCTTCGCCTTCGCCAAGTTCGACGGGCTCGTGGGCTTGGCCTACGACACGCTCTCCGTGAACAAGATGGTGCCGCCCGTGAACAACGCCATCGCGCAGGGCCTCTTGGACGAGCAGCAGTTTGCGTTCTACTTGGGCGACGTCAACAAGGACGAGAACAACGGCGGCGTGGCCACGTTCGGCGGCTACGACGAGTCGTTGTTCAAGGGCAAGCTCACGTGGTTGCCTGTGCGCAGAAAGGCGTACTGGGAGGTGTCGTTCGACGGCATTGGCTTGGGCGACGAGTACGCGGAGTTGGCCAAGACCGGCGCGGCCATCGACACCGGCACGTCGTTGATCACGTTGCCCTCGTCGTTGGCCGAGATCATTAACTCCAAGATCGGCGCCACCAAGTCGTGGTCCGGCCAGTACCAGGTGGAGTGCGACACGCGTGACGACTTGCCCGACTTGACCTTGAACTTCAACGGCTACAACTTCACGTTGTCGCCCTACGACTACACCTTGGAGGTGTCGGGCTCGTGCATCTCTGCGTTCACGCCTATGGACTTCCCCGAGCCCATCGGCGACATGGCCATCATCGGCGACGCCTTCTTGAGAAAGTACTACTCCGTGTACGACTTGAAGCGGAATGCCGTGGGCTTGGCGCCCTCCAAGTAGAAAACAGGAATAAAAGAGGTTGTTAAGAGTTAATCACTGTAGAGGTACTGTAGTGGTGCTGTGTGCAGGCCGCGTCTATTTACGTGCTGGCCGCGCGCAGTTTGCACCCAAATGTGGAGCCAGCCAGCCACGTATTTGGGGCCAGATCAGATCAGATGACCACGAAAGCATGTGTGAGGCGGGATCATAAGGTCCTGGCTTTAAATCGCTTTTCTTTCCCACCATCTGGAGAAAGCAGGCAACACGGCACCACCGAAAGAGGACGCGAAGAGAAGACCTAGAGAAGACCGGAACACTGCACAACCACAAGCCAGACCAATGTCCAAGATCATGGCTCCGCCCGATCTCCATTCCACCCGCGGCACAGCCGCTTCACCACACGCCCCCAGCGGCACCCCCCGGACCGGCTCCGGGCCCAAGGCCTCGCCAGAGCACGAGCACCGCGACGAGACAGACCTGGTGGGCTCGGTGCCCATGCTGATCCCATACTACTACCTCTCGGAGTACAGCCGCCTGTTGAACACGGTCAACTTGCTCCGGTCGGAGACGTCGAGCGCCTCGCAGGAGCACGACGAGGGGAAGGGCCCCGGCGAGGGGGCCGTCGCGAGCCGATCGGGCCCAGAGCCGGACCAGCATCCAGCCTTGAATCACCAGTCGGCGGCCTTGAATCACCAGCCGGCGCCCCTGAGCCAGGACGCCTCCCGTGCCGGCGGCCACGCCCAGTCCGCGCTGTCGGACTCGCCGGCCACCATCTTCTCCACAAGACCCGAGGACCGCCCGTACCAGTCGAGCCGCGGCAGGGTGTGTGTGCACCCGGCTTTTGCCAAGGCCGCCGCTGCCGGCGCTGCTGCCGGCGCTGCTGGCGTGAGCGCTGGCGCTGCTGGCGTAGCCCGCGGTAACTCCAGAGCAGGCGCCAGAGCAGGCGCCAGAGCGCCGCTGTTGAAGCGCCGCACCGCCATCCGCTTCAAGCTGGGCGGCGCGCTCTACAGGCTACGGCTTGCGTTCAAGCGGCTCGGCCGGGGCATCAAGCGAGGCACGCGCCGCTTCTTTGTGGGCCGCAAGAAGGCCACGTCGAGCGTGCAGTTTGCGCTGGGCCGCAGCGGCTCGCTCCGGCGCGGTGGGTCCGTCCGCCGCGGCAACGTGGCGGGCATCTCGGCGCCGTTGGCCAACCCCAGGCTCGGCGCCGCGGGCAGCAGCGCCAAGGTGGGCGGCCTCACCTCGGACCTCAAGGCCATGGCCGGCGCCGGCCCGCGGCCGCGGGCGCAGCCCCGGGACCTGGGGCCCTACAACTACGGCAACTCGCGCCTCTCCAGCTACATCGCCGAGCAGCGGGACTTGAGCGGCGTGGCGCTCCCCATCGCGGAGTCCGGGCCCGCGCCGCCGCCGCCGCCGCCCCACACCGACACGCTGTTCCAGAAGACGATGTTGCGCACGTCCAAGCAGCAGCAGGCGGACTTCGACGCCGCGTGGCGGCGCTACCTCGCCAACGTGGTGGCGCAGCGCATCAAGTTGCGCCACGAGATCCACATGTTCCAGAGCATCATGGCCAACCGCCCGGTGGCGCCGTTGGGCGGCGCCCGCGTGGTGTCGGAGGGCGTGTTGCCGCACGGCCACAGGCTCAGCCTCGTGTCGGCGAGCGCAGGCGGCATCAAGACCGGCCGCAGGTGGCTGGCCGGCATGACGGAGATCGTCAGCTGCAACGCCAGCATCGTGCAAGCCAAGCTGGCCTCGCTCGTGTCGTCCCGCGACTCCGCGTCCCAGCGGTTGCAGGTGGTGCCCGAGCGCAGCCACGGCACGCTCCACTCGGACATTCTCTCGCAGCACACGCTGTCGTCCGTGCAGAAGAGCGCCGGCTCGGTTGCCGCATACGGCGCGGACGACCCGTCGTCGTACAACTCCGAGTCCGACTCCGACGACGCGCCCGACGAGAACATCGAGAAGTTGCAGCAGGCGCTCAACCGCAGGTCCATGTTGGGCGAGATGCTCGACTACGACTCCGACGACGCCGACACCGTGTCGGTGCTGAGCTCCACGCTGTCGCTGGCGCCACGCGGGCCGCCCTCGCCGTCCGGCGAAAAGAGAAGCAACTCCGTGGGCCACGAGTTCCTGTTGGGCAAGAGATACGGAACCATCCGCCGCCGCCACACCGACAAGCGCGACTCCGGCCCGTCGTCGAAGTACTCCGACTCCGACTACGTCAGCGCGTCCGGCGCCATCTCGCGCTCGCCGGGCGTCAACAACAACCTCCACATGATGTACGAGCCGCTCGAGGTCGTCTAGCCAATACATATGCACATATCTCTATCTTGTAGTATTGTATTTATATACAGGGTGAAATCATTATATCCTTCAGATCAGTTCTTGGACTCGCTGGAGTCGTTGTTCTGGTTGTTGTTCTGATCGTTGTTCTGCTCGTTCTTGTACAACTTCTCAAAGATCTTCATGGACTCGTTCTGCAACTCCTCGGTCTTGGTCTTCAACTCGGAGGCGTCCACCTCCTCGCCGGCCTGCGCCTTCACAGCGATCTCTCTCAAAGAGGCAATCTGCTCTCTGATCTTGTCGGCGTCCAGCTGCTCGAGCTTGTCCTTGAACTCGTTCAAGGAGTTCTCGGTGTCGTTACACAACTGGTCGGCTCTGTTGGCGGACTCGATGGACTCTCTCTTGGCCTTGTCGGACTCGGCGAACTTCTCGGCGTCCTGGACCATCTTCTCGATCTCCGAGTCGGACAAACCGGACGAGCCGGCAACGGTGATGGAGGCGTCCTTGTTAGAGGCCTTGTCACGGGCAGACACCTTGATGATACCGTCGGTGTCGATGTCGAAGGTGACCTCGATCTGAGGCACACCCTTTGGAGCAGGTGGGATGCCCGACAAGACGAAGTTGCCGATCAACTTGTTGTCTCTGGTCAACTCTCTCTCACCCTGGAACACTCTGATCTCGACGGAGGTCTGGCCGGCGGATGCAGTGGAGAAGATCTGCGACTTCTTGGCGGGGATGGTGGTGTTTCTGGAGATCAATCTGGCAAACACACCGCCCATGGTCTCGATACCCAAGGACAATGGCGTAACGTCCAAGAGGACAACGTCCTTGACCTCACCGGCCAAGATACCACCCTGGATGGCGGCACCCATGGCGACGGCCTCGTCGGGGTTGACGGCCTTGGATGGCTCCTTGCCGAAGATGGACTTGACGGTGTCGACAACCTTTGGCATTCTCGACATACCACCAACCAAGATGACCTCGGACACGTCGGACGACTGCAAGCCAGCGTCCTTCAAGGCCTTCTTGCAGGGCTCGATGGTTCTCTTCACCAAGCCGTCGACCAAGGACTCGAACTGGGCTCTGGTGATCTTCTGGTTGATGTGCTTGGGGCCCGAGGCGTCGGCGGTGATGAAGGGCAAGTTGATCTCGGTGGACACGGTGGAGGACAACTCGATCTTGGCCTTCTCGGCGGCCTCTCTGATTCTCTGGATGGCCATTCTGTCCTTGTTCAAGTCGATGCCGGACTCCTTCTTGAAGGTCTCCACGATGTTTCTGACGATGGCGATGTCGAAGTCCTCACCACCCAAGTGCGTGTCACCGTTGGTGGACTTGACCTCGAACACACCGGCGCCGATGTCCAACACCGAGATATCGAAGGTACCTCCACCCAAGTCGAACACGGCCACAACCTCACCGTCGTTCTTCTCGAGACCGTACGCCAAGGCGGCGGCGGTGGGCTCGTTCACCACTCTCAACACGTTCAAGCCGACAATCTTACCGGCGTCCTTGGTGGCCTGTCTCTGGGCGTCGTTGAAGTAGGCGGGACACGTGACCACGGCGTTGTTCACGGGCTTGCTCAAGTACGACTCGGCGGTCTCCTTCATCTTGTTCAAGATGAAGCCACCAATCTGCTGCGGCGAGTACTTCTGGTCGCGGGCCTCGATCCAGGCGTCGCCGTTCTCGTGCTTGACGATCTTGTAGGGCACCTCCTTGATGTCACGCTGCACCTCCTTGTCCTCGAAACGGCGGCCAATCAATCTCTTGGTGGCAAACAACGTGTTCTCGGGGTTGACCACGGCCTGGCGCTTGGCGGGGATACCCACCAAACGCTCGCCCTCCTTGGTGAAGGCGACGATGGAGGGCGTGGTACGGCCACCCTCGGAGTTCTCAATGATCTTGGGGGTCTTGCCCTCCATGACGGCGACGGCGGAGTTGGTGGTTCCCAAGTCGATACCGATGACCGGGCCGTTAGGGGCCGTGGACTGCTGACGCACGAACCGCTTGGCGGCGTTTTGGACTGATTTTCTTGCTCCCAACATTTTGTGGCTAGAGGAAAAACGGGTGGTTTTTTTCTGCTCTACTTCGGCTTGCGGTTCGGAATCTCAGGTAATATAGCGCGCGGCCTGAAAAAATTCGCAAGGTTACCCGCCCGCGCGTGATGTTCCAGAAATTTCCACGGATAGCGAGCGGCCGCAACGGGGCACCCACACACGGGGGCGGGCGAGAGGCGGGCAGAGCGGGCCCGTGCTTGCGGCCAGCACCGGCACGGCGAGGACCGCCCTGCCATAGCGTAACACGGCGCAGGGGAGGCAAGGGCAAGGGCGGCGCCCGCTACGGGCATGTCACGTGCTGCTTGTCACGTGCGTCTCGGCCCGGCCCGCACGGCTGAGAACATACTGGTACATTATCTATAATACATAGCCACGGCGGCCGTGGCGTGTCGTAATTTTCGTGGCTCACTCGAGTAGGTCGCGCGGGAGGTTGCCGTTCATGATCCAGGTGAGCGACTTCTCGCCGCGGAACTCCTCGATGTAGCTCAGAATCTCGTCGGCGGACTTGCCGTACTTTTGCATCCCGCGCTCGATGGCGTCGCAGAGCTTCTTGCGCCTCTGGAACCGCTTGGACTCCTTGGAGCGCGAGTCGCCGCGCCACATGTGCTTGCCGAAGCGCTCGTCCATCTCGCGGAGCGGCGGCTGCCCGCGGAAGCCCCGCGTGAACTCGTCGTAGATCTCCTTGACGGTCATGGGGTTGTGGATGAAGTCGATGGACACCTTGGGCTTTTTGCGGCGCCCGAGCTGGTCCATGTTGACCACCTCGAGCTCGGGCATGTTGACCACGGCGAGGCTCTCCTTGGAGCCCTGCTGCACCTGCTGTAGCGCCAGCTGCTCCGGCGACAGGTCTGCCTGGTCGTGCTTGAGCTGCAGTCCCAGCAGGGATTGCTGCTGTGCTTGCTGCTGCGGCTGGTGCAGCAGGCCCTGGGGCTGCTGTGTCTGCGGCAGCGATTGCAGCTGCTGCGGCTGCAGCGACTGGGACGCCTGCGCCTGCTGCTGGGACGCCTGCGGTGGTTGCAGCGACTGCTGCTGCGGCTGTTGTTGTTGCGGCTTCTGCTGCAGCTGCGGCGAGAGCTGGCGTCGCAGCCGGGCGTTCTGCGCCCGCTGCGGCTGCCGCTGGAGCTGGTGCTGTAGGTGCATGTGCTGCTGCGGGAGGTGCTGCTTCAGCATGGAGTTGGCGGAGCTGTTGCTGGCGCTGTTGGCGGCGCCGGCGCTGCTGGCGAACTTGCCAAACAGGCGCTTGCGGCCCTTCTTGCCGTCGTCGGCCTTGGACTGCGCCTGCACCGCGGCCTGGGCCACCTGGTGCAACTGCGGGTCCATGTTGCTGTCGAGCAGCACGCCCGGCACCGGCACCGCGCGGCCCACCGACACCACGGGCAGCTGGAGCGACGGGAGCGAGGAGGCCACGTCGTGCACGGCGTCGTGCACCAGGTCGTGCACGCTGTCGGTCAAGGAGTCGTCGACGGAGTCCGGGGCGCCGTCCACGTTGAACGGGTCGCTGGACTGGAGGTGCTGTAGCAGGTTGACGATCAGCGGCACGTCCTTGTTGTGGAGCAAGTCGATGAGGAGCTGCGTGAGCTTCTCGATCTTCAGGTTCTGGAAGTCGAGCACGTGGCGCAAGTACGCCACGTCCTGGTTGAGCGACGCCACCTCGTTCTCCACCTTGGACACGGAGTCCGAGAGCTTGAGCTGCGTCTCCTGGACGGGGAGCATGCCCGGCTGCGGCGCCATCGGCGAGTAGCCCGCGCCGCCCGGGTGGGCGCCGGACTGCGGCGGGTAGTGCGGCAGGTGGTGTAGCAGGTGGTGGGGCATGGCGTGGTGCAGATTGTGTTGCGGAGTGTGATTTGCGTGGGACACGAGGCTGGCGCCGTCGGCGCCGGTGACCAACAGGCTGTCGTCCACGGACGACACGTCGCCCACGCGGGACCCGACGCCGGACTGCGAGCGGAGCGCCTCGATGGGCTCGAGCGAGTTGTCTGAGAGGGTGCTGGAGGCCAAGCCAGACGAGTTCATGGGGCGGCGTGGGGGAGCGGGCGTGGAGGGGGCGGCGGGCGCGGCGGAGTGCGGAGCGTGGGGCGGGCGAATTGGCGCTGGGGGGTCGGCCGGGGGAGCTGGTGTGCCGCTGGTTGGGCCTGTCTCGAAGCTTTTTTGCGAGTTGGGCCTAAGAGCTCGCATGGAGGTGCTGCACGTGAGCCGTTCGCAGCCAGGGCGCGGCCGGCACTGGGGTCGATACGGCAAGGAGCGTTTACGAAGGTCAGATACGTGTATATTAGTCTAGAATATCCAGCCGAAGCACTTCTCGTAGAACCAGCGCAAGTCCTTGGGGTTGCCCTCGGCCGCGCGGACGGCCTTGTTCTCCTCGTCCTGCAAGCGGAACTTCTCCTCCTGGGCGTCCACCACGTCGCGGTACGTGGTCAAGTCGATTGCCTCGGGCTTGAGGAACTCCGTCTTCTTGACCACCTTGTAGCCGATGGCGAAGATCACAAACACCGGGAGGATGATGTAGCCGGTGATGAAGTCCTTGTAGGGGAAGTGGTGGCCCAAGAACACCGAGTAGTTCTTGATGAGGATGATGAGCACCGTGAGCACGAACGCCACGTACGTGCCGTAGGGCTGGAGTGGCGAGCGGAAGCACAAGTCGTGCTTGCGGCTCAAGCCCTGCGCCTTCAACGCCTTCATGAACCGCATGTGGAGCACGAGGATGCATGCCCACGTGATCAACCCGGCCAACGACACCATGTTGACGAAGTACGTGAACACCTCGCTGGCGCCCGAGTCCGTGGTCATGAACCCGAGGCAGCAGAAGAGCGCGCCGAGGATGATGCCGTAGTACGGCACGCCCATGCGGTTCGTCTTGGCGAAGAACTTGGGCGCGTACCCGGCCACCGCGAGCCCGTAGACCGTCCGCGAGCAGATGTACAAGTCCGAGTTGGCGGCCGAGAGCACGAAGATCAAGATGCACGCGTTGATGACGTGGTCCAACCCGCCGATGTGCGCGTTCTTGATGGCGATCACAAACGGCGACGCAGACGCCGTGGACCCGGATGCGTTCAAGAGCAACGGGTCGTTGGACGCCACGCACATGCCCAAGAACAACACCGACAAGATGTAGAACACCAAGATACGGTAGAACGTCAACTTGATGGCGCGCGGGATGGCCTTCCGTGGGCGGGCGCACTCGGCGAACGTGATGCCCACCAACTCCGACCCGGTGTACGCGAACGTGGCCGTCACAAGCACCGACAAGAACGCCAAGAAGCGGCCCTTGGAGCCCTCAATCTCCAAGCCACGGCTGGAGTCCTTGATGTGGTTGAATGCGCCGGGGTCGCGCCAGAAGCGGAAGCCGAGGCGCTCCTTGGTGGGGCCGCCGCCCAACGCGATGATGAAGAGCAACAAGATGAGCCCCAAACAGGTGAGCACCTTGAGGCACGACAACCAGAACTCGATCTCGCCAAAGAACTTGACTCCGAGGATGTTCACCGTCACAATCACCACCAAGAAGATGGCGATCCACACGCCCGGGTTCACCTTGTCGACCGACACCCAGAACGACATCACGAGCGAGCCCGCCACCAACTGGTTGGCGGGGAGCAACAAGTACTTGATCAAGTAGACCCAGCCGCACGCGAAGCCGAGCGCCTCGTCCACGTATCTGGTCATGTAGCCGGCAAACCCGTCGGCCAAGGGCAAGAACGTGGCCACCTCGCCCAACGCACTGAGCACCATGAACACCACGAACCCGATCACCGAGTACGACACAAACACACCGCCGGGCCCGGCCAGCCGCAACGCGGTACCGGTTCCGATCAACAACCCCGTGCCCAATGCACCGCCAATGGCAATCATCGACAAGTGGCGGGCCTCCAAGGCCTTCTTAAGTTCCCTTCCCTCGCCAGCCTGGTTCTGGAACTGGGGGTTCGACATTTGCACCGACAAGTTGTACTCCGCGGTGTGACGCGAGAGCACGTCGTCGGTGGCGAGCAGTTTCTCGATGTCCGACATTACGCAAGAGCTGTTTTCGCTTGGCTGCAAGAGGCGGAAAAGAGCTGTGGGAGAAAAAGAGAAAAAAAGCGGGAGACTAGCTTCGCCCGCTGGATATCACGGCCCCATAAACAGCGAAAAGAGGAGCCGCTTATCTCGTTGTACAGGTGCATGGTCATCTCGGACTATTTTGGACCAGCCAAGAAATATGGCCAAAACGCCTTACATAGTGTTCTCCTCCTAGAGTACTGTTTCGCGGTGCCAAATGCAGGTACAATTCCGGAGCAAACCAACTGGAGGGGCGCCGTTGCCAATTTGCGGCGGCCCCGAGCAAGCGAGCGGGTGTGGTCGCCGCCGGCCCCATGGCCGAATGCTCTGCCAGCTTTCGTGGTGGTGGCGGCGGCGGCGGGCCGGACTTTGGGCGCGCGGCGTTATTCACTAGGCAAAGCGCCGTTTTGACTGGGCGGTGCATACACGACAGGGTTCAGCAAGGAAGAGTGGGGGAGCAACCACCGTGCGAGGAAACACCGTACGAAGAGCTCCGTGCGACGCCAGCCCCGGACGGGGCCGGCTGTGGCGTGGGGTACTCGCGGAGCCCTTTTTGCCTTGTTGGCCTCGCAAAGGGCCCCGCTGGGGCCGTCGAGAGCGGCGCCGGAATACCGCAAGGATCTCCGTGCTGCGGTGCGCAGGTACGTCGCACGATACTTGGCATTCGAGAGCCCGGCAGTCGGTCTTCGTCGATCGCGGTTTGTCGATTGTCACGCAGCCCGGGCAGAAGCTCGTATAAAACAGGCCACTGCTGGGTGCTAAAGTGCAACCTAGCGTACTGCACAGCGTCGTAATCTTCCGGCTGGTGGATAAGCCCCGCGGTGCCTGGACCAGCCGTCCGGCCTGGGTCACGTGGCCCGCGAGACCAGCTGCCCGGCGTTCTGCAGGGCCGCGCACCGCAGAACGCCGTTCCGATCTTGTGGGGAACATGGAGGGGCCCCCAAAGCGTGACTTGTGGCAGCGTGGGGCAATTGAAGGCGAGCAGCCCGTTTGGGACGGCTGAGGGGCACACGGGGTAACCACCACTGGCAGGGTGGTGCTGCCTGGCGCTATGGCGGGCCCCGGCGTTATCGCACCTGTTTATGGGCAAGATATACGCTGCCCGCCGTTGCGCAATAATTTGCGCTAAGGCCCACGGAGCGGGCAAGCCCCCAAGTGCGCTTAGCGAGGTGTTCCTGCCGCGTCCGCCTTTTTTTTTGGGCGGCTGTTCTCGTCTGCATTTCTTTTTTCTCCTGGCTACCCGTTATCAGGCGAGTTAGAATGACGGAAATTGATTACCACAACGGGCACATAGGGAATGTGCGCACCAAAGCACATCGCCAGCCCAGCCCGGGGCCGTTGCGGACCGCACACGGGCCACTTTCGGGGGCCCTCTCTCTCCGACAGGGGCGCCCGTCCCGCTCCTTGGCGGCCTTTGCGATCTCTCGGGTGGGTGTTTTTTGCGCTCTTGACACCCCATTGCGTTTACTTGGCACATTCCGCGGCCTTTGAAGTTTATCTTAGCGCATTGAACGCAGATAACACGCCTGCAGGACCAGATCCAACCTCTTAAACCTTTAAAGCCCGGCACTTCTGCCGGTGCCTCCAAGCCCATCTCCATCCGTGTTTGTCGAGCAGCATGAGCATTGAAAAACCTGTGCCCGCCAAGCTGAACGACTTTGTCGTGGATATCGAGCAGGTCGGCTCGCCCAACCGCAAGCTCATCGCGTCCGGAGCAGCGGACTTCGACGACTGCTTGGACGTCGACAAGTACGGCGAGACCAAGCGCAAGTTGAACACGCGCCATGTGTCGTTGATGATCATCGGCCAGAGTATCGGTACCGGGTTGTACGTGGGTTTGAAGACGCCGTTGATGCAGTCGGGCTCGCTCTCGCTTTGGCTCGGCTTCGTGGTGTGGGCCTGCACCATGGTGTGGCCGTTGATGATGGCCACGGGCGAGATGTGCACGTACTTGCCCATCAAGGGCTCGTTCTTGCACTTTGCAGCCCGCTGGCTCGACCCGGCCATGGGCTTTGCCGTCACCATGATCTACTTGTACACCTCGCTCATGTTTCTCTGCGTGGAGGTGGTGGCCTTCGCCTCGGTGATCAGCTACTGGACGGACGCGTCGCCGGCCATCTTCATCACCATCGGCTTGGTGTCGATCTTGGCGTTCAACGTGTTTGGCGTCAACTGGTACGGCGAGATCGAGTTTTTCTCGTCCATCCTCAAGGTGATCTTGATCATCGGCCTCATGCTCTTCAGTTTGATCGCCATGTGCGGAGGCGCCCCCAACGGCAAGGCGCTCGGCTTCGACAACTGGAAGGAGGGCGGCCTCTTCCGCCCGTACCTTGTCGGGGGCTCCACCGGCAAGTTCTTGGGCTTCTGGAACACCCTCATTTACGCCGCGTTCGCGTGCGGAGGGGCTGACATGTTGGGCATGATCGCAGGCGAGGTGTCCCAGCCCCGCAGGAACATCCCGTTGGCCGCAAAGAGAACGTACATCCGTGTGTACTTGTTCTACATCGGCGGCGTGTTCTTCATGAACTCCTTGTGCTCGTCCGTGAACCCCGACTTGATCGCCTCCAGCGCCAAGGCCGGCGCCGCCTCGTCTCCGTGGGTCATCGGCATCAAGTCCGTGGGCGTGCACGGCTTGGACTCTGTGGTCAACGCGGTGGTGATGTCGTCCGCCTGGTCTTGCGGAAACGGCTTCACGTACGGCGCCGCCAGAAGCGCGTACTCCGCGGCCCTCGCCGGGTACTTGCCCCGGGTGTTCTCCAAGTGTCTTCCCAACGGGTGCCCGATCGTGGCGGTGTTGTTCTGCATGCTGGTGGGCTGCTTGTCCTACATGAGCGTGTCGAACTCCGCCAACACCGTGTTCAACTGGTTCATCAACTTGTCCACCACCGGCTTGTTGTGCACGTACTTCGTCATGTGGTTGTGCTACTTCAAGTTCAAGCGCGCCGTGGTGGCCCAGAAGTCCGACCAGGTCAACCCGGAGTTCTTCAAGGTGCCCAAGCTCATGAGCCCGTGGTTGTGCTACTGGGCCGTGTTCTTCAACGTGGTGGTGTTGTTCTTCAACGGCTTCTGGGCCTTCTTCCCGGGCAACTTGACCGCCGCGAACTTGTTCACGTCGTACTTTGCGCCGATCTTCTTCGTGCTTCTCTACTTCGGCTGGAAGCTCTACCGCAAGACCCACTGGAGAAGCGTGCTAGAAGCCGACATCACCACCGGCAAGGACGAGATCGACGAGGAGGAGGAGATCGAGCGCGAGGAGCTCGAGGCAAAGCCCAAGAGGGAGGGCATTTTCTGGAAGGTCGCCTACAAGGTGTCGGACGTGCTCTTCAGCTGATCGAGTGATGTTTTGTTATTGTTATTTTTCACTATAATCGCTGGGAGCAGAGTGTTCGGGTTGTGGTTACATACGTAATGCATTTTTGACAAGTAGCAGCATGTCTCGTATGCGCGCTCATGCACGATGTGCGATGAGATAAGTTCTGCGTGCTTTGGCTCCAGTCTCGCCAACACACTCCCACGAAATTGCCCCGCGCCATGCTGAACGGAAACTGCGGCGCTGCAGAGGCCGCTGGCCCCCCGAGCTGTCCTGACCGCGGCTCGCCCTCTGGCCTGTCTGCGGCGGACGGTGCCCGCGACGATGAGTTACTTGACCAAATAAGCCCGCTATTCGACGTCAAGACCACGGCCTACGGCGGCCGGGGCTGTTTTGCGCTGCGCGATATCCCCAAGGGAACCCGGCTCCTACATTTGTCCCGCCCCATCGGGAGCTCAATTGTCCGCCCGTTCCGCAAAGAGGTTTGCATGCGGTGCTCTGCGTACCACCACGGCCGGACCATGAAGCACAGGCTCCGCGACAAGCTCTACTTCTGCTCGCCCGAGTGCTTGCAGCAGTTTTGCTCGGAGGACCCGGACGGCGTGTTGGCGCAGACGTTGTGCGCCGTGGAGGAGATGTACCCGAGGTGTGAGGGCGAGTTGAGCCAGGCAGATGTGCCCGCGGCGTTGGGCGACGACGAGGAGCAGTTTTTGGCGGCGGTGGCCGACGTGTGGCGCCGTGTGGACGAGTGGGAGGAGACGCTCGTCCGCACAAAGCCCTCCAAGCGCAGCCTGCTCTGGCCCACCCTCACGCCGGAGGACTACGCTGAGGCCAAGTATGTCATCACCACGCTCCACAGCATGTCCAGAGCCGGAAGCGTCCCGGACGGCCGGGCCTACTTGGGCGACATGTCCCGTGAGCAGGCGCAGGCGCTCGAGCTAGCGTTGTTCCGCATGCTCCAGTCCTCGGAGCTCGACAAGGTGAGAAAGTACCCGTACCTCGCGGTGTCGTACGCCAACGTCTACAAGCTCGTGCGGATGGTGAGCCCGCCGAGCCTCTTGCCGCTCGTGACGCCGCACAGCGTCCGCGGCATCATCGGCAGGAACCTCACGAACGCATTCGGCATCTGGTCGCCGGCCTCGCACCCGGACGAGGAGCGCGAGTTCTTTGGCTTCGCGGTGTACCCGTCCGCGTCCTTCTTCAACCACTCGTGCTCCTTCAACGTGCAGAAGGTGCGCACGGGCGCCAGCTACGAGTTTGTGGCGGACCGGGACGTCTCCCGGGGCGAGGAGTTGTGCATCACATACGGCATCAGCGGCAGCGAGAGCGTGGAGCAGCGCCGCAAGGGGCTCGAGGAGTGGTTTTTTGTTTGCGGGTGCGAGAAGTGCACTCGCGAGCTGGCATAGGGCATCCGTATTGAAGCATCCGTATACTGGCAGGAAACGGCCACGCCTCGCGTGGAGTCTATTAATACAGACCGCTATTTAGGGGTTTTGTCGTGTTTCTCGTAGAGCTTCTTGAACCTCTCGCACTCCGCGGTCTCCTGGGCCGTGCTCTGCTTGCACCGGTCCCAGCTCACGCGCTTGTGGAGCCGTAGCAAGTGCGCGAGCACCCGTCTCGGAAACTGGAGGTCCACCGGCGAGCTCGTGGTGAACGGCGCGACGTAGTACGTCCTCGCGGCGCCGGAGTACACGCTGAACTTGATGTACCGCTCGGCCTGGAGGGCCTCGGAGAGCGCGGGGTCGCCGTCGCGGTACTTGCGGAAGTCGAGCTTGTGGTTGCGCTCGAAGATGGTGTTGTTGGCCCGGCACTTCTCGTGCAACGAGCTCTCGAAGTGCTCGCGAGCCTTTGCCTGGGGCACGGGCACGAGCTGGATGTGGAAATGCACGTTCTCCGGCTGCGAGATCTCGAAGAACACCACGTCTAGCTCGAACTCCGCGAACATGCCCGCGAGCGTCTGCTTGTACGTGGCCACCTCCTCGCGCACCGCCTCGTCCGCGGGCATCGTCGGGCTGTGGGCGATGGGGATGATGATTGCGTGCCCGGCGACGCCGCTCCGCCTCCCAGGAAGCGAGAGCGGGCCCTTGGCGATCGTCACGTACGTCTGCTTTGCGATGGACACGATCATGTGCGTCTCCACCTTGGGGTTGGAGAGGCAGAAGAAGCAGTCCATGGGCGACACCACCTTGCGTCTCTTGGGCGCGCCCTCGACAGGTCCGGCTGCTTCTGAGGAGACGAGGCGCTTAAGCGTTACCGGTTCCTGCTGGGCAGCGGGCGCTTCTGGTGGGGCCTCCGGGTTCGCGCTTGGCTCCAGCTCTTGTGGGGCCAAGAACGGGTTGCCCAGCTCCGCGGCCGACGTGTCGTCGGGGCCGGAGTCGATCCCGAACGCGTAGAACCACTTCTTGCCGCTGCCCTCCTGCGCCAAGGAGATGAACCGGTACGCCCGCGTGCGCGTCCACGATAGAAGGCTGTGCTCGTGCAAGCGGCCCATCTCCGAGCCCACCGCAAAGTGGTACCGCGGCTGCAACTCCGCCACGGCAGTGTCGAGGCTGCGCTGCGCCACCAAGCTGAGCTTCTGCAGCGCTGCAATGCAATATGGCCACTTGTGCGTGACCAAGATGTCGACCTTCGGGGCCGCGTCCTGCCCGGGCTCGGCCGGCACCGTGTCGTTGACAAACGCAACCAGGATCCCGCCCGGGAGCTTCAACACGGCCCGGTGGCCCTGCACGCACGTGTAGTTGGGACCCACGTCGACAAACGAGCCGGCGTCGGAGGTCTGGCCAAAGAAGTACGTGGGCACCTCGGGCACGGTGGCCGGCGGCGCGGTCGGGAGGCCGGCGCCTAGCAAGAGCACGGCCAGGAAGGGCCCGTTCTTGCTGTGCTGCGCATTGGCGCGCTCTATCACCGGGCCCAAGTTGTCCGCGCGCGGGTGGAGCACGAGAAACTTTGTTTTGGGCATCGGTCCGGTTCCCCAGACTAGCTAGCGATGCCGATGAGATGGTCGCGATGCGCTTAGGGCTCGAGACCGCGCGGCTGCTGGTGCACGTGATGTCCGCGTGCACCGCACACACCTGGTGGCAGCGTGCGTGTGTGCAGTGCTGCAAATTTTGCCCTGTGCTCGCCAAACCGAAAAAAATTCAGACAGGTCCAACTTCCATCAACATCACAACACAAAATGGGTAAAGCGTATGTGTGACAACAAGCGTTTGGCTTGCTTACGGCCAATGTGTGCGGTGGGACGGCCCCGTCCCCGCCGCCGTGTTTCATGGTTGTTTCGACTTGCGTGTACTTTCCGTCCAATAGCCGCTGGCCGCTCCCGGCCCATCTCCTCCCTCCCTCCATGCGGCGTGGCCCTAGCCAGCTCCCCGTTCCATCACGGCCGCTCAATCTTCACGGCGGCCGCTGGCCCGCCAGTGTTCCCACCGCAAAAACACCAGAAACAGCATATCCGAGCATCGTACTAACATCTCTAGACACGGTTACAGATCTGGTACTCGTTACATGTTCCAACGTGACTTCAAGAAGCACGGAACCATTCCTTTGTCCACCTACTTGAAGGTGTACAAGGTTGGTGACATTGTGGACATCAAAGCCAACTCTTCCATCCAGAAGGGTATGCCACACAAGTACTACCACGGTAAGACCGGTATTGTGTTCAACGTGACCAAGTCCTCCGTGGGTGTCATCATCAACAAGGTTGTTGGTAACAGATACATCGAGAAGAAGGTCAACTTGAGAGTCGAGCACGTCAAGCACTCTGCTTGTCGTCAAGAGTTCTTGAACAGAGTCAGAGCCAACGCTGCTTTGAAGAAGGAGGCCAAGGCCACCGGCAAGCAGGTGTCTTTGAAGAGACAGCCAGCTCAGCCAAGAGCTGCCAGAGTCATTTCCTCTAAGGGTAACGCTCCACAAACCTTGGCTCCAGTTCCTTACGAGACCTTCATCTAAGCTGTATAAACCCATATAATACAAAGTTAGTAGCACGAGCCGCGGCGTAGAAGACCCTGAGCTCTATGGTCTAGCTCTGGTGATCTATAATCTAGCTCTGGTAATGTGCTCTAGGATCTGGAGCTGTAATCTGGCTTTACCCGGGCTATCCTTTGCAGGCTCTGGCCCGCTCTGGTTTAGCCCTAGTTCTACCTGTCTTAGTCTCTCTACGCTGCTTACGCACCCTCCGGATCAGAATTTCTCCATAGCGTTTGTGTGTTGTAACAAGATAGTTTGCGCCAAACACCGTCACCATCAACACCCAGTTTCTCCGTACGGACAAACGTTGCCCCGGGAATCCGCTCCCGAGGGAGCAGACTCAACCAGAGCGGGAATTGTATGGAAGCACGCGAGACTTCATCATGTTGTATAAAACTTGGAAGGTCATATGACGAGAAAATCCGGCGGCGGGGGCCGCTGCGCTTATATAGCTGCGTGTCGGGTAACTTTTTTCTCACTAGCTTTTTTCCTCGCGGGCTCTGCCTGGGACGCTTTGTGAATCGCGGGCTGTGTGCAGTGCGCTCATCTCACTAGTTCTCCAGAGTCGCTTTGGCAGTAGAATCCACGCAAAATGGCCAAGAGATCTACCCGCCTGGCTCTGGCCGTGAGCAAGAAACAGAAGACGCAGAGCGGCGCCAGCGGCCTCTTGTCTGTGGACGAAATTTCCGCCTTGGCCACGGCCGCCGCGGACCAGTCCAAGTACAATAACCTTGTGCCGCTATTGGGGCAGTACGCGGAGATAGAGAGGACCTTGGCCCAGAAGGAAGACCCTGACGTCGAGAAGGTCGGCCGTGTGCTCACGGTGGCGCTCTACAAGTGTTTCCAGAAAGTCTTGAAGGCCACCTCGGGCGGCTCGGGGCCCAAGAGCGACAACCAGCAGCTCATCGCCAAGTGGGTCGACGACAAGTACGCGGCGTTCAAGCAAACGTTGCTCCGATTGGTCCGGAGCCGGCTCGCGTTCGAGCTGTCGCTCCAGCTAGACGCCCTAGATGTCTTTTTGGGCTTACTCAAGACGGAGGCTCGCCTAGCCGAGGCGTTTCCGGTGGAGACGTACCAGGAGCTCTGCAGGCTGTTGCTTGTGAGCCGAAGCGGCCCGGGCGCCTCGGACAACTTCGTTGTGTTGGAGTTCCTCGAGAAGTTCCACAAGTACTGGGACTTGCAGGCGTACTTCTTCGACAACGCGCTTGTGGACGCCATTGCACAGTGGGGCGACTTGCCCCCGGAGGAAACCAGCGCGGTGTTCTCCAACTACCTCACAATCATCAAGGACGGCCTCTTGTACACGGCGGACGCGGAGAAGCTTGCTGCGGAGCCGACGTGGGTGGACGTGGCGCTCCCCAAAACCGCGTACAAGGCCAACTTCAAGACGCGGTACCAGAAGTGCCTCTTGGGCGTGCTCAAAATCACGGAGCTCTCGGCGCCCAGGTACAAAGCATTGCTTGTGGTGTTGCACAAGCGCATCATCCCGTTCATGGCGGTCCCGGCGTCGCTCATGGACTTCTTGACGGACGCATACGACCAGGAGGAGGACGAGGTGGTGCCGATCCTCGCCCTCAACTCGCTCTGGGAGCTCATGAAGCACTACAACTTGGAGTACCCGGACTTCTACACCAAGCTCTACTCGCTCCTCACGCCGGGGCTCTTGCTCACGCGGTACCGCTCGCGGTTCTTCCGGTTGTGCGACTTGTTCCTCAGCTCCACGCACCTCTCGGCCAGCTTGGTGGCGTCGTTCATCAAGAAGTTGGCGCGCCTCTCGTTGACGGCGCCGCTGCCGGCCGTGGTGATCGTGGTCCCGTTCGTGTACAACCTCTTGAAGCGCCACCCCACGTGCATGGTGCTCCTCCAGAACGCGGCCGCGGGCCCCGAGTACCACGACCCGTTTGACGACGCGCAGAAGGACCCGTTGAAGACGCACGCCATGGGCTCGTCGCTCTGGGAGTTGGAGACGCTCATGTCGCACTACCACCCCAACATCGCCACGTTGGCCAAGGTGTTTGGCGAGCCGTTCCGCAAGCCCAGCTACAACATGGAGGACTTCTTGGACTGGAGCTACGCCACGTTGTTGGACAGCGAGCGCACGCGCCGGTACAAGGGCATGGCGTCGTTGGAGTACGAGGAGTGGCTGGGCCTCTTTGGCGGGCCCGAGGGCACGCCGCAGGGCGACACAGTCTACGTAGACGGGTGGGTTCTATAGATAATGCATCGAGCGCGCGAACTGCGTGGGTAGTGCGCCGCGACTCGCAGACTGCGACTCGCAGGGCGCCGCGCGTCTGAGGCAATATATACGTTTTCGGAACAGTGATTACGCGCATCCAAAAAATTCGAGCCGGAACAACTCGCATCCCCCCAGCCCAGCACCCGAGACAGCGCCGACCATGGATGAAACGCAGCTTGACCAGCCCATCGACGCGGTCTTCGGCGACCGGGTCAGACGGTTCCAGGAGTTCTTGGACCAGCTCAACCCGCAAGCCACCAACTACAGAAACGAAATCAAGGACATGCTCATGAAGGGCCGGTTCCGGTTGTCGGTGTCGCTCGACGAGGTCCGGACGTTCGACAGCGAGTTCTGGAGCGGGCTCTTGAACGAGCCCGTGGACTACTTGCCCGCGTGCGAGCGGGCGCTCAGAGACACGGTGTTGACCATCTACGACCCGCACGACGACCGCTTCGAGCCGCTCGACGACGACCAGCAGTTCTACATCTCCTTCAAGGGCGCGTTCGGCGACCACTCGGTGACGCCGCGCACCATCACAGCCGAGCACCTCTCCACGATGATCTCCATCGAGGGCATCGTCACGCGGGCGTCGTTGGTGCGGCCCAAGGTGGTGCGCTCCGTCCACTACGCGGAGAAGACCGCCCGCTTCTACGCCAAGTCGTACCACGACAACACCACGTCGTTCGACGCGCTCTCCACGCCCGCGGTGTACCCGGTGGAGGACCCCGACGGCAACAAGTTGACGCCGGAGTACGGCTTCTCCACCTACCGCGACCACCAGAAGATCTCCGTGCAAGAGATGCCCGAGACCGCGCCCGCGGGCCAGTTGCCGCGCAGCGTGGACATCGTCTTGGACGACGACTTGGTCGACTTGGCCAAGCCCGGCGACCGCGTGCAGATTGTCGGCGTGTACCGCGCGCTCGGCGGCGCCACCAACAACTCGTCGTCCTTCAAGACCGCGGTGTTGGCCAACGGCGTGTACCCGTTGCACGCGCGGTCCACCGGCGTGGCGGCCCACGAGAAGTTGACCGACACCGACGTGCACAACATCAACAAGTTGTCCAAGGAGAAGCGGATCTTCGAGTCGTTGGCGCACTCGTTGGCGCCGTCCATCTACGGCTTCGACCACATCAAGAAGGCTGTGTTGTTGCTCTTGTTCGGCGGCTTGGAGAAGAACTTGGACAACGGCACCCACTTGAGAGGAGACATCAACATCTTGATGGTGGGTGACCCCTCCACCGCCAAGTCGCAGATGCTTCGGTTCGTGTTGAACACCGCGTCGCTTGCCATCGCCACCACGGGGCGCGGCTCCTCGGGCGTGGGTTTGACCGCGGCCGTCACCAGCGACAAGGAGACCGGCGAGCGGCGCTTGGAGGCCGGTGCCATGGTGTTGGCCGACCGCGGTATCGTGTGTATCGACGAGTTCGACAAGATGTCGGACCTGGACCGTGTGGCCATCCACGAGGTCATGGAGCAGCAGACCGTGACCATCGCCAAGGCCGGCATCCACACCTCGCTCAACGCCCGGTGCTCGGTGATCGCCGCCGCCAACCCCGTGTTCGGCCAGTACGACGTCCACAAGGACCCGCACAAGAACATCGCGTTGCCGGACTCGCTTTTGTCGCGTTTCGACTTGCTCTTTGTGGTGACCGACGACGTCAACCAGGTCAAGGACCGCACCATCTCCGAGCACGTGTTGCGCATGCACCGCTTCATTGCGCCCGGCCTTGCCGAGGGCGAGCCTGTTCGGGAACGGGCCACCGTCTCGCTCGCCGCGGGCGTGGAGGACCTGGACGACACCGCCGAGCAGCCTGTTTTTGAGAAGTTCAACTCGTTGTTGCACGCGGGCGTGGCCCGGCGCGCGGCCAAGAGCGCCTCGCCCACCATCGTGTCCATCCCGTTCTTGAAGAAGTACGTCCAGTACGCCAAGCAGAGAGTCAAGCCTGTGCTCACGAAGAGGGCCTCCGACTACATCGTCACGACGTACGCCAAGTTGAGAAACGGCGACTCCGTCAGCAACAACACCCGCACGGCGCCCGTGACTGCCAGAACGTTGGAAACGTTGATCCGGTTGGCTACGGCGCACGCTAAGGTGCGCTTGTCCAAGACCGTGGACGTGAAGGACGCCAAGGTAGCCGAGGAGTTGCTCCAGTTTGCCTTGTTCAAGGAGGTCGCCAAGAAAAACAAGCCCAAGCGGAGAAAGCTCGCCTTGTTTGGCGAGGGCCAGGAGCTCGGCGACGAAAACGACTACGACGACGAGGATGAGGACGAGGAAGAGGAAGAGGAGGACGAGGACGAACAGGACATCGAGCCCGGTGCACAACCCACAGACTACAGCGTCGACAGCCTAGCTCCGCAGGCGGCGGAGGTGGCCGAGGACTTGGAGGGCATGCATCTCTCGCGTGGCGGCCCGCTCCGAGAAACACGCGCACAAGAGGCAAACGTCTTCAGCGCGGAGGCCGGCGATCTCCTCAGTCCGGAGAGGTACGACCGCTTCCTCGGCATTTTCGCCCGGATCATCTCGTCCGACATGTTCGAGAACCAGACCGGCTCTTGTGCGCTCGAGCTGGTGGTGGCGGCCATCAACGAAGACTTGCAGCAGGAGGAGGTCTTCTCCGAGGAGGAGATCTCGCGTGCGCTTGCGCGGATGGAGGACGAGAACAAGATCATGGTTGGCGAGGGCAAGGTGTGGAAAATTTGAGTATTAGGTATTTGGTAAATAACGAGAAAGGTCCGATTGTATTTTAGAGATTTGGGATGCTGTAGTTCGCATGCTTGGGTGCAAATTGCGGTGTGAGGCGGCACGCGGCGCAAAACTGCGAATGGAAGGGCACGCTAAAAATCAGAAACAAGAGAAACACAAATGGGAAAAGCCTCAGGGTTAACTTAAACACACAGCCGACCAGGGAACAGAGACACAGCGAATCCCTGCCACCAATGGCACTAAATCGGGGGCTGGTGGTCGTGCTGTCATTGTCACGTGACACACTGCTCATCGACCCCAGAGTGCAGCTCGTTCTCCACCATCCATGATACCCGGCAGTTTTGACTAGCTCGCTGCTCTGTACTCTCCCTCGTCCCAAAGACTAATCCGGTATCCCATGTCTGAGGATCTAGAGGTCAGCCAGGAGGATGAGCTTCTCATGCATACCTACGCTACGCTTCCCAACAATTGCAAAAAGTACTGGCGAAAACGTTACCTGCTCTTCTCCAAGTTCGACGAGGGCGTGTTCCTCACTGCGGAGCTCTGGTACTCCGTGACGCCGGAGCTCACCGCCCGCGTCATCGCCAAGATCGTCAAGAAGCTCCTCCCCGCGTGCCAATCGGTGCTCGACGTCTGCTGTGGTGGAGGCGGAAACACCATCCAGTTTGCCAAGTTCTTTTCCAGCGTGGTGGCCGTGGACATCAACCCCAACAACGTGAAGTGTGCCCAACACAACTGCATGATATACGGCGTGTCCCATAACACGACATTCGTCGAGGCTGACTGGAACATCATTGGGGGCGACGCCGCTTGGGCGACAGAACACGCCCCAGGCACAAACTTCGACTTTGCATTCTGCTCTCCGCCCTGGGGAGGGCCCAGCTATAAACGCCAGGAGACGTTTGACCTCGAGTCGATGGAGCCTTTCAGCTTGCGGCTGCTCTGCATCAGCATGAGCAAGATGGCCGACAACTTTGGGCTCTTTCTTCCGAGAAACCTGGACTTTGACCAGATCCGCCAAGTCACAAGGGAGCTATTTGGCCCCTCCGCCAAAACACGAGTCATCTGCATCTGGCAGAACGGGCTGCCGCTAGGCATATTTGCTGTGTTCGGTCCGTCCTGCGCCCAGAACATATAGATAATGTACAATAGTCTACAGCTCTGTTGCTTTCTATGTAGTGTCATGCTTTGATCTTCTCCTGGAACTGCTCCATCACCTCGCCGTACACGTCCTTCTCGTGCTGCAGGACTGGCTCCTCGCCGATGTCCTCGACTTCCTGGGTGCGAGCCACGTCCCGGGCCAACTTCGAAAACCATTTTTCCTCTCCCTTGCCGAAGCACATCGTGAACGCCTCTCCGTGCTGGTTAGCTCTCGCCGTACGTCCCACGCGATGCACGTACTCTCGCGATGAGTTGGGGAGGTCGTAGTTGATCACATTCTTGATGGACAAGAGATCGAGTCCACGCGCAATCAAGTCCGTGGCCACCAAGACGTTGATGTCGCCCTGCTCGAAGTCACGGAGTATTTTGCTGCGCACCGAGGATGTGTTGTTTGTGGAGTTCATGTATGCCACGGTGACCTTGCGCTCGGGGGTCAACCGTGAGAATATCTCGTTCAAGAGGTGCGACAAGCGGAGCGTGGCATCGTTGGACTGCGCAAACACAAGCACAAACAGAAGCTTCTTTGTGTGGAGCAAGAACTTGGCTAGAAGAAGAGGCTTCAATGCAGACTTGGACGAGCTGAAGCGCAACTTGTACTCGCGCAACGTAGGCGGCACCGAGAACATCTCGTCGGCGGGGGCCTCGGTGGTGTTGACTATGAGCAACCGCGGCTTGTTGAACTTCAAAAGAGACAACTTGCCGGCGTCGGTGGTGAGCGTGGCCGAGAATATCATCTTCTGGGGCCGCAACTTCCACGTGTTTGCTATCGTCTCGGACGGATCGGCCCACTTCTCGATGCTGGATACAACCACCTCGCTCCAGTTCTGGAACGACTGGTTGAGGAGTCTGTCTGCCTCGTCGATGACCAAGAAGCGTAGCGCTTCCATCAGGATCGAACCGTTCTGCAAGTGGTCCACCAAACGACCGGGGGTGGAGACGAGGATATCCGGCTCGTTTCGGGTGATCTTGCTGGCCTCCTCGCGAATGGAAAGGTCGTTGGTCAAGTTGACCACGGTCAAGACGGTTCCCTTGGAGAGGCTGCGTAGCGTGGCCGAGACCTGGTTGATCAACGGCTTCGTGGGCACCAAAACGATCGCCCGCACTCGGGGCACGATCCGGGTGCTGAGCGCCTCCACAATGGGGATCAGGTACGCGAGCGTTTTTCCGGACCCGGTCGACGCGTTGACCAAGATGTCGCCCTGGAAGTCGGGCGCGAGGCGGTTCACCTTGATGTCTTGCATCATGTGTTGCAACACAGCCACCTGCACGGAAAAGGCACGCTCAAAGCCCATCGAAGAGAGGTTGGCGAGGGTGCGGGCAGAGAGGCCGAACTTGGAAAAGGGCTCGGTGACCTCGGGCGCCGAGTACATGGGGCTCGCTAGCCAGTCCAAGTTCTTTCTGTGAAACTGGGTGGAGTGCAAGCGCTGGTCCCTCGGTAGTTCGGGCTGCGGCAATGGGGCGAGATCCTGCTTCTCCACGTCGTCCTCCGGCTCCGACTCCAGCGATACGGCGTCGTGCGCTGAGACAGACTTGGTGAACTTTGCCAAGATCTTCGAGTGCTTGGAGTTGTGCTCGAGCGGCTCGTCAAGCTCCATGTCGTCGGGCGCACTCGTTTTGCCAGGCAGACCGCTTTGCACGCTTTCGGTCTCGGCGGCAGCGTCGTCACTGGCGCTTTCCTGCGGATCATGGTAGCTTTCTTGCGTGTCATGGTCGCTCAGAGCTGCCTGCGGCTCCTCGCCGGCATGTGGAGCAGGGCTCGGCGAGGCCTCGTCGTCCGAGTCCCCGGGCGACAACCGGCGCTTCCGGCGCAATAATTGAGGCGCCCGCCGCTCGACCTGCGGTGCACTGGGGTCAAAGCGCTGGGCAAACATGGCGAGGACCCGATGAGCAGGCCAGTGTAGAGATGAGCCGAGCAGGCGGTCACGTGAGCGCGGTGGACATGAACATCCATGGAAAAAATCCAGACAAGAACGGCGCCCACACTCTGCGGTACAACGACAGAACGGGATTCTGGTACACTATAAGATCTAAACTGTGCTCGACACAGCAAACGAAGGGACCATCCGCCGCGCAACACCGAGCAGCGCATTCCGGACGCACATAATCACACAGCGAGCATGAGAGCAGCCTTGACATTGCTCACGGGCCGGTCGGCGTGGAAGGGCCCACACGTGGTGCCGCTTCCCATCGCAGAGGCGATCAAGAGCGGCACGCCGATCCGCACGAACGCCCGCAGCTGCACGATCCTCCCGCAGTTCGTGGGCTTGCGGTTCCAGGTGCACAACGGCAAGGAGTACGTGGAGATCGAGGTGACGGACGAGATGGTGGGGCGCAAGTTGGGGGAGTTTGCGCTCACGAGGAAGAAGTTCACGTACAAACACACCAAGAACTAGCATGTACATAGGTAAACCCACGCAAGCACACCAAGGGCGCAAGACGCCAACCGTGTAGGCTAGCTGCGGTCGCGCGGCTGGATCGCGTTCAAGCGCTCCTGGCGCAAGTCGCCGGTGCGGTCGACGGCGGGCCACTTGCCCCAGCCGGCAAGCCGGACCACGAGGCACGTGGCGTTGTCGTCGCCGCCGATGTACTCCACGAACTTCACGACCTCGCCCGCGCAGAAGTGCGGCGTGGCCTTGAGGTGGCCGCGCAAGTTGAAGTTGACCATGACGATGTCGGCGATCTCCTGGTCGGTGAGCTCGTTGGTGACGCCGTCGGTGCAGAGCACCAAGAAGGCCTCGTCGCCGCCGAGGCCGCCCACGGTGTGCTGCTTGATTTCGTCCTGCGAGAGGCGGCGGTGGACGGCGGCCGCGTCGCCCACGATGTACTGGGCCACGTCCGGCTCCGCGGTGACGCCCATCTCCTTGAACTTGAGGTCGCCGAACGCGCGCGTGTTGGCCAACGACACGAAGCGCTCCTCGCCGAACGAGTCGGTCATGAAGTAGCTGGCCAGGTAGCGGCGCAAGCGCGCGGCCTCCACCGGGTTGGACGGGTGGTGCGCGGCGGTGAGCGCCTGGGCCTCGCCGTGGCGGTCCACCAAGATGGCCTTGGTGTCGCCCACCTGCGCCACCGTGAGCCGCGACACGGTGTTGCGGTCGAAGTAGTAGCGCTCCGCACCCTCGGCCGCACCGTCCGCGTGGAGCGTCTCCAAGAACGCCGCCGTGCACGTGGAGCCCAGCGCGTTGTCGTCCTGGTTGAAGAACTCGTAGTCGGCCGCGAGGAACGCCATGGGGAGCCGGAGCGCCCAGTCGTTGGGCGAGCAGTCCACGCGGCCGAGCGTGCCCACCTGCGGCACGGCCTGCTCCATCTTGGCCACGTTCTGCTCGCGCTGCTTGTACCAGCGGCGCCAGTAGCCGCCGATGTCCTTGGCGTAGCTGCGGAAGAGCGCGTCCCGCGGCTTCTTGGCCGCGAGGCCGCCGGCCTGCTCCACCACGCGGGCCAAGTTGCCCCGCAAGAACGTGGAGCACTGGTCGCCGCCGTGGCCGTCGAACACGCTGAAGTTGAACACGGGCCGCGGGCCCACCTGCATCACGCACGCGCTGTACTTGTCCTCGTTGTACATGCGGTTGACCCGCGACGAGTAGTGGCCGAAGTGCGACGGGCTCTTCAAGAGCGGCACCCGGAGCTTGCACGGGGCGTCCTGGGCGGGCGTGAGCGTGACGTAGTCCGAGAGACACCGGACGCCGCGCCGGGCCCTGAGCCGGGCCGCCGCTGGGGGGACTGAGGCCGGGGGTCTGGCCATTGCCGGGGGTCTGGCCGGGAGCATGGTGCCTGGTGATAGTGCGGGCGGAGGTGCGCCGCGACATGAGGCCGATGCAGAGAAAGTCTACGCCGGGTCTTATCGCTGTTGGCCTGTGTCGTTTTCGTGTCTGTTGCCGTTGCCGTACATTGCCGTGTCTGTGTTTGTCGTAATTTCTGTGTTGCCTGTGGTTGCTTGTCGTCGTGGTTGCTTGCTGTTGCCTGCTTTCCGTTCTCTGCTTTCTCTCCTTCTCTGCTCTCCTTCTCTGCTTTTCTCTGCTCTCCTTCTCTGCTCTCCTTCTCTGCTCCTACTCTACAATCAGTTACCGGGGTCGTTCATTATTACAAAGCGGCCTTGATCTTGGGCACCAACTTGTCCTGGCTGTGCAAGGCTTGCACGTCCGAGTTGCCGCCCACGTGCTCGCCGTTGATGAACACGTTGGGCACGGTGCGCTGCGACGTGATCTGGTACAACGCGTCCTGGATCTGGGCGCCGTCCGCCACCTCGTCCAACTCCAAGATGTAGGCGTCCTTGGTGATGCTGCCGATCGTGGCCTTGGTCTTGGTGCAGTAGGGGCAGTACGTCTTGGACGCAATGAACACGGGGTGCTCCTTGATCAACTGCTGTACGCGCTCGACGGTTTCCTGGGACATTCTGGGGGAAGAAAAGGCTCTTTTCAAGATGCTAAACATGGGCGTGGAGTGGGCGCCCGCCTTGGTTATATAGCTATATGTGCGCGCGCCACAGTCGGTGCTGACTAAGGCTCCTGCCGGGGCGGCCGCACCGCGAGCCAGAGCGGCCCATGCCAGGCCCGCGGCCATACTGGCCACCAGCGGCCATACCGGCCACCAGCGGCCATACAGAGCGGCCTTTGCCACCGGGCTTAGCACGGCTTGGCCCCCAGCAATCCTGCGTAGTCCGCCGTCATGGCCCTCACTGCGTGCCCCGGATCCGCACCGTGTAGCCGTCGGGGTCCCGCACGGCCCACGTCCCGTCCTCCTGGACGGCCTTGGCGCCGAGCACGCTCTCCACCTGGCCCACAAACTGCGCGGGGTCGGCCACCGCCACGGAAAAGTGGCTGAAGCCCTGCGCCGCGCCGTGCGCCGTGGAGTTGCCGTCGTGGTAGCCCTCAAACGACTCGTCGCTCTCGGTGCCCCAGTTGTGCGTGAGCTCGAGCACGCCCTCCTTGAGCCCGAGCTCCTCGTACGGCACCTCGCCGTCCGTGAAGCTGGCGCCGGGCGCGTAGCCCAAGAAGTACAACGAGAACTTGGCCTCGGCGAAGTCGCGCCGGGTGAAGAGCCGCAACCCCAAGGCGTTTCTGTAGAAGTCCAACGACCGCGCCGGGTCCCGCACGCGGATCATCGAGTGGTTGAACCGGTACGTGCTGCTGTCGGTCGCGCCGTCCGTCTTGCCGCCGTTGTGCTCGATCAACTCGATCCAGTACCCGTCCGGGTCCAACACGAACGCAATGTTCTTCTGCCGGCCGTCCGCCAACTTCTTCTTGAACGGCACGCCGGCCTCAAGCAACTGCCGCTCGCACTGCACGATGTTGTCCACCGCCACACACGTGTGGCCGAACCCGCGGAACTGCTCGCCGTTGCCATTGTTGACGCGGAAGCTGGCGTCGGCCTCGGTGCCGTGGTCGTGGCGCAACGCCAACACGCCGCTGCGGGCCGCCCACCCGCCGGCGTCGCCCCGCGCGAACCCCAACAAGTACGTGGAGTAGGCGCCGTGGTTGCTCTGGTGGAGGAGCGCCATGCCGAAGTTCTTCTCGTAGAAGGCCACGCTGACCTTGGGGTCCTTCACGCGGACGCACGTGCTGTGGAAAAACGGCGGCTTGGGCGCTGTCATGATGCTTCTGCTCTGTGTCAAGTGGCTTGCGGTCAACTGGAGTCGTCTGAACATGCCCGCAGCGTGATCGCTCGGTTCCTGTCTAAACGACCGGTGTATACAGAGAGGCCGTATAGAGCCTGAAAAAGAGAACACCTCCACCACAGGCAGAACAGACCAGCGGCGGCCCCAGAGAAGCGACGCAAGCACACAGCAACGCATCCACTCAGCGGCGCACTCCCACAGCGACAAAGCAAAGCCCGTCCGCCCACCACCTCTTTTCTCTGTCGTTCTCGCGGTGCGACCCAGCTCATCTCGCCCCGCCATGCTTCGCTCCACCGTGCGGAGCCTCTCCGCCTCGGCCCGCGTGCGGTCGGCCATCCCGGACGTGGCCCGCAAGACCTTGTTGGACTTGCACGAGCTCCACGCGCAGAAAAAGCCCATCTCGGTCATCACCGCGTGGGACACCATCACCGCTCGTATAGCAGACGAGGCCGCCATCGACGTGGCGTTGGTGGGCGACTCGCTCGCCATGGTGGCGCTCGGCTACGAGGACACAAACGAGTTGGACTTGCCGGAGCTCTTGTACCACGTGCGGGCCGTGGCCCGCGGCAACAAGGCCTCGTTCATCGTGGCCGACGTGCCGTTTGGCACGTTTGAGGCGTCGCCGGAGCAGGCGCTCGCCACCGCGGTGGCCTTGGTCAAGAAGGGCCGCGCGCAGGCCGTGAAGATCGAGGGCGGCCTGGAGTTGGCCCCCACCGTGCGCAAGATCGTCCAGGCCGGCATCCCGGTCATGGGCCATGTGGGCTTGGCCCCGCAGAAACACAACGCCTGCGGCGGCTACAAGTTGCAGGGCAACACCACGGCGAGCGCCCTCCAGATCATCCGCGACTGTCTCGTGCTACAAGAGGCCGGTGCGTTTGCCTTTGTCATCGAGTGCGTGCCGAACAAGTTGGCGGAGCTCATCACCGCGCTGTTGCGCGTGCCCACCATCGGCATTGGCGCCGGGCCGCACACCTCGGGCCAGGTCTTGGTCATGGCCGACATGCTCGGCATGACCGACCGCACGCCGGCCCGCTTTGTGAAGCAGTACCGCGACTTCTTCGGCGAGGCCCACGCCGCGTTGCGGGAGTACAAGCACGACTTGGCCAGCGGCCAGTTTCCGGACCCCGACCAGCACGGCTACAAAATGAAGTCTGCGGTGTTGCAGAGCGCACGCGAGTACCTCCGCCTGACGCTGGACAAATAGAGTATGCACATCATAGACACCACGGCGTAGAGCGACGGGCGGCCCCCACACTCGGCACCCGTCGTGGGTCACGTGCCGGCGTCGCCGTGACCAGGCCCTGCTTCGGCACGCTCTGCCAGCCCGGCACGCTCTGCCAGGCCCCGCCGGAGCTACGCTCTGGGCGACCGCGGGCGTTATGGCCAGCGCGCTGGAGGCGGCGCCTTGTTCCACCTGAACCACGCGCCAAACTGAGCCTTGTACAGATAAGCCGCCCCATCCAGGAAAACACGCACCTAATCTCAGTGCCGTTTCAGCACTCGCCAACGGTCGAAAAAGCAACAGAGAGCGGGAAAAGAAACGGGCACGCAGATGCATCCGCCTGGTTCACGTGGCCCTGGCCCGGCAATGCCAGCAAAACAAGGGCCAGTGCCGCTTGCTATTTGCTGTTTCGTCTCCACGTCGTGCCGCCTCCTACAGTCGCAGCGAAGAAGTTTAAAATAAACTCGCGCTCAGAACCGAGCCTTGCAACCCCCTTCGGCCCGTGTGTGCAGGTGCATTTAGCCGGATCAAGCGTAAATTGATAATATTTTCATATTCTCGCAAATTCGAAAATTACGCTGCGTGTCTCAACATAACTACAGCAACTGGCCAAGCCCCGCAGCACTTCGTGCCAACGAGCTATTAATAGTCACAGGCTCGGCACAGCAGGGGGCAACGCGGTTATGTCTGAGCGTCGCCTCAGTCTGCGCCGCCAGCCTGGGCCCCAGCACCGCACGGAGGGTGGCAGCCACCGGTGGCAGCGTGTCCCAAAAACCCCGCGGTAGCTAATAGAAAAGGGACGGGCCCACGCCTGCGGAGGGCACTAATCCGCGGTTGCCCCGTCGTGTAGCCTGCAAGGGACAATCGGCTAGTGTAACTTCACCTGCGTTGTCGCGCGATCTGCAGGTTGCAAGACATTGATTGCAGAGGTGTTGCACCAGGCAACGAAGCTGCGAATGGTAAATGGCGAAAATTATAAGAGGAGGATGGACCGCCCCACTCTCCTGGTTCAGACCGTAGCAATTTCTTCGCCCAACGCCATAATGAGATTCACCTTCGCTTTGACTGCCCTCGCTTCTGCAGCTTCTGTTGCAGCCACATGGAGCAACGTGACCACCACCGATGTCACCGTCACCGACTACACCACTTACTGCCCAGGCTCCACCGTCTTCGTTATCAAGACCTGCACCGAGCACAAGTGTGCCCCAACAACCGTCACCGTCCCTCAGGCCACCACCCTCACCATCACCGGTGAGTGTGTTGTGCCAACCACCGAGCCTGAGTCCAAGTCTCAGGAGGCCAAGACCACCGGCGTCACCGTCACCGACTACACCACATACTGCCCAGCATCCACTGTCTTCACCGTGGTTACCTGCACGGAGAACAAGTGTGCTCCTAAGACTGTCACTGTGAGCGAGGCCGGTACCGTCACCGTCACCGGCGAGTGTGTTGTGCCAACGACTGTCTCCCCAGAGTCTACTTCCGAGAAGCCTGAGAAGACCACCAAGGTCGTCGACTCGACTGTCACTGACTACACCACATACTGTCCAGAGTCGACTGTGATCACCGTCACCACCTGCAAGGACAACAAGTGTGCCCCAACTGAGATTTCCGTCACTGAGGCCACCACTGTTACCGTGTCCGGTGAGTGTGTTGTTCCAGCAACCACCGAGACCACTGAGGCTACGGAGGCTGCTGAGACCACCGCACCAGAGGCCACCACCGAGGCTACCGAGGCCGCCGAGACCACCGCACCAACTGCTGCTGGTGAGACCTCCGAGCCTTCCACGGTCGCTGCTGAGTCTGTCACTGAGTCCAGCACTGCTGCTGTCTCCACCTTCCAGAACGCCGCTGCAAGAAACGTTGCTGGCGCTGCTGGTTTGGTTGGTCTTGCTGCATTGTTGATGTAAGTCCCGGCTGCAATTAATATGTCCCCCAATAAAAGTTAAGTAATCGCAACCGCGCTTGTTCTCATGCATGTCGTGCGGCTCAAAGGGCCCCGCCTGAAGGCACAGATCAAGTCGCGATCCACCATCTCCTTATGCAGTAGTCATGGTGTTCACATTGCAAAATGAAGAATTCAAAGTGAAGGCGGCGCAAGCACAGCCAGCCTCAGGGGCACCCCTGTTCAGGAATTTGCACGGAGGCCAAGATGGTCGCGTGTCTGTTTCGCTCTGTCTCTCCCCGAGTTCCTATTCCAGTGAGGTTATGCCGCCCCGTGCTGTGCTTGAAGCTTAGTTGACGAGAAAGGGCGGGGATCATACAGAGTTTGGCAACATGAATCAAATGGTTGCTGAGGTCGCGGGCCAGAACGGGCTGCTGCTCAAGCTAGGCAATCACACGCAATTTCCGTTACTAGTGCAACGTGAACAGCATGTGAAGCCAGGTACGTCGTTAGACGGCTGCGTTATACGCCAAAGCGTGGTGCATTTATTATGCTGTCCTGTCGTCTTGAACAACCTTGCTGGTCTTTAACACCCTGATCTGAGTCAGCTGTATTGTCATTTTGAGGTATGATCATCGCTCTTAAAGAAACTAAGCATGGCAAACAAGACTTGATAACTCGAGGAATAGAACGCCCTCAAGCTATGGAGACCAGTTGAGGGTGGGTTCAACGCGAAACGTTGTCATTCGCCAGGACAGTGTCAGTCGGTCGGGTTGCATGGTCAGTGTTAGGAATCATGTTGTCGGGCTGAAGAGACCGCGTCTTCTATCGGAGACGCACCGTCATTTTGATATCTGTTAGGCAACAAACCGTGGCTTATCCAAGGGGGCACATGCATTTGGCGACCAGTGGTACAGGCTCCTTTTCTTTGATCAGTCGTCTTCGCTTGATGATGTTACCACGAAATCTCGAGAATTCATTTGTGCCCCTGTTTATGTACCAAGCCTCACCCAGTAGTGAGATCATCAGCGAGGCTTAGACTAAGGTGCAGCAGTTAGCCGTGCCATCTCGTTCCAAGTCTTGGTGACACTCGGTAAACACAAGCTATTTCCTTCTTTTGCCCCTTGACAGCGTTCTGTTGAGAACTAGTCGGTTATCTGAAGGCTTCTAACCAAGATTAGGTGAAAGCGTGTGACTCGGTTCTATGGCCGGAGACACCACGTCATGCCATTCAAAACTAGAAACAACAGTGATGAGGAAGAATCGAAAAGTGTCAACAACGGGGGAGGCGGCCAGATGGGACCTTTGCCCACAACATATTGCCCGTGGGGTTGTGCACAAAACACAGAGCCACAGAATCTGCCTCGAAGAATGGAGCCATAGTTCTGAGCATCTCAGAGAGGACCCTCTGCTACAGCCATACTACATTACGGCAACCGTAGGGTTCTCCTTTGGAACAGAGACAATCATAGCTGCAGTAGATTTCCGGTGGACAACGCGGCCAAGGATCGGACTCAGATCCATCAATGCCTCCGATGCTTACACCCTCAAGTTCCTAGATGACTGGAAATACTTTAATGAGGTAGGCGCAACAACCTGGCACTCATTAACTGTTTCGTGGAATCGATCTATTCACTCAGATGTTGGGAACGTTGCCTTACAAGAGCACAACCGTGAATCACCTTGCCAAGTTCAGTCACGGCACAGTCGTTGCCGCGAGAGTACCACTCCCACTAGCACTAGACGACGGAAAGTTCGGATCTGAGCTGGAGAGTCTAGGGCAATTACACTGACCTCCCCTGTCGTGACCCAATGACTGCCATTGAGCGTGCATTTCAGATGTGGAGGAGCAAACCAAAATCCCGCGCTCTTGACGCACAGACGGCAGTGCTAAACACAAATTTACCCAACTAGTAGATTTTTGCATGTGCCCCCACTTCAAGTTCGGTAAGAGGTGTTGTATTTCCGACCGTTCAGTGCTTCACTCTTCTTGGCATTCTCCAAATGACATGTTGCATGTACGCATTCCGCACTGTATGCCGTAGCGCAGCAATAACGCGCAAAATATGTCAGATCCGACAGATTACCGGCACCAGGTGCGAACATACATCTAATTAAAACTGAACTATACAAATTACAACACGGATGAGAAAGGAAAAAGATTAGATGACGGTACCCTTGTTTTGTTTCTTCTCGACGCTGTAGTTCTTCCACACCCCGATGAAGACGAAACCCAACACAAGCAAGCACACACCAGCGATAGCACCGTTTCTCTGACTGATGCCCCAAGCCTCATTGATGGCATTTCTAGTTGGGCTGCCAACTGGGTACTTCATCTGGCCGAGGTATCCTTTCAAGTAAATCTTCAAATAGTCGTCCTTGGTGTCGCTTGGCAATCTCTTACGAAGCGCATCGGGGAATGTATTGGAGAAGATGGCGGCTGCAACGGCATTTCCTATGGAACTACCGAAACTTCCAACAAGCGATTGCAAGGAAAGCATCAATGGAACACCGTCCAAGTCTGCAGCAGCCATGATAGCCATCTGCATTGCAATGTTAACAGTTCCTCCACCGAAGGCAATGAAGATCATGCACATCACAAGATATCCGATATTGCTCTGGTGTGTTGCCACGTAAATCATAAGACCCGTACCAAGCATTTTAAGTGGGTGTCCAAAGAAGAAAGCGCTCCATTTGAAGTGCTTAGACCAGCGCACGTAGAGTCCGTAAAGGACGGCCCAGAAGCACGAGCCGACGTTGAAGATTTGTCCCATGTAACCAGCGTCCGAGATGCTCAAGTTGTAGATCACCATGGTGGAAGTGTAGTAGTGGAGGTTCCAGCAGTAGAAACTGAACTTGGTCACCGCACTCAAGAGACACGAGCCCCACACCGTTGGGTCCTTCAACAACTGGTAGCGGATGAACTGGACGCGGGCAAAGTATCTCTCCCAGATGTAGAATGTTGGGAACAAGAGAATACCGATAACAACCATGGCAATGAAGGTGGCACTCTTGTACTGTGCCCTTCCGTAGGACTCCAAACTGAAAGGGAGCAAGAAGAGAACGAAAGCAGCCATGAGAAGGAAGGTGCCCACGATATCGAACTCGTGGATGTAGTGGATGATTGACTGGTACCATGTTCTTCCACTGTCGTCTTTTGTGATGATACCCATCTTCATTGCCTTGCGCTGGTAGAACTTGAACACCAAGGCAAGTGGCACAAACACAAAAGGCATCACGATGGCAAAAATACCATATCCCCATCTCCATGACATTTTGTCAAGCAAAGACTGGGCAGCCAAGGGCCCGGTGAAGGCCGTGCAGATGAAAGGAGTACTGGCGAACGCGAAGGTGAAGGCTCTGTTTCTGAGACCAGATGTGTCTGCAACGAACACATCAAGAATCAAGTAGATGGCATCGTATCCAACGTAGTAGAGAACATATCCAGCCGCATAGCCTGAAGGTCCATTGCAGGAGGCAATCACAATTATACCGACGAGATAGACGGCCACGAAGACAAGGAAACCTTCAGCACGACCCCAGATATTCAAAATCTTGGCAATTGGCAACTTAAGCACTCCTCCAATGATATCGGACAAGATGTAGGCGGTACTGATTTGGGGGGCACTGGAGAAATTGGAATACGCGTTGTTAATGACGTTGCTTCCAATCGATGACTGGAAGGCCAACATGAAGTAACACACCCAAATCCACGCATACGTGAGGTACACGGCCTTCTTGCTCCACACAATTGCGGCGGCCTCTGCCTTTTTCACACCAGGAAGGGCATCTGCCTCCACCACATTGTCGTTGGACTCTGTGTCTACAGAGTCTTCCTTTTCGCCGACGAAGTCTGCCTTCTCCTTGTCAAGCGAAGTCTTATGATCCGACTCATCGAGAGAGGTAGCTTTCCGCACCTTGTCAATCAAGTTGTGAGCGGCCATCCTGAGCTTAGTGGTGAAGTTCGAATTGAAGATTCATCGCTTGGTTTTTATATTTCTCCTTACATCGTGCATATGCATGGCAGACTAGCTTCATGCACCTTCCGAGCCATCGCATGCACCAATATATACCTGCGTAAGATCTACGTTGGCTCTCTAAGACACTCAATACTTGTTTTTGGGGGGTATTGGAGACCGCTGCTCCCCGAATTTGGGGCCAGCCATTTGCAATTTGTTGAGGACCCCACTTTTCTATTTGGCAGACTGAACGGTCAGCACTAGGAGTTTTTGAGCAGTCAGTGGCCTAGAAATACATTCCATTTCACATAACCATTGCCAAGTACAGTCTGTGTGCACGAGCCTCCAATCAATTTTGGGAAGAGGTTACATTATACGTCTCCCTTGAGTGAATACTTTTAATCTCTAACATCATGCCGATATCTTTTTCATCAAGCTCAATTTACGATCGTAATTTTCAAGCCATGCTTCAACCACGTGTTCGGATCTCGTACCCATTGTGGTAGTATATGACATGGGTGTTATTGTTATGTCAACTTCACAGACTCATGTCAAAATGGCACATTAGATCACGACTGCAGAAAAGCTGATAATGTGGACGAAGAAATTGCTCACCGCGACCTCTTGGCTTCCCCCACAATACTGTTTTCCTCGTTTTTTCGGCTTTCCTCCATTTTAAAATAAAAAAAAAACGTATCACGCTATCTTCCGATTTTCTATTCTCTCCCGGTGCTTTTTTTTTTGCTCCTCGATTTCTTTGCTGAAAGTTTTTCGATACTCGTGTCTATAGCGTGCTCATGTCAGAGCCATACCAAGAAAATAGATTCAAGCATGCACCTTCGTGCTTTGTGGAGGCCATAAATCTCACAGGATACCACAATTAGGCATAAGTTTTGTTTCCAGTCAAGTATACCCTTCGTTTGCAAAACCATACATTGTAATTTCGAAGCCCTAATCCGTAATGTCAACATTGAGAGTTGGTTGCAAGTTCTGACCTAGTACACGCGTACTAAAACATACATGCTCTATCACCCACCAGTTCCTGCGTGTTACGCTCTGCAATGCCAACTTTGAACTTCAAGCTCACAGGCTATTCCGATGCCGGCGGCCCTGTCTGCGTCTGTGTCTTTACTCGCTTACAACGAATTTTCCTCTTCCGGGTTCCAATGCGGGCTTGTTGTATTTTCTGGTACTCCTGCTGGCTTACCTGAGTTGGGTATAGGAATAAGGGAAACAGCAGGGAAACTGCCCTTTTGTTCTATCGCCCCTGTCGTTTATTGTAATCCCGGTAACGGCCAGCTCTAACGCCATTTGGCAGGCGCCACTGTTTTACGTCAAAAATCCCATCATTCCCGCTATTGGACAGATTCTGGAAGACCCATGGAAGCGGTTACATGGGCGATCTGCAGACAGTACATATGGTTTTTCTTCGCACCAGTGATCTCTGGGATCTCATTGGTAAGATGTTCACTGACTAAAATCGCTTGCGGCTTAGTAAGGAAAGTATTGTTCTTTTCCGATTGAAAAGCCACCTGCATTCGAGTGTGCACAGTTACTGCAAATTGCACAAGAACGCAGGGCCGGTGTGTGCAGGTGCAACTGTCGCGAGGTGACCAGTTGCACCCACCTCTCAGGACAAATTTGGAAAGAAGTATAGCCGACCTGGTCTTCTGCCCTAACTGTGCAGTAACGCTTGAGAATTTTGTACTCCCAAGCTGGGGTGCTACAGCTGCTCTATTCTAGTTCAGTCTATTCAAATAGTACGTACTTGGACTCAGATCATCATGACCAAAGGAAGTATGAGTGCAAAGACGCCCGCGATGGTCTTGGTGGCTGCGCCTCCCTCGTAGGCGGAAGCCAATCCCAAGCCGACAATACTTTGGCTTGCCTGTGGGGAGCCAGTTGCCCTGGTTTCCTCGCTGTCCTCGACTGTGATGTACTTGGTAACGGTGATGGTCTCACAAATGTCGTTGTCTTCGTCACAGACCTCGTCTTCGTACACAAAGCTGTCAACACGTGGGGCTGCGGTCATCTCAGCGGGGCAGCTGTAAATGGTAGACGTGTATGTCTCACACTCCCTGTCCGTGAAGCACACGGTCTCGTAGACGGTGGGAACGTGGTAGTTTTGAGTGAAGGGGACTTCGGTGATGCATGGGGCGTCTGTCTCGCACACCGAGGTGGTCACGGTGGCGTGGGTGACGCCATTGATTATAATGTCCCCGTACATGACGAACTGGCCAATCAAGCCCCCAACGTTAAGTGTGTCCACCGAGTTCCACACGGCCTTGGTCACACTGGCCGATGCGGTCTCTTGGGAAACGAGAGCACCAGAGAAGTTAGTGGTGACGGGAGTCTCGGCGGAGGAATATTCCTCGGAAGCGGTCCATGTTGCGTTCGTAAGTTGGTAAGCTGCGGAGATCTTGGAGTCAACAGATCTGGTTGAGATGGCAGTCGTAGGAGCGATGCTGGACGTGACAAGCTCAGTTTCTGGCAAGCGGTTTTCGACAGAAGAGAAGGCCGAGGTCTCGGAGATGTTTTGGACAGTTGCAAGCTCAATCTCGGCGACATCGGAGGCAGCATTGGCAACATTGGCAGCATTGGCAACATTGGCGGAACTAACGGTGGTGGCATCGGTGGCAGCGGTGGCAGAGGAAGCAGCGGCGATGTGGTAGAAAAGGTTGCCGGAAGGAACAGGTCTGTTCTTGTGCGTAACAGTAAGCGCAAGCCAAGGGTCGTTGGCCCTGTTGAGCATAACAATGCGAATAGGGTAGTACAAGTCCTTTTGCATCTTGACCTCGGCACTGTAGGTACCCTTCAAGAGAGAAGATCCGCTCTTGGCCCATTTTGCGTGTTTGTAAATAGGCACGACAGTTTGACTCTCTGTTCTTCCGGTGGGGTCAATTCTCAACTGGGCCCAAGTCTCGGACTCGACCTTGAACTGGAACGTGCCTGTCTCTGGGGCCTTGAAGAAACCCACCAACTCAAGACCAAACTTCCTGGAGGCGACCACCTGCCCGTAGATTCCAGCCTTGTACATAAAGTTTGGCAGAGAGAACTCCTTTAACATTGGCAACGCAGTGTAGCTCTTCAATCCAGAATTTTCCTGGCTGGCCTCGAACGCTCTAATTTTAAACCCTTGGAAAGACACTGCGGGCTCGCACACTGACAAGCCATTTGCTCTTTGGACGGAGCCCGTGCCGGCCTTTGGGCGAATTTGTCCCTGAACCGAGTGTTGGGACAAGTCGGCGGTCTGGCGGTCTGGCAACGCAATCCTCAATGCAGGGCCTGAAGGGTCCTGTGCGGCGAGTTGAACAATTTTGAACGGGTAGTGGAGGCCCTGCTCGAGCTCCAAAGTCGTAGAATGGATTTCTTTGGCAGACTCGAGCATTGGGATTGGAGCGACACTGTCAATGATGTCTCCATGGCAGATATTGTCGGCTCCAAAGTGTACCGCAGCGGTCATGTTTGGTTCCAACAGGAAGGTATAGTTGCCGGTAGAAGGTGGAACAAAAAACCCGGAGATTTCGTGAATCACCTTCTTGAAGTTGGCAGTCTCATAAGTGGAGAAGCTCACTCTTTTGACGGACTCCACGGTCTTTGCTTTGATGAGCTGGTCCACAATGCTCATGTGACGGTCGGTGGACAGACTGAGATGCACGTGGTCGGGGATGTCATAGAATGTGGCATTGAGGCCCGCTCCAATGGTGAGAGGAGTCTCGTCGCAAGCAGCCTTAGCTAAGATACTGGCTAAACCAAGAAGACTGGAGAAGGTGAAAGACTTCATTGCTGAGAGGGAATGATGGTTTGTTGATGATAGAAAAGAAGAGGCTACAAGAGAAAAGACCCTGCTTATATAGCTCTCGAGCCGCTGACGAGAGAGAGATTTTCATTCTTTGAGAGAAGGATTTTGACGGTGTTAATCATGGGTAGCATCGCGACCACGATAGATCGCGACTAGCCGGAAACTACGCGTTCTTTGGTTTCAGAGATAAGTTGCGCGGCTGGGAGTGCCAATGAACCGCCATAGCACCAAGCTGGTATAATGTCTTCTTTCGTTGTTTGTGGCCTGGTGTTTGCCTTTTGCCGTGGCTTATCTGGCTCACTTTCACCAAGACGTTGGAGTATCGCAGCTGCAAACGCGGTCTCATGCAGAGTCAGATGAACCAAGCGCGCACGCTGCAGTCAATCGGTACGAAAACTTGCCGAGCCAAACGCGAATCACAATTACCAGGTAGGAAAGCTGAAGCAGAAGAAGTGGCCCTGGAAGCGCGTCTACGTTTTTCGAGAGCGAGTTTGTTTTGCTTGCGTTCTTTTTCTAGTTGTACGATCGCCTGAGAAACACTTTTGAGCGTAGACCGAACATCACTCTTCTCGAAGACGATTATTGTGAAAGATCGGCCGAAGCTGTCGCCGACCAGACTCTAGATCCAGACCGCCGACAAGACATCGTGCCGTGTCATGTGATCTCTTGTTTCGGTCCTCTGGACTTCGGGGTGGTTTATCACTGCTACGGTTGTCTCTCTACGCAGTAAAGCTCGTCGCCAGCTACATGGGCCATACCTTCGCTGGGCTGTCTTGCTTTGTCCAATTTACTTCGCCTGTGCTTGTTTTGGTTCAAAGTGTTGATGCAGGGATGTCCCGTAGATAGAGGGCGTTTATGCCCCAGCGGCTTGAAAGTAGTCTTGTCGAAAGCTTTTCAGCCCATTTGGTTTGTTGTTTTACCGGGCGGACTATTTCTAGCCTCTGGCAAATGCGCCTCAGGGGAGACATAGCGTCATTATATCCTAAAGGTCGTAACGTAGCAGGTGCTGTATTTGTTTCATGTCTCACGGAGATTTGGCTCTTGCCTGTGTTCGTGGTCGTAAGATTTTGGGCAGATATGGATGGAAGGGGCAGACGCTTCGATTTGTGGCTTAAATTTTTGTTGTGCGGAGTAAATACTCAATCAAGAATTTGGCTGGCCATTCTAAAAGGCGGGAAAGAGTGTTCCGATTAAGTCCGGTGTCTTGCTAATCAACTTTCTATTCGTTTCAACTTTATTTTCTTTTTTTTTTTTTTGCTCCTCGGAATACAGGCAATCTATCCGAGCCGATCGAGTTGTATTGATGAATTTCGGCAACGGCCCAAATACGGCCGAAGGAGGCTCAGGGCCCATAGTGACCAGAAGCACTTCTTTCTCCATTCGTACAAAAAGTGCTGCTTTTTTGACAGTCTTATCTCCTATTGGCCGGGCGGGGTGCACGATTACCGCAACCCACCTCAATAGGTGCAGAGAACAAAGCAAGTTAGAGTACAGTATTATTACAGTATTATTACAGTGCTAATACAGTATGTGTTTTACACATTCAAATAGAGAATAACTCCGGAATGCCTTCTGGATGAACAGCAAGCAGTGGATTGTATATACCGTAGCAACGCATGTCTCTCGGGAATTTGAACTTGTATCTTGTGCCAAGCAAAAAATTTGCGTAAGTCCGCGGAGATTCTTCGAACTGTCAAACCGATTGATTGGGTTTGGTCGCCCAATGCAGTAAACACTGTGAAGGCAAAGGCACAGAAAGACTGTGCCTCAAAATTTGGCATTCACGATTCAGCACCGTGGTTTCTTTTTCCTCTCGTTCAGTAAAATTCAGCGCCCTAATTTCGGCACCTCAAATTTGTAACCGACACAAATCACAACACCATCCGCCCAGAAAAGTACAGCAAAGTTTTAGTAAGCACAAAGGCACGCTACACGATTTATTGGTGGCAAAAGGCAAATATTCTTGAGGGAATTTAGTGTTACAGGTGGGCTGTAGATGATGTAACTTAATCAGCCAAATGGGGAAATGTCCGCGGAGTTGAGGGCTCGTCAAGAGAATCAACGCCTTCAGGTTTACGCCGATATCAGTATAAAAGGGGTGGCTCTATCCCTTGTTCTGTGTCTTCATTCAACAAAACACAAACACAAACACAATGTACCCAGAAACTTTTGAAGCCATCGGAGTTGTCGACTACGACGACTGGTTACACCCAAAGCGGTTCGAGTACGCCCCACAAGAGTTCAGAGACTACGATGTTGACGTTGAGATCGAGGCCTGCGGTGTGTGTGGCTCCGACATCCACGCCGCCTCGGGAAACTGGGGCCGTCCCTACGCCCCGGTTGCCGTGGGTCACGAGATCATCGGCAAGATTGTCAAGATCGGGCCAAAAGCCAAGAAGGGCTTGAAGTTGGGTGACCGTGTTGGAATCGGCGCCCAGTGCGACAACGACGGCACCTGTTACTCGTGCCAGCAGCACCTCGAGAACAACTGCAGAAACATGGTGGGCACGTATTTCGGCACCTACCCAGAATCCGGAAAACACACCATCGGAGGAAACGCCTCGCACATCAGGGTCAACTCCTTGTTCGCATTCAAGATCCCCGACGCTTTGAAGACGGAGCACGCCGCTCCCCTCCTCTGCGGTGGTATCACCGGGTTCTCCCCCCTCTTGCAGGCCAAGGTTGGCAAGGGCACGAAGGTGGGCGTCTCTGGAATTGGAGGCATTGGTCACATGACCATCCTCTTTGCCAAGGCGCTTGGTGCCGAGGTGTACGCCATTTCCCGTAACAACAAGAAGGAGAAGCTTGCCAAGGAGCTCGGTGCCGACCACTACGTGGCCACCGACGACCCCGACTTCGAGAGCAAATGGGCGGACAGTGTGGACTTGTTGGTCAACACCAGCAGCTCGTTCAAGGGCTCTGCTTTGGACAAGACGTTCAAGATGATCAGGCCCAGAGGAACGTTCTACTTCATCACCGGTCCACCAAACGACGAGAACCTCAACCTTCCGCCAATGGCCTTGCTCTTGAACAACCTTTCGGTGAAGGGCTCTGCCATCGGGCCCGTGGCTGAGATCGAGTACATGCTCAACTTTGCAGCTGAGCACAACATCAAGCCGCTTGTGGAGACCTTGGACATCTCCGAGGAGGGCTTGGCCAAGGCATGGGAGAGAGCCGAGAAGGGCGATGTGCGCTTCAGGTTCACCATGGTTGGCTACGACAAGTGCTTCAAGAAGTAGATACCAAGATATCAATATAAGAGGTCATGATAATAGTAACCCGTATTTGAAGTGTCTGCTGTAAGCCGCAAGCAGCGACGAGTCGCTTGGCAGCCAACATGGCCGTCTGCAAACTTTGGCAGCCACGGCGGTGTCTGCAAAAATCTATTTTCAGACATGACGTAAACGGCAGTTTCGTCTTACGATTTGTAGCGCTAGCCAAGCCCGGTGCAGGCCATACCTAAATTGTGCATAAGCTCACCACCTTAACAACCACCGCGCCCAAGACTCCCGGAGCAAGAACATGGCGTCGTTTTTCAAGTCGGAGGTCTCCGTCAGGGCGCCCAAGCACCCCGCCAAGTACACCAAGGGCCGGGCCAGCCAGACGCTACAGCAGATCATCGCGGACTGCGCGCCGGAGTTCCAGCCGGGCTACAAGTTCTACGTCAACCCGCTCTTGTCCAGCGGCCACTCGCAGACGGCCTTCACGGCGCTCCAGAAGTTCGAGGGCGCCGATCCCGTGCACTACAAGCGGCGCATCCTCCACGTGGAGTCCGACAAGCGGTTCTACTACGCACGCGGCGACAAGATGCCGTATGACCGCTGGGAGGGCAAGTCCACGTTCGCGATCGACTACGTGGTGGGCGCCGCGGCGTCCAGCGACATCCACTTGAACTTCCGGCCGCCGTCGCAGAAGGAGGCGCTCCCGGTGCGGACCGAGTTCTTGGACCCGAGCCACGAGCACGCGTTGCTCGACAACGACCGGCCGCTTGTGGTGGCCTTGCACGGGCTCTCGGGCGGCTCGTTCGAGTCGTACCTCCGGTCGTTCATGTACCGCGTCGCCGGCCCCGACAAGCAGTTCGACGGCTTGGTGTTGAACTCGCGGGGCTGCGCCATGCACACGATCACGTCGCCCCAGCTCTTCTGCGGCTTGTGGACCAACGACTTGCGCTACTTGATCAACGAGCACATCCGCAAGAAGTGGCCCAGCAAGAAGATCTTCTTGGTGGGCTTCTCGCTCGGCGGCGCCATCATCGCCAACTACTTGGGCCAGGAGGCGTGGGAGGTGTGCGACAACATCAAGGGCGCAGCCATCTTGGGCGCCCCCTGGGACTTCTCACAGTCGTCCATCGTGATGCTGAGCAGCTACCTCGGCGACAAGGTGTACTCGCCGGTGATGTGCCAGAACTTGTTGAAGCTCGTCAACCAGCACTACGACGAGTCCTTGCACATGGAGGACATTGTGGTGCAGTACAAGAAGCACCCCGAGGCGTTCGAGCTCCGCCGCTTGCGGGACTTCGACGACTGCTTCACCGCCCGGCTCTTTGGCTTCAACTGCGCGGAGGAGTACTACCGCCACGCGTCGCCCAACCAGCGTCTCTTGAACGTGAGGGTGCCCACCATCATCCTCAACTCTGCGGACGACCCCGTGGTCGGCGGAACCAGCTTGCCCTACTCCGAGGTCCGCCTCAATCCCTACACCCACATGGTGGTGACGTCCGTCGGCGGCCATTTGGGCTGGTTTGACTACAAGAACCAGCGGTGGTACGCGGACCCGTTGACACGCATCTTCAACGAGTGGAGCACGTGGTCTGTGGAGAAGATCCCCGAGGAGTCGTTGCCCCGGGCCACCCACGGCAGCTGGAAGCACGACCGGATTGTGCTGTAGGACATACTACGAAAAAATACAAGCAATACAAGAGCGCTGCGAACATGTCGTGCCGTGGTCGTGTATGATTATGTGTTTCTCTCCCTTACTGTCAAAGTAAAGCGAACGGTGGGACGTAGAGCGTCCATGCGGTGTTATGCGTGACTGTGGCCGCCATACGCCTTCAACTGGCTCATGTCTGCCATGGTGCTGACAGAGGCACGCGCGTCGGAGTCGTACTCGTGCGGGGGCGTGTACAACTGGCCGTTGAAGTCGCTGGGGTCGTGGTAGAAGTCGCAGGCAGCGATGCGTGCGCTCAATGAAGGAAGCGAGATGCGGTCGTTGGGGTTGAGCTGGAAGATGTCGTTGAGAAGCGCGTTGAACTGCTTCAGGATGGGCAAGATCGAGCGGAGGATGTTTCTGTTGCTCAAGATGTAGTTGGAGAACACCTCGTGCCGGTCGTTTATGTTCGCAATGGGCCACGGGTTCCGTGAGCAGGTGATGTTGACAAAGAGAACGCCCAAGGACCATATGTCGCCCGCCAACGTGGGGAACAACTTGGCCGTCAGCTCGTTGCCCGCCCTGTCGTCGGTCTTGAACTGCCCCATGTCCAAGAGCGACTTGACCAAGCTGTTTGTGTTGAAGTTGACGATTCTCTCGGGCGCCATGTAGAAGCTGGAGCCGCGGCACACGTTGCAGCAAATCCAGCTGCTGGACATGGCCAAGCCAAAGTCTATCAAGCTCACCCGGAGCTCGTTGTAGTCGATGATGGGCCCTAGGTCGCCCGCGGGGCGCCGGTAGTTGCGGTTGTAGGAAACCATCACGTTCTCGGGCTTCAAGTCGCAGTGGTACACGCCCTGGGTGGCGCAGTGGGCCACCGCGTTGACCAACTGGAGCATGCAGTTTTTCTGGAGGAGCTGTTTGTCCTGGTGCGCCGGGGGGTTCTGGAATATCTGGCGGTCGATGATGTTGCCGAACAAGTCGCCCTGCGGGAAGTAGTCCATGAGCGTCACCACGGCGAAGTCGCCGAGGAGCAACGCGTGGTGGATCCTCACGATGTTGGGGTGCTCGTGCACGCGCAAGTGGAGCGAGATCTCTCGTAGCGAGGGCACGTCCATGCACCTTTGCTTGACGGTCTCCAAGTCGACGTCCTGCGCCACGAGCGGAGTGTGGCGCACAAAGTACTGGTGTATGGTGTCGTGGATGAGCTTCTTGGAGTCCACGCCCTTGAACTTGGCCACGTTGGGCGGGTCCGCCAACACGATCTTGGCCGCGTAGTCGGCGCCGGTGGCCAAGTCCTTGACCAAGTAGATGAGCCCGAAGGTGCCTGCGCCGATCTTCTCCACAAAGAGAAACCGGTCGTTGACGACGAAGCCCTTGAGAGTGGCCGGCGTCTTTCTGTGCGGCCTGTGGCAGGGGGTGCCGAGTGGATCGGCGTCCATCAAAGGCAAGATGTGGAGAACCATGGTGCCGGATGCAGAGAGCTGGGCAGCCGTGTGCTGGGAGATGCTGGTGGTATGCTGTGGGTCGTCTGGTCTGTGCACAATGGAATCAAGACGCCGACGAAGATGTGGTTGTTGTGGTTGTTGTTGTTGTTGTTGTTAAAAAACTGGTCCAGGGCGCATCGTAAGTTTTCCTTATACCATCGCCGTCACCACCCGATCAGGCGACACTCGCTCATGGTCAGATGGGTGCGAAAAGGCAAGCGGTCCATCACACCACTTTCGGGGCGCCGCGCGCTGTCTGCAGGAGCGACAACGGGCGACCCGGTTTCGCCCAGTAGCGCGGCGTGGCAACGAATAATGGCGGCCACGGCAGGGGCAGCCGGCGGGAAAAAGCAGCCCGCAAAAAGGGCAACTGTAGCAGCGGTGTTTCAGGTGGCCCGGGCGTTTAGCGCTGCAGGCCCGCGGGAGAGCAAGGCTGGCGCCCAATTCGGGGCGTCTGCAACTATTAGCGGCCCAAGGCACTCGATTGCCCTCAGAAAACAACAGGGACTCCTCCGCTCAGCGGCTAACGCCCAGGGCGCGACGGCACAGACGGAGGCCCGTGCACCAGCATGCGAGGGAGTGTTTCGAGCGCGCGAAAACTTTTCTCCTTTTTCTCCATCGAGACGCTGCTCATTCACTTTACCGCCCGACGGCAATGGACGCGTGGAGGGGAAAGAGTAGCAAGAACAACGCCCGAAGCTCGCCTCATACCGGCTTGTCGCCCTGGTGGGCAAGCTGGACTCTGCGTGCGCGGCACAATTCTTCTCTCCTTGTGCTATGTACTGCACACAGTCGTAGACGGTCTAGAACGTGGCACGTCACGTGACGCCCTCTCGCCGTGCTCGCCCGCCCGTGCTTCTGTCACATGTGCGGCCGCCCGGTGCCAGCATAGCAAGGTGCTTGTCTCCGAATCGTGCGTTCGCTTCTGCTTAGTTTATTTCTTTTTCTCTGATCGGCTCCGTGTGGTCCAAACGGCTACTGTCGTCATGTTGCTTCGTCAAAAATCTATAATCTTACTGGTGCGTTCGTATACGAGCAAAGTCTAAATTCTAGGGGTGAGTCGGGCGGCCGGGGCCGTCTGGCTCGCCAGGGCGAGAAGTAAAGCCGTGTTCGCGCCTGGGCTGTAGTCGTAAGGTATCATCATGAGCGTTTTCGTTTAAAAGAAGCCGTCGTGCTCCAGCGTGAACTGGCAGCACCTGCTTTCCAAGTCCTTGAGACTGGGGCTCAAGGTCATCTTGGCCGCCTTTTTCATCTTGGCACTGCTGCGCAGCGCGCTCTTGTCGCCAACCATCGAGAGCAGGAAGTCGTTGTTGAGCTTCTCCTCGATCTGCGCCAACTTCGTGTCGATGTAGTTGATCTGGGCGTCCTTCTGGAGGTTCAAGTTGTAGATGTCGTTGTTGGAGCACCAGCCAGACGAAACGAGCCTGTTTCTGGTGCCCTCGAACGCGGACTCCACCGACTTCTTGTGCTCCGTCAAGTACAACGAGTACTCGAGGAGGTCGTCGGGGGTGTTCAACGCAGCGAGCCTGTCGTCGGAGGAGAGCCCCGAGTCCTCGGCAAACTCGCCCAAGCCGTCCTTCCACGCGCTCGGCGTGGGAGGGTCGAGCGAGGACCCCGAGATGTAGCACCAGTTGTCGAAGAAGCTCTGCTCGATGGACGCCAAGTTCTTGTTGCTCATCGAGACGTTCTCCGAGAGCGTCACGATCGGCAGAGGAACGGGCGGCGTGGCGGGCGTGGCGGACGTGGCCGAGTTCGACAAGGAGATGGTGCGTTTTCTAGTCTTGATCGCCGAGCCGTTCAGGCCCTGGCTCGACGTATGCATGTGCGACAGCGTGAGCGGCGTGGACACCGCAGTGCTGGAGGCAGCCGGGGCCTGGCCGGCGGCCGCAGTGTGCAGCGAGCTGAACGTGCTGGAGCGCAAGCTGTTGGCTGCCGAGGACAGCGACTCGCAGTCGTCCGGCGAGAAGTCCACGTGCGTGGGCGAGTGCTGGCTGCGGGCGGGAGCGGCGTCCGGGGCCTGGCCCAGCAGCGCGATGGCGGACGACGAGCCGATGCGTGAGAGCGAGAGCTTGCGGATGCCGTTCTTCAACTTCAGAAGCTTCTTGTGCGGCGAGGTGTTGGCCGAGTGCGCCAGGCCGGCGTTGGACGTGCTGGTGTTCAGCAACGACGTCATGCTGGGGTGGGACTCGATGGAGGGGAACGACGTGGCGCCCGAGTCCATCTTGAGCGCAAAGAAGTCGAGCGGGCTGGTCTCGGGCACGAGCACGTGGCGCTCGCTGGCGTCGAAGTCGAGGCTGGAGTGTCTGGTCAGCGGTAGCGCCGTCGGCGTGTGCACTGGGGACGTCTGGGAGCCTGCGGACGCGGAGGTGTGCTCCAGGCCGTGGCCCGTGCGGTAGATGGGCGGGCGTGTGAGGATGTAGTCGTCGTCGCCGTCGGGGAGAGGCGGGAGGAGGCTCTCCAGGATGATGTGGGAGTGGCGGTCGGCGTCGCGGGCGTCGTGCTTGGACGACGCAGCTGGCTTGTGGTCGGCGCTTCGTAGCGTCGGCAGCGACTCGGATTCTTCAAGAACGATACCTAGACCGCTCATGTTTATACGTGGGTGTGGCGGGGACGGTGGCGGCGCTAAGCGGAGCGGGATGTCTTTATCTGGAACGTGGCGCCGTAACAGGAAGGGGCAGGCTGGGGAGCACGGGACAGGCTATTGTTTGGCACCGGCGATGGAGTTGCGAGATGGGCAAAAAAACGGTAGCGAGGCAGGCGCAAGCGATGGTGTGATGAGAACCGCCCGCAGGAAAATGCCGAATCGAGACGGAATCAATGGAAAACGCGGAACAAAGAACGCCGGAAGAAGAACGGGTGGGTTGGTGGAAAGTCGAGCGGTGTTGGCGCCTCGAGAGATCGACGAGGATAAATATGGGCGGCGGAGGGATGGCCAAAACGGACATGGACAGGAATGGCTTTTGGTTACATTTCATGCGCGGGCATGCATGAACCTGTATGTGCTTTAGCCGCACAGTGCAGTATACTGTAGACAAGTTAGGCCAGACTTGGACTTGCAGACAATACCGTTGGCGGCCCACCTCGCCAGCCTGGACACTAAAGTCTACAGCAACCGGGTACGCAGCACCGCAGCCACCGCCGCCGCCGTCTCGAATTGCAACGCCTCTGGGGCCGCTCACCTCCTTGTGCGGCCCTCCTGCCTCGGCCGCTCGCCCGTTGGCGGGCCCGCGGCCGCCCTCCGCTGGCATGGCATTCCCTGGGCGGGCCAGACCGATCTGCCCATCTGGCGAACGCACACCGGCATCTTAGCGAGATCTCCGCCTGTGTGGTTGGAGGAGCGGCGAGAATGTTGAACGTGTGCTTTCCGGCGCCGTTTAGAAACGGTGCATGGCTCTCGCTGACTCCTTTCTTTGCGCCGTTGTCGTATTTCTTAGTCGGTGGTGCTCAGGTTAGCCTTGCATCGGAGCTCCCCGAGCACCGTGCCTCCAAACACCTCCCGACCTCCGAGCGGCGGGGCCACCTAGTCGCCCCCACCCACATCTACACACGAGCCGAGGGCCCCTGGTGGGTGTGGGGCCCGGCCTGGGCCTGGGCCAGAGAGTGGGCGTGTGACTCGTGGGGCCGCCCTGGCGCGAGCAGGATTCATTGGCCACAACAGTCGCCCTGGATCGGTCGTGCTACACCGTTTTCGCGGAATTCATTCCGCCCAGTAATGTGGATTTGGCACATTCCTGCCAATGGAAAAGTCTTTTGCCGCTTAAAGTTTCGTTTCTGCGTGGACTTTTCGTTTGCTTCTGGTCTCTCCTTCGGGAATAACGCTCTGGTGTGTCTCCCTAGTCCCTCTTGCGTACAACTGCGCGGACCGTCTCTCCTAAATCGAAGCGAAACGCACAAAATGCGTACCCCTCACTGTAAAGCGGACACCGGCCCCCGAACGGAAACCTTCCTCACCACTGGTCTGATCCTGCGTTGCAAGCCTCGTGGCGCCGCACCTCCCGATTGGCACGGCAGTGTGTGTTCTCCTATCGGCGGCCCGCACTGAGCACAGGGTGGCCGGTGCGCCCACGACTCTGAACCAAAAGACTTCCGTTCTAGACCAGGGGTTGCGTGCCCTGCCCCGACCATCTGCGATCTGCAGTAGGGAGTGTCGATACTTCCCAGAAAGCTAGATTACTGCGGACTTTTTAGCGCCCCTACATTAGATGGAGCTAGTGCTTCACTAGGCAGAGCCCGGTGCGAATTGGTCGATCGCTGGCCCCAAACCTAACCTTATTGCCACAACTTAGGGGATTGCTCCTTTTTCGAGAAGGATGCTGCAGCAAAACAGGAAATATCCTACGGACATCGTTTGGACGTCCTGTGGCCCATTGTTTTCCTGGTGCTGAGAAAATCTCCTAAAGCAGTTTGCTAACGTTCTGCAGCCCTACTAATCCCGTGACGTAATGTAAGGGCCTACCAATTGTAGTGCGAGCGGAATCTCCTCCAGTAGTAGTTTCCGGAGTCAGCGAGCGGCCTCTGTTACGTCTGCAGTCCAGTCTGTCTTATGCAATCACCGGGAAATACGATGTAAACTATGTGCCGGTACCTCTCGCGCGGATCCCCGCACTGAGCCCTCCCCTAGTCTCACAGCAGGGCTCAAGCTCGGCTGCTATTACAAATGCATTTGCCCCAAATGTGGTATCTATCGTTGCTTTCCGTCTGTTTCTTTCTTGGCCCTTTTGCGTCCTTATGCGACAATTGCGGTTTCCGCTTTAGCCACAATACCCCTTTTCCAATGGCCACCATTCGCTACCTCACCGAAAATTACTTCTTACAGAACCGAGCCTCGGTGGCTTGTCTCGGTGGGTCGGTTCTCAGCGCCGACTGGCGCGACTCAAATGTCCATGCGGCTTACCGATTCTTACTAAGCCGCGTATTTTCTCTCCTCGCTAAGTGTCTTGCTCAAAAAGCCCCAGTAGTTTTTTCTGATTGGGTCGTACGTGGCGGCTAGCGAATCGTAGATGCGTCTCGCATACGCCGGGTCCAGCTCCTCCACGGCAATTCTGGCCAACAACTCGAGCGCAAACGAGCTGGCGACGTTGTTGCCGGCCAAGTCGGCGTGGCCTGTGCAGAACTGCTTGAGCTCTGTGATGTCCTTGTGGAACTGTGTGTAGATTCCGTTGAGGTAGTTCCACGTCGAGGGGTTTTGCGGGCACAAGTGGATCTGCTGCTTGACGTAGTCCACCTCGTCCGCAATGGCGTCTGGCCCCGGGCTGCTGCCCGCCTTGAACTTCAAGAAGTACCGGTGTATCCAGGCGCTGTTGTTTCGGACGTCGGCCGCGATGAGACCCTCGGTGAAGGCGAGCTCCTCGGGATCAGAGTGCAAGTCGAGCCGCTGCACAAACCACTTGCGGTACGACCACACGTGGTGGTTCTTTGTGTCCTGCTGGAGCATCGTGTTCATGATGGGGAACTCGCGCCGCGGGTTGAAGGCCTTGGCCAACTCCGGCCGCCGTAAGATCTCCTCGATGACAAGCTGGCGGTAGTTCCAGATCTGGTAGTTTTTCTCGTTGTCTAGCGCAATCTCCTCGCACCAGTCGAGCTCCTCGAACAAGTCCTTATCTAGCCGCTTGATGATGTCAAAGCGGTAGTGCCAAGTGGTGTAGTGCGACGCCAACATGTCCAACGCGCTTTCCGTGAGCGCAAGTGCCTCCTCGGTGTACTCCTTCCTCTCTAGGGAGCCCCTGAGGGCGGCCATCGTGGACGCGTACTCCTCGGAGTAGAGGATTCGGCACAACTCTGTCATTGTGTGGTGTCTGCTGGTGGTGGTGCGTGAGAATGATGTCGCGCGTCACGGTAGCTGCAATCGCCCACGAAACGCCTTGGGGGAAACACTTGGGCTCTTGTGCGGAGTCTGCTTGGCCGAAACAAGCCTGGGACGGCGCCCGGAACAGCGCCGGTATTTGTACTTGGGCGGTGCAGAAGTGCAGCAGGGCCGTGTTTCATCTTCTGTCACGCTTTACCGCTTTGGGCCGCGACAATGGCGGGAGCACACACGATACTTAACGTGCCTCATCCGCCTGCTACTGCTTCACCGCCTCTTTTCTGCCCGCTGTGCTTTTCTCTGTGCCACGCGGGCCCTCCTTCTTACTGTGCGTCTTACTCTGCCCCGTGGCCGCCAATTCGCCTCCGGGGTCCAGGTGCCCGCCATCTAAAATCTACATATTTTCAAGACTGTAATTTTGGCGAAACACAGGCCCTGGATCAGCCGGTGATCAGCCGGCCTGTGGTTCCAGGTCCAAACCCTGTCTCAGCTGAGTCTGAGCACTGCGAGCTGCGCACTAGCAGAACCGCGGAGGTTATGGGGAAGGCGCCGGGGAGCGTTGAAACACCTCTCATAAACACCGAAGCGAGGGCAGCTGTTCGGATCGCCACAAAGCTCACACAAGACCGTCCGGACGCGTGGCTCCACAAGTGTCGCGAACCGAGCATTTCCGGGTATACATTGCTGCGATGACGGCAATCCTGGACCTCTACGTAGTGTTTCTTTCCACTGCGTTTGCGTCCGCAGTCTACCTCAGCCTCGGGCTCGTGTGTCCACCCCGGTCTCAAGTGCCGTTGCTAGCCAGCGTGTTTATGTTCACCAACATGCTCTCACGGACGGACTTTGTCCGCAGCGTGATCAAGCGAGTGCTCTCGCAACGGCAGCTCCGCCTGGCGTCGCTGCTCAGCGGCCTGGCATTTCGCGATTTGCCCCAGTCGGACGAGTTTGCTGCGCTCTCGGAGACCTCCAAGCACGAGCTCTTGACGGCTCTAGAGTCGTTGCGTGCCTACAGCGTCAACTCCGGTAAGACCAACGAGCGGAGGCGCAAACTATACAAGGCGATGTCCTGGAGGCAACAGAAGCTCTGCGACGAGGCGGGCTACTCCAAGAAGTTGAAGGCGATCGACGCCCACATCGACAAGAACCAGCTCATGTTCAATGGCGTGGTGGACGCCATCGACGACTTGTACGGGCTCACCTACAAGCACCACGACGCGGCCAAGCGGCATGCCAAGGGCTCGCTGCAGAACACGTCCACGTCGAACTACCGCGTGGTGGAGTCGCTCGGCCACTTCGTGCGCGACTGGTCCGCGTCGGGCGAGCTGGAGGTGGAGCCCATGGTGCGGTACGTCAAGCACCAGCTCGACAAGGTCATTCCCGCGGAGGAGGCCGAGCGGACGTGCGTGGTGGTGCCCGGGTCCGGGCTCGGGCGCGTGGCCCACGAGATCGCCAACCACCGCAAGTACGGAGCGGTGCACGCGGTGGAGTTCAGCGGCCTCATGCACGCGTGCAACCAGTACGTGTACTCGTCGCCGGGCACGCGGTTCTACCCCTACATCCACACGACGTCGAACTTCTTGACGCAGGACGCCCAGTTCCGGGAGGTGGCGCTCCCGTCGGGGGTTGCGAAGCCCGACAACTTGCATCTCCACTTGGACGACTTCTGCTACTTCTCTGTTCCGGACCGTGCCAAGTACAAGAACGTGGTGGTGGTGACGGTGTTCTTCATCGACACGGCCGAGAACATCATCGACTACTTCGACCAGATCTTGCACCTTGCGTTGCCGTCGCGCAAGTCCAGTGTACGCAACGGGTACTGGATCAACTACGGCCCACTCAAGTACGGCAGTGCCGCGCAGGCGGAGTTGAACGGCGCAGAGGTGGCGCACGTCCGCAAGAACATGGGGTGGGTGGACATGGACGCGGTCAACACCATCGAGCAGCCGCAGTCGGAGTTCTGCAAGGACGGGTTGTCGGGCTACATCACGGACAAGCAGAGCATGTGGCAGGGGTACTACGGGATCGCCATGTGGGCCAGCCGGCACAAGGCGAACGAGGACAAAATCAAAAAGAGCGCCCGCTAGGGCACGCACTAGACATTTAGCAATACATCGCATTCGGCCAGCGGCGTCGTAGACGGCACCAAGCAGCCTACGCGTGGGGTCTCCCGGTATCTATGCGCTACACACCTATCACGACGAAGGGTTGCTGTTGATCTGCACCTTCTTGTCCTCGCCTCCGCTGACAATGCCAATGTCGCTGTCCCACGACACGCCAAAGACCTTGCCCGTGCCGGAGTTTCGCGAGATAGTGTACAACGGCTTCTCGGCCCGCACGTCCCACACCTTGACGGTGCCGTCGTGGGACGCAGATGCAAACATGGTGCTCTTGGTGGGGCACGCGGCCAACGACACCACGAAGTTGGTGTGGCCCACGAGCTTCGACACCAGCCTCTCGGTGGCGCCCTCGTGGGTGCGCGGGTCGTGCAAGTTGATGTGGCGGGCGGACGACCCCGACGCAATCAAGTTGGCCTCCGGGAGCTGCAACACCGAGAGCAACGCGAAGCCCGTGGACCGGGTGTCCACGCACCGCGAGGTGACCAAGTCCCAGGTCTTGATGCTGTGGTCCTGCGACACGGAGTGGGCCACCGAGGCGTCGCGGGCGTCGAAGATGACGCCCTCCACGGGCTGCGTGTGGCTCTCGAGCACGGCCAACGGCGCTCGGTGCTTGACGGAGGCGTCCTTGAGCGCCATGCGCCGGCGCTTCTTCAGCGCGGACGACGCGCCGGCGCCGGACGCGTCCACGGCGTACGGCTCCACCACGTTCATGTCCTTGGGCACGGTGGACCACACGCCCACCACGCCGTCGCTGCCGGCGGACAAGATCCTGTGGGTGGCCTGGTTGACGGCGAGGTCCACCACGGGCGCGCGGTGGGCGTCGAGCACGGCCAACGTCTTGGCGTTCTCCACGGCGTCGTCGTCGTCGTGCTCGTCCGGCGCGCCGCCGGGCGTTTTCCAGAGCCGGAGCTGCCGGTCGTTGCCCGCGGACACGATGCGGTGGGCGTAGACCCAGCGCACCGCGCGGACCGGCGCCAGGTGGCCCACAAACTGCGTCTCCACGCGGCCGGACATGTTGTAGGTGCGCACGACGCCGTCGTAGGAGCCGGCCAAGATCTGCGACGCCACGGGCGCCGTGGCCCGCAGCAGCGTGGCGGCCACCGCGGATGCATTGATGGTGTCGATGGCAGACACCCAGTCTTCGTCGTTGTAGGCGGCCAAGAACGACGGCGGGAGCACGGCCCGCGTGTACTCGATCTTGAGCGAGGCCTCGGCCGAGAGGCCGTGTTTGGCCAAGTACTCGTCCAAGGACGAGCGCAAGAGCACGCCGTCGATGAGGAAGTCGAACGGCACCGGGTCCTGGGTCTCCAAGAGGTGATTGACCACCTCCGAGAGCCCGTAGCGCCGCAAGGACGTGGGCACGAAGAGCGGCGCCTCGGGCGCATGGAGCGACGGGTCCTCCTCGTTGGTGAAGAAGCGCACCTTCACCTGGGCCTCGGACATAGTAGAAGTGATGAGGTGAAAAAGCTGAGCGATGAGCGTCTATGTAGGAGCGCGAGATGGAGGAGCAAGGCAGAAGGAAGAAGGAAGAAAGGAAGAAAGGAGAAAGGAAGAAAAGAAAGGAAAAGGAAAAGGAAGAAAAAATAATAAAATAAAATAAAATAATCAATACAATCAGTAGTTTATTTATAAGTCACAAGTAGGCGGGCACGCGATCGCCAGTGAGCCCATGGTGAGCGGCGGCGCGTTTGTGCTCCAACAGAGCGCCAGCCACGCTAGCGGAGCGACCGGCGCATGAGCCGCAAGCGGTTGAGGCTGGAGCGCCGGGACGGCCGGAGCCGCAGGCGCCGGATGCGCGAGACGGTGTTGCGTTTGCAGAGGAGCGGGCCCGACGCCCGCCTCGGCCCCACGAAGAGCGAGGCCGCATACCGGAGGAGGCGGCGCAAGCGGCGCCGTTTTGTTTTGCGTGGCGGCGGCAACAGCCTCATGGGCACAAGCACGGGGAGATGGCGGGCACCAGAGGACGGGCCAGCCTGGCAAAAGCCGCAAAAGGCAAACGGGCCGCAGACGGCAAACGGGCCGCAAAAGGCAAAGGAATAATGGGCACAGGGGCCGGAATGGGCAAAAGGCGGCGTGCCGAGGAGAGGCAGTCCAGGACAGATTGGCTCGAATGGAGGGAAAACGCTGCGGCCCACGATTGTGCTGCTCGCCTGTTGGGTGCAAATCGGGCAGATTGTGCGATAGGGCCAGCCGCGGCCCCGCCGCCGCCGCCGCCGGAGCGCTGGACACACAGCATGAACAGACAAAAAACAGAGCAAACCGGCCCGGCGCCACACAGGCCACACGGCCCCCACGCAGCCCGGCGCCAGGGGCCCGCTCCGGCGTGCCAGCCCGTGGGCGCCTGCTCTCGTGGCCGGTGGTGCACATTGGCGCGGCGGCCGCGATACCACTCATCGCAAAAAATTATATAAGTGACTCTGTCCCGTCTCCCTCGTTTCTTCTTTTTGGGACACGCTCTCGTCCCCTGATTTCGGCCACACCACTACAGAAAAAAATGTCCTCCCCCGACGTGCACATCGAGGTGTCCAAGGTCTTCGACACCATCCTCGTGTTGGACTTCGGCTCCCAGTACTCCCACTTGATTACCCGCAGATTGAGAGAGTTCAACGTCTACGCGGAGATGTTGCCTTGCACGCAGAAGATCGCGGAGTTGTCGTGGAAGCCCAAGGGCGTGATCTTGTCGGGCGGCCCCTACTCGGTGTACGCCGACGACGCGCCGCACGTCGACCACGACGTGTTCAAGTTGAACGTGCCCATCTTGGGCATCTGCTACGGCATGCAAGAGTTGGCCTGGGTCAATGGCAAGGGCGTGGGCCGCGGCGACAAGCGCGAGTACGGCCCGGCCACCTTGAACGTGCTCGACAAGTCGTGCCCGCTCTTTGACGGCGTGGACCACTCGCAGGTGTGGATGTCGCACGGCGACAAGTTGCACGCGTTGCCCACCGGCTTCCGCACCGTGGCCACGTCCGACAACTCGCCGTTCTGCGCCATCTCCAACGCGGACGACACCATCTTCGGCATCCAGTTCCACCCGGAGGTCACGCACTCCGTCAACGGCAAGACGTTGTTGAAGAACTTCGCCGTGAGCATCTGCCAGGCCCAGACCAACTGGTCGATGGAGAACTTCGTCGACACCGAGATCGCGCGCATCAGAAAGCTCGTGGGCCCCACGGCCGAGGTCATCGGCGCGGTCTCCGGCGGCGTGGACTCCACCGTCGGCGCCAAGATCATGAAGGAGGCCATCGGCGACCGCTTCCACGCCATCTACGTCGACAACGGCGTGATGAGGAAGAACGAGACCGAGACCGTGCGCAAGACCTTGACCGAGGGCTTGGGCATCAACTTGACCGTGGTGGACGCGTCCGACTTGTTCTTGGGCCGCTTGAAGGGCGTGACCGACCCCGAGAAGAAGAGAAAGATCATCGGCAACACCTTCATCCACGTGTTCGAGGACGAGGCCGCCAAGATCAAGCCCGCCTCGGGCCAGGAGGTCGAGTACTTGTTGCAGGGCACGTTGTACCCCGACGTCATCGAGTCCATCTCGTTCAAGGGCCCCTCGCAGACCATCAAGACCCACCACAACGTGGGCGGCTTGTTGGAGAACATGAAGTTGAAGTTGATCGAGCCGTTGCGCGAGTTGTTCAAGGACGAGGTGCGCCACTTGGGCGAGCTCTTGGGCGTGCCCCACGACTTGGTCTGGAGACACCCCTTCCCCGGCCCGGGCTTGGCCATCCGTGTCCTCGGCGAGGTCACCAAGGAGCAGGTGAAGATCGCGCGCGAGGCCGACGCCATCTTCATCGAGGAGATCAAGAAGGCCGGCTTGTACAAGCAGATCTCGCAGGCGTTCGCGGCCTTGTTGCCCGTGAAGTCCGTGGGTGTGATGGGCGACCAGAGAACGTACGAGCAGGTGATTGCGTTGCGCGCCATCGAGACGGTCGACTTCATGACCGCAGACTGGTTCATCTTCGAGGCCTCGTTCTTGAAGCGGGTCGCCTCGAGAATCGTCAACGAGGTGGACGGCGTTGCGCGTGTCACCTACGACATTACATCCAAGCCCCCCGCTACTGTTGAGTGGGAGTAGGCACTCTGTATAGATAATTGACGACACACTATTGATTCCGGCGGTGCTGCCGCGGATGTCATGCTGCATTTACCTCGGTCTGCCGTAGAACCACTGCCACCAACATGTCCTGCTCGTGCGAGAGAGAGAGGAGGAACCGGTCACGGCCCACGCTGCCGTCGCGCGCTACACAGGGCTTGCCGTCGGCCTTGAAGCGGTACCACTGGTTGAATGTGAAGCCGAGCTGGTCCGCACGGTCCAACGTCTTGTACACGGCCTCCTTGGTGGCCCAGCACCCGGCAACGTACCGGGCTGCGAGCGGTGCGGGAAGCTCTCTGTAGTGCAGAAGCTCGGACGCGTGGAGCACCCGGCGGACGAACCTGGCGCCCCGGGGCTTCTGGAGCACTGCCGCGATTCTTGCGATGCTGACTATGTCCGTGCCAATGGCCCGCACGGCGTGGAAACCCATGGGCTGGTGAAGACGGTGCTCGCTTTGGTGTACAGTCTGCGAGGCCCACGCAGGACCAGAGATGGAGGCAAGAGGTGGCGAGACCCCTCCGGGGCAGGGCTCTGTGAGCCTGGTTTTGCGGTTGCACGTTGACCGCTGTATTTTGGGTCTTACTGATTTACTGGTTTTGTTGGTTTTGTTGGTTTTGTTGTTGTTTGCTTCGTAGGTTTGGAGTTTTGGGTAGCTACTGCCAAATCTCACATATATTACAGTACGCGGTGAAGTAGCAGAGAAGAACAACAGCCACATAAAATAGAGCAGGCAAGAATACGCTGATTCGGGGCACGAATGGCCGTCTCAGCACATGCCCTGCCCACGGACCCAGCCCGGAACCCCGTCGTATACGGCAGTGCCTCGTCTTTCGCCGCCATCGCCTGCCCCGCCTGAACGATGCTACCCCGCCCACGCGCACCCGTGCACCTATACGATGAGTACGAGATCGACTTTTGCAGACACAGCAGCTGGTCCCCATACTCCTCCACAGCACCATGGCGTCCTCTGTGCCCGGCCCCGTTCCGCTCCCCAGCTCCCGCTACGACTTGAACTCGTACCTCGGGCGCGTGCGCCACTGCGCCGACATCTCCGACCCATCGATGCTTCTCAACACGAGCAGCGACATCGATCGGGCCAAACGCATCATCTGGGACTACCGCAACGGCGTGGCCGCCGAGATGAGCCCCGAGCTCTGGCGCTCCAAGAAGATCTTGGACTCGACGCTCCACCCCGACACCGGCGAAACGGTGCTCTTGCCGTTCCGCATGAGCTCGTGCGTGCTCTCCAACTTGGTGGTCACCGCCGGCATGCTCACGCCAGGCTTGGGGACCGCGGGCACAGTGTTCTGGCAGGTGGCCAACCAGTCGTTGAACGTGGCCATCAACATCTCCAACGCCAACAAGTCGCACCCGTTGACGACGTCGCAGATCGTGTCCAACTACGTCTTGGCGGTGTCTGCGTCGTGCTCCGTGGCGTTGGGGCTCAACTCGCTCGTGCCCCGCTTGAAGAACTTGCAGCCCACCACACGCACGGTCTTGAGCCGCTTGATTCCGTTTGCGGCCGTGGTGTCGGCCGGTGTGGCCAACGTGTTCTTGATGCGAAGCGAGGAGCTCAAGAAGGGCATCTCTGTGTTTGACAAGGACGGCAACAACCTCGGCTCGTCCAAGACCGCGGCGTTGCACGCCGTGGGCGAGACCGCCGCCAGCAGGGTCATCAACGCCACGCCCGTGATGGTGGTTCCCCCTTTGCTCTTGATGCGCCTCCAGAGAACGAGGCTCCTCAAGGGCAAGTCCAAGTTGGCCGAGACGGCAGTGAACATCGGGTTGATTTTCGCCACGTCGTTGGTGGCGTTGCCATTTGCGTTGGCGGTGTTTCCACAGCGCCGGACCATCGGCGTTCTGTCGCTCGAGAGCAACTTCCAAAACCTCAAGGACAACGACGGCCGGCCCATCACCGAGGTCGAGTTCAACAGAGGCATCTAGGCGCATGTACATAGGAAAGAACAAAAAGATACAGAAACGAGAATAAGTACAGAGAACTGCTGGCAATATGCATTAGTATAGAGAACTGCTGGCAATATGCATTAGTATAGAGAAACTGCTGACGATATGCATTGGCGCTCACCAGAACTTCCAGCCACCGGCCACGCCCACCAACAGCTCGATCTCGTCGCGCGTGGCAAGCGAGGCGAAGGTGCCCGGCTCGAACGCCTGCTTGCTGGCGGCGTCCGCCCGCAACATGCCCACGCCCTTTCCGCCGAGCGTGGTGCTGAACACCTCGTAGTTCTTGCGCTCCAACTCGGCGCGGATGGCCGCGAGCGCCTCGTCTGACACGTCGTCCTCCAACACGGTGATGGCGCAGCCGCCGCCGCCGGCGCCCGTCAACTTGGTGGCGCCCAACTTGTGTTTCTCGGTGATGATGCGCACCTCCTCGAGGCTCGGGTGCGACACCCCCAACGACACGAGAAGCCCGTGGTTGATATCCACGAGCTCCCGCAAGCTCTGCCTGTCGGGCTCGGGCGCCATCATCAACTGGTACGCCTCGTTGGCCAAGTGGCCCATGGCGTCCAAGATGGCGTTGCTGATGTGCGTGTGCTTCGCGTGCTGCTTGGCCACGTTGCCCACCAACTCCGCCGTGCTGCGCGGCACCCGCGTGTTGATGAGGAGAAGCTTCAACGACGCGAAGTTGCGGATGTTGGTGCGGATCGACGGCTGGGCCGGGTCCGTCATGCGCTGGTACAACACCGCCCCGCCGTGCGTGGCCACCGCGTTGTCGATGCCCGAGGGGTTTCCGTGGAAGCACTTCTCGCCCATGAACGACCACGCGTCGATGAAGTCGGCGTCCGCCATCTCCTTGCGCAGCACAATGTCCGTGGCGGTGTGGGTCGGCTGCGCAACATGCCCGCCCAACGAACATAGCGCCGCAGCCAAGCACACGGCTGTGGATGCGGACGAGCCGAGCCCGGCGCCGATGGGCAACGTCGACCGGATGCAGAAGTGGTGCCCCGCAAGCTGAGGCCCACACAAGTTGCAGTACAAGTATAGGAAGCACCGGCACGCCGTGTAGTGGAGCGTCAGCAGGCAGTCCACGAGAAGGTCCGCCAAAATGTCTAGGATCTCCGGCACCAACTCCTCGGTCACGGCCGGCTTGCCGCCGGAAACGGGCAACACCTTCGCAAGCGCGTCCCAGGGGATGTCTGCAGTGTCCCACCGGTGCACGAGCCCGATGTCGGGGAACTCAAGCACGATCTGGTCTGGGTTGGCGCTGGGCTGCACCAAGAGATACGCCCGGAGGGAGAGCGCCGCCGCAATTGCGGGCTTGGCGTACACCGCGGAGTGCTCGCCAAAGAGAATGACCTTTCCAGGCGCGGACACGTAGAATTCGGGCATGTGCTCGCCGGAACTTAGTGTGGAGAAGTTGTTGAGAGCCGTGGAAATTTCGCACGCTGGAGCCGCGCTCGCAGGACTAAGTATGTATTATCTAGTTATACGATCGCTTTATGCGACAAACTCCCTCAACTCGCCGATGTCCTCGAGCAACCCCGCAACAAACGTGTGGTAGTTCGGGCTCTCGGTCCGCAAGCACGCCTCTTCGTCTTGCGAGCTTGGGTAGATGCGTGACGCCAAAAACTTGGGGTGCTTGAGCATATTGTTGATGAAGCCCACAAAGTCGTTCCGCTTCTGCTGTGTGTCCAACCCGGGCAACACCGACATGTCCACCTCCGTCGGCGAGCTCACCACCACGCCCTGCGCCCGTGCCATCGTGGACAAGATCCTGTAGATGTAGAGGAGCTGCATGGTCTCGAGAGTACCCGCGGTCGAGATCTGGAGACTGGACGAGTCGTTCGACCACGAGTCCACGCAATACTCAATCTGCTTGGAGAAGGCCCTGAGCGTGCTGACCACTTCGTCGTTGGCCCCACCTTGCGAGAGACACGTGACGAGGATCGGGAGAATCCCGTTGGTCCAGTTCCGATGCAACTGGGCCGATGACTTGATCGACACACCCCCGTTGCGGAGAGGCTGCGAGATGACGCTCTCACGGATCACCGTGAACATGTTGGACTGGATGAATTTCACCACAAACTCATCAACCACCAAGAACTGCTGAATGAACATCAATGCCATCTGCGCAAATATAGGCTCGTTGCCCACAAGTATCAAATGCGAAAACGAGTAGAGCCCAAGCAACGTATTCAACGTGTCATGGCGTTCTAGTGAGCTCAAGAACTGTGCACGCAATGCTGGTGATACATCGAGTTCGACAAATAGCTTCAACACAGAGAGAATCAAACGGAGATCGCCCAACTTGGTCCCGAGACCAACAGACTGGTGCTTCTTGTTGGTGCGCGAAAGATAGACGTCGTTTTGGAGGTCCGTGATTATGCTTCTAGTGCCTTTTGCAATCACAAAATCAAAGAGCCGAACAATCACCAGTGTACGCGTGTTAATCAACAGATAGTCTGACTTGACGCATGAAAGTGCAAGATAAACGATTCGCAACAACGATCGGTACGAGAATTCTTCTCCCTCTTTCTGGTTGAAGTACCCAACGTCCGGGCTTTCCATCAAGTCTCCGGCCAACTCGAGAATTGAGACGGAGACTTTTGCCTTGTAGCTTTCGTTTCCTGGCGAGCTCGTGATTGTGCGAAGAACCAAGAACGCAAGCTCTATTCTTTCGTAATAATGTTGTGCAGCGAAGAATTCAGAGTAAGTGTCCTTGGGTTCTTCGATTGTGAGCAACTGACTGGCAAAATCGAGGTACTTTATCGACACCTTTTTGGGCACACGGCGGCAGAACGCAGTGATGAGAGCTCCCGTCGATTTCGAAAGAGCCAACTGTGCATTGTGATATTGTATGTTGGCACTCAAGTAAACGACCTGGTCTCTGACACTGTCCCACTTGGCATGCTTCTGGAAAAGCGAGTCAAGCAACAAGAGGTCATAAATGGCACTTTTGCCAAACCGATTTCTTTTTTTCAATGACAGAGAAAAGTCAGAAAGCTCAAATGGCGGATATGTCGAGGCAAAGAGACTCTTGACATTCTCATAGAGCATGCACTGGTAGTCAAGAATGGAGAAAAATGACGGCAACTTTTCGAGGAAAGAATCCTTGAGAAGTAGGGCAGAGACTGACTCCACACACTCGTCGCTTTTGGTGGTGAACAAGATCAACGACAAGATTTCAGCAATCTTAGCATTGACATTGCAATCGTATGAAGAAAGGATTAGCTCATTTGAATTCTTGGAAGAGACCGCTTTCTTGAAATCGCCCAACATTTTTACCAATTCGTTGACAAAAGATACGTCACTCTCATTGTTTCTCGCCGTTGTCCATGAATTGAAAGCCACCGCAATAGCATCCAAAAGGTGTACCGTGACAGTAGGAGGATAGTATTTGATATCTGAGACATTCTTCTTCAAGACAGACAAAAGGGAAATGGGCTCGTTGCTTTCTTTGGGCTCTGAAACATCTCCGAAAATGTCTTGCCCGCTAATAAACAATACAGAAAGCCCCTGTTGATTGGCGTCCAATATTGAACAAAGAAAGTCGTAAATGGATATTTTGATGCTGTAGTCATCAAACGCCGTCTCCAAGTCAACCGCAAGGGAGTGTAGCAACACACGGGAGTTGTCTCTTCCCAAATGAGAAAGAATGGAAGGCATTTGCTCCGACTCCCACTTGCCGCTTGTGAGGGCCGTGAGAAGATCGAGAACAACCTTGCGGTGCTTGCCTCCTGCGGCATAAATGGAAACAAGTTGGGGAAGTTTAGAGAACAAGACCTTTTCAAGGGTACTAGGAGGAGCATTTGTAGAACTTCTTATAGAGACAAGAAGTCTGGTGAAAGAGAATGCAGATTGCACCCAAACGTCTCCAAGGGACCCAGAAATATCTCTCGCATCGTAAGCAACCTCAGGCGATGCGAGCGAGTCTATGAGTTCCAAGATCAAAGAAACAGAGCGGGAGTGTTCGAAATCCACAAAGAGGAAAGCATCAAGAATGTTGGAAGCTGCAGAAGCAAAAACTTTCGTGGGCTTTTCATTGGGTGAAACGTTGGAACTGATCGAGTAAATTGTTTCCAAAATTTGGCGGAAGACATCCAAGATGAGAACGCTTAACTCGAGTTTTTGAAATCCATCGTTGAACTTGCAAGTGTTGATACATTCAAAAACCTGGATCAAATGCTGAACGAATTTGACTATGATTCCACTCTTTAAGTGTTCATAGTCATCTTGAGCAACCGTCAAGCAATTTTCCGCGAGAGAAAACACAAATTTAACCAAGGAGAAGGTAAAACTGTAATCCCGCTTCACCATTTCGATGTACCCAAAGAATATGGACAGGAAGCCTTCTTTTCCTTTGCTTGGAAGAAGGGACGTCGATGACAAATATGGCCACAACCTAGAGGACGCAATAGGCATTAGGTTGGAAAAGATCTGCAAGAGCTTCTCCAGTAAAACGATGCTTCTGTTGTGTAGACTTTGTTCGAAAAGTCTGAAGAACACGCTAACCACATCTTCGTCGTCTGTGAATGCAGACATGTAATCCAAGACCACAGATATATTTGATTGCTCTTGAGCCAGAGTTCGTATCACCAAGTCCAAGATGGTCGAGAGGGAAGACACGGCTTCGGTGTTGGTGATGTCAAAAGATTTGGATATGTTTTCCAAAACACGGCCGATCAAAGCCCAACCGTTATAGTTGTGGAGAAATGCGACAAAAATCTTGTCTTTCTCGGAGGAGGGGAAGATCTTTGCCTTGGTGTCGGGTTTTATGAGCAATGACAACTTGCGGTTCACCTCGTACGGTGGATAAACGTCCACCAACAGAGTGATGTTGACCAAGTCGGTGTCGTCGGAGTCGATATCAAAAAGCTGGCAGAAGTCCAGCTCCGAGTAGAGAGACATGAACGACTTGAGCTCGCTTAACTCATGCAACGCGAAACTGCCATTGATGGAGGCCAAGCTGAGGAACGGCTCCAATGCTTCAGGGAACTTTGTCCTTGCCAAGATGATAGCGTCGCGGGCGAGATCGTTACTGAAGAACTTCTCGACACAGGAGTTGGGTGCGGAGGAGAGAACGGATCCAATGCAAGTTGCGATGTCTCTGTCGATGTGCAAGAAGGGCAAAGCCGCGAGAATTAGATCAGACAACACAACCGTGAATATGTCGTCAAAGTCGAGTGTTTTCTTGATCTGCAAGATCTCATGGAACACCGACACGTTCTGGAGCAGCAACTTGACGGAATGGAGGGACTTCTGGGCATCCTTCACGGACACTACCAGAAGAAAGTCCGCATTAGAGGAGGGAGAGTCCTCTAGAACGATTGACTTGGTATAGAGCATAATGAGCCATGCGTAGGAGATGACGCTGCTTGGGCTGCGGGAGCATATGATGTCGTTGACAAAGGAGAAGACTTGCGGGTCAGAGAGGACCAAGGACGGCTCGTGTGCGAGCAAGTGGTCCAATTCGAGCACCTGGAGCGACACAACGGTGGAGAGGCCGTGCAATGCAGAGAAGAAGTCCTTCTTCTGGACGTAGGGGCCCAACGAGGAGGCAAAGGAGGTCTTCTTCATGAAGCCAAACCACGCCTTGACGAAGTCGGGCAGCACGTGCGGCGTGGAGAGCAACACGTCGTAGAGAAATGCGAGAACACGGGTCATGTGCAACACGAGTTCCTGGTGGAAGAGCTTCAGGAGGCCGTCCAGCTGCTTGGCCGTCTGCGCTAGGAGGTCCGCGCACGTGGAGAGCGCAGCCACGGCGGCCGCGGCGTAGTCGTTCGAGACCACGTACGAGCGGCCCAAGTTGCGCACGGTCAGCGACGCCTGGTCGGCGATCCGTGAGTTGAAGCACGCGGACGCGATCTCCAACACCACCCTGCGCTCCTTGAGGAGCGCGGCGGCGTACAAGAGCAACCTCGAGTCGGAGACGGCCGGCGAAGACGCCGAGGCCGGGACGAGCGAGCGCTCCGCGGAGGAAGCGTCGCCGGGGCGCTTGTCCGCGCAGTCAGACTTCTCCGGCTTGTCCAGCTTGTCCAGCTTTTGCGGCGACAACGCCGCTAGCGTGGCGCCACGGGCACCGAACGAGGGCACGCGCTTGTTTGTTTGCACAATCACCCGCAAGGCCTCGGTGTGGTCCACGCTGAGCAAAGCCGAGAGGCGGTCGGCAGCGGTGACCATCTCGCGGGACACGTCGGTGTACAACACGCCGCGCAAGGAGAACTCCTTGCTGGGCTTGGGGGCCAGCAGAGGCGTGCCTGCGGCGGCGAACGGCAACGGCAGGAGGAGCACGTCGGAGTTCTGGAGCAAGAAGTCGTCCAAGGCATCGCTGAGCGCGTCCTCGGGGAGGGTGTTGAGGAGCGCCAACGCCAGCGCAAACGTCCACAGCTGGGTCAGGCGCATCTGGCGCGCCACCGCCTTGTGTTCGGGCACCTGCTTGTAGTCCAGCATTGTGTATGGGGCCAGCGGATGGAGAATCGGCGGTTTATTATGGTCGCAGCGGTTTTCGGTTCGCGGTGCACGGGTGCAAGCCCTACGGCAGACCCACGGCAGGCGGTCCGGCTGCGGCTCGTGGTTGTTGCGCTATGTACTGGGTGGGCTAGCGGGCCTTTTGTTTATGTCTAGGAGTCCCTCGATATGTAGTAGCTCCTGCTGATCTCGGGCGGGACGGGCGCGTCCGGCTCGGGCGCCGCGTCCAACACGGCGGCGCTGAACTCGAACGTGTCGACGTAGGCGGCGCTCTCGCGCACGGTGGTGTTGGCAATGGCGAACGTCGGCTGGCCGGCGGCGTCGGTGGCGGTCCTGCCCGCCACCAAGCGGCGCCACGCGTCCTGGCACTCGGCAATCACGTCCACGGTCTCGGCCAGGCTGCGGAACGCGCCGTCCAACGCGAGGCGGTTGAGCGGCTTGCCGTCGGGCACCTTGTACTCGCGGAACCACTGGCGCGTGGCCTCCAAGAGCCCCGGGCACACGCGGAACACGTCCTGGACGTCGTCGAGCTCGGCCGCTAGCGGGTCGGCCACGTCCACGGCAATGACCTTCCAGTCCAACTCGCCGTCGTCCACGAGCGCCAACGCGCCCAAGATCTTGACCGTGCGCACGGCGCCCGTGGCTAGCACCGCGCTGCCGATCTCGCACACGTCCAACGGGTCGCCGTCGCCGTAGAGGCCCTCGATGCTGCTGCGCACCAGCGGGTCCTCGAACGTCTGCGGCAACGCGCCGTAGTTGTGGATGTAGCCGTGGAACGGGAACACGTTCTTGACGAAGCGCACCTGGCCCTTCTTGGTGTCTTGCACGATGGGGTTGCCGGGCGCCTTGGTGTCGATCTCGAACTTGCCGTTGCTCCACCGCGGCACCTCCACCACCATGGTGGCTGTGCGGCGGGCCCTGTCCAACGCGAGCGGCACGTCGTGGAAGTACGACACCACCTTGCCGTCCGCCACGCAGTAGTTCTTGTAGCTCTTGGTGTGCTTGGCGCCGACGCAGGCCGCGGTGTAGGTGCTGTGGGTGCGGCTGGGCGCTGGCGCCGAGAGGTGGTTCAACATCACGGCCAAACGCGAGTGCGCTGGCGAGCGCGCCGTGCCGGCGCTGGCCGGGTGTGTGGATCTTGCCATCGCCAGAAAAACAGTGGTTGCCTTGGAAATGCTGTATGCCATTCCGGATGGGGTAGCGTGGGGTAGCCTCGGAAGAGCGTGAAAATGCGCGGCACGAGCGAAGCGAGGCGCACAGAGCGGCAAGAGACAGAGCGGCAAGAGACAGCGGCAAGAGACAGAGCGGAAAAAGAGAGCTGGAAAAATGCGGATGCATGGTCTATGTAGTTAAATACTATGCTCAGTACGGCGGCGGCCCGAGGTACTGGATCTTGCCCTTGGCGGTGAAGCCCGAGTCCGTGTCGTACATGGCCACAATGTCGCGGTTCAACTCGATCTCCTTGGTGGACCAGCCCATGGGGTCCTTGGGGATCCACAACACCGGCATCTCCGCACTGATGGCCGGCTCGTCGTACGCCTTGGGGTTGTCGCCCGCGTCCGACGGCACGTTGTACGTGGCCGGGATCATCTTCTTGACGAAGCGGTAGTTCAAGAACACGTCCGGGCGGATGTAGCGAATGATGGGGTTGCCGCTCTCGATGGCCTTCATGTCCCTGTCGGCCAACAACGGCGTCAACGTCTCGCCCATGGACACCTCCTTCTCGAGGTCCTCGTGCACGCTCTGGTTGGCGGCCGCGTCGTCCATGAGCGCGCTCTTGGCGTTCTTGTTCTTGCGGTCCAACACCCGGCGCCCGTAGTCCGAGGCGCCCGAGTACGACGGCGTGTGGCTCACGCCGTCCAACGCCCGCATGCAATCCACCGGCACCACCGTCAACAACCGCTCGAACGCCGCCTTCAAGTGCACGTGCGCGAACACCGTGAAGCAGAGCCCGATCACCTGGAGCACGATGGGGCCCCAGCCCTTGCCGATGGCGAACAAGCCCAAGAGGCACACCTGGCCTATGTAGATGCCTGTGAAGAGCTGGAACAACGCCTTGGGGTAGTGGCTGCCGCGGCTGTCGGTGCCCTCGGCAAACACGTAGGTCAAGTTGTGGCACCAGGCGATGTACATCAACACGAACGCGAACGCGGCGAACAAGAAGATCATGGGGCTGATGACCGAGTAGATCAACGTGATGCACGCCAAGTTGATGGCGGGTGGGAACGACGTGCCCCACTGCACGGTGCTCAAGCCCGAGAACCGGGCCCACTTCTTGCGGAGCGTCTTGTCGAAGATGGCGCCGAGGATGTAGTACAAGAAGAGCCCCACCACCTGGAAGAGCGCTCCGCCGGCGATGGTGAAGCCCTGCAACACGAGGTACGAGAGGTAGAAGTTGGACGACCGCGGCAAGTTCTGCGCCAAGATGCTGAGCGCGGAGTTGGGCTGCTTGATCACCTGCTCGACGGCGGACGTGGCCGACGACGCAAGCGCCGTCACCAAGAACGAGTTGACGATGAGGAAGCCGAAGTACGCGCTGTGGGTGAAGCTCTCCACCTGCTGTGCGGACACGCAGCCGGCGATCTTGGCCATGCCCCGGATGAACATGGGCAACACGGCCATCAACACCGCCAACAACACGGTGGGCAACAAGCCCGTCACCACACCGAGCAACCACGAGGGGAGGTTGTTGATGAAGTCCAACCAGGGGAGCTTCTCCGTCAAGTTGTTGATGTTGGACACCGCACCCACAAAGGCCACGGGGATGGCCCAGAAGATGATCAACACGATAATGATGGCCACGGCAAGCGCGCGCCTGACGATGAGCTCCCACCAGAAGATCCGCATGTTGCCCCAGTCGATGTCCGCGGGCTCCACGCCCACGTAGGCCGGGCTCATGCGCATCGGGTTGTGGTGCACCACGGACTGGTACGCCAACTGCGCGGAGTACTGGTCGTCAAACTCCACGAAGATGGCGTTCTTGGGCGTGTTCTTCTTGAAGTTCTTCTGCAAGCGGTACACCTCGGCGTCCACCTCCTTGAGCTCGTTGCGGCACTTCTCGATGGCGTCCACCTTCTTGGAGAACAAGCCGCCCTCGCGCTCGCGCGGCCGCTTGTCGCGGGGCACCCATGTGTCGATGTTCTCGGGCTCCTCGCGCTGCTCGCCCTTCTTCTCGGCCTTCAACTTGGCGTTCATGGCCGACTGCAAGAGCTTGGACGTGAGCGTCTCCAACTTGACTGCCAAGTTCTCGCGCTGGCGGACCTTGGCCCGCAACAAGCGCACGTTCCTCGACACGTAGACGCGCTTGACGTTGTTGAAAAGCTTGTGGAACTGCTTGGTGTCCAACAAGCTGTCCGGCACGGACTGGAACAACACCGTCTTGGACGAGAGCTTGGACGCGTAGCGTGGCGACGACAACACCGCCGCGCGGAACGAGTTGAAGAAGAAGAGCTCGCGGTAGATGATGTAGATGACGCTCCCGTAGAAGATCCACGAGATGAAGGCGTGCGCGTAGTAGCGCTTGGGGTGCTTGACGTTGGAGATGGACAACTGGTCCAAGCCCGTGTTGCCCTTGCCGTTGGTGGCGTTGACGGGGAGCAAGATCACCCACGACAAGATGCCAAACACGAACACGGCGCTCATGACGTAGAGAAACCGCAAGTAGAAGTACCCGTCAAGGCCGCACTGCTGGATGATGAAGCTGTGCGGCTTGGAGAGCATGACGAAGATCCAGCGCACCGGGTCCTTGGGGAGCGGCTCGGGCCGCTGCTCCTCGGGCACCAAGTCGAAGGAGCTCTTGGGCGAGTAGATACGCTTGAACTTCAAGCGCAAGAGGATGAACCCGCCGATGAAGCACCCAAAGAGGATGCCGTTTGTGGCGAACGACGTCAACACCGCCTGTGTCGACGTTCCCTGGGCGCTCGTCATGATGTTGTCGTGAAGAAGAGTTGCTTGTCGACCTGCTTTTTTCTCTTCCTTTTTGATCTTTTCTTTTTCTTTGCTGTGCGTTCCTGTAGATGCACCTGCGTTTTGAGAAGAAACACACAAAATGTGCATCTCGCATCGCAGTCATGTGCTCGAGGCAGGAGGTGTCTGAGGGAGCGTGTCAGGCCGGCTTTTTTCTATGTACAGTGCATGCCGTGCTGGGGCTGTTCGCCCAGCAAGATCAGCCCTGCCCTATGTATATACAAGTGCTGGGGGAGCCGTTGGTCCCAAACGGCGCGTCTGCCGCGTACCGGCGGAATATCATGCGCGACGTTTTTTTAGCCTTTTTAGCCCGGGCTTTTGGCAGCCGTTCTTGGCGCCGGCGCCACCGTCGTTGCACCTCACCTCACCCGGTGATCTCCACCGCAAAGTCGTCCTCTATCGGATCGAGGCGTACCACGCGGAACTGCGGGTTGCACACCGTCTGGCCGACCTCCCATTCCTTTCGAGCAAACTTCAGCACCACATAGCTGTTCTGCACAATGGTGGTGCGCACGCCGCTAAACCCAAGCGCCTCTGCTCTGATGTCGCCGTACTTGGCGTCGCCGCGCAAGAGAAATGTGAACTCGATCGGGTGCTCGACGAGGCCCCGCCGCTCCAACGCAAAGTACTGCTGGAGAAACCGGATGGTCCAGAACTTCTCCGAGAACTTCTGTGCGCGTTTGTTCATGAACTCGCAGCTCTGGAGATGACTTGCGATGCAGTCCAAGTCGCTCGCGCTGAAGTCGATGTTGGCTGTGCTTTCGCGTGGCTCTTGTCCAGCGTTTCCCTGCGGTATGCCAGGCGAACCGTGAACCGTAGACTCAGGGTCGGCGCCCAGACGTTTTTCGTCGCTCTGTGCACCCTCTCTGCTTTTGATGAACGCCTGAAACTTCCAGTGGTTGATCATGTCGACATACCGCCTGAGCGGCGACGTCAAGTTCAGGTAGATGCCCAAGCCCAACGTCTCGTGCTTGCTGTGCAGCGTCAGGAAGTTGGCCGACGTCATGATCGACAACACCTGCGACGACTGCTCGACCGTGAACTCCTCGTCGCTGTAGTACCGGTGCTTGTTGAGCTTGCCCACCGTGTACCGCACGGAGTCGGAGATGTCCAACTTCTGCCCGCGGTGGATGATGGGCAACGAGTTCTTGCGCGCAAAGTACGACCCCGCGTAGTTGGCAGCAATCATGAAGTTCGACACTAGCTGCTGCGACGGCGACTCCTTGTTCTGGTTCACCTCTTTCGTGACGGTGACGATGGGCGCCTCCGCCTTGCTGCCTTTGTCGAGCGCGATCTGCCACCCGTTGGTGACCTGCCGAAACATGCCGTTGCCCGGCAAGCGGCCGTCGCCAGTGTACTCCACCAGAAGCTTGGGGCGGTCGGAGTCCAACTCGAAGCCCGTGCCCAAGCCCATGCGGATGTGCCTCAAGATGCTCGAGAGGTGGTACATGTGGAAAAGGTTCCACTCGTGCGAGCCCTCCTTGAGTGTGTTTTGCGTGAATCGGGCGATGTTGCCTCTGTCGCGAAGCACGCTGTTCACTTTCTCGTACGTGAAGCCCGATGGGAAGTTGCTGACCGTGTAGAACTTCACCGCAGCCGTCCGCCGGATCTCCTTCAAGACGTCCAGAGCCACCTTGTCTGGCGGCTTCTCCTGGCTCCCGGCACGCACGTCCATGAGGTATCCTTGCACGGTACTCTTCTTGATGCGAAACTGGATGGCAAACGTGCGGCTCTTGCGTCCCCCGTTGAGCCCGCATAACTTGGAAAGCAACCCTGGCAACATCATCGTCGGCCCCTCTGGCAAGTAAACCGTGGCGCCCTTGCGGTAGGCGACCTGGCTGAGCGACGAGTCCGGCCTGATGTAGGACGTCGGGTTGGCCACATGCACGGTGACCACGAGGTCGTTGCCCTTGGGCTGGATGGCGATGCCGTCGTCGATCTCGTGCGCCGTGGCCGAGTCGATGCAGTAGACAGGCGTGGGCCCGAAGTCTTGCCGCACGCTGGCCATGGGGTCCTCGTCGTAGAAGTCGCTCTCGAGGGTGCTCTCGAGGGCACCGGGCGCCGGGCCACCAGTGCCGCGAGCTCCCTCGTCCGTCTTCCCCTCGGAAAGATACCTCGACCACGTCAGCGCGTCGCTGGCGTAGCTCTGGTCGAGGTACTTGTAGTAGCGTAGGAAGATGTCGGAGTCCCGCGACGTGCCCGTGTTTGGGATACCGAGCACCGAGTCCCAGTGGATGGGGTTCAACTCGCGGCCCCGCTCAAGCATCATGAGGATCTCGTACGCCCGTGCCCGGGAGTACTCGTGCGTGAACGGGATGGCCGAGGCGGCCTGGTGCCCCAGCGCGGCCAACTTCTCGTTGATGCTGCGGACCACGCTCCCGGCCAAGCTCTCCATCTCGAGATCGTGCGACACGTTGCCGATGACGAAGTCCTTCAACATCTGCACCACGGCGTCGTGGGTCGGCGGGAGTGCGTCGTCGGCGCCCTTTTTGCCCGAGATAATGTCGACGACGTGGGCCGCGAACTGCTCCACGCCGCCGTCCTTCAAGAACGCCAAGGAGTCCTCGAGCGAGATGGACTTCATCATCGGCAACACGTCCACGCTGATGGGCATTTTTGTGGACTGCTGCACGTTGATGCGCCACTTGCGGCTCGACTTGGAGAGCGCGAGCAAGAACGCAATGTACGAGCTGACGGAGTGGCTGGAGGTTGCGAAGTCCCGGGCCGTGGCGCTCGGGAGCGCCAGACCGAAGCTGTGGGAAACACGCAGGTGGACCCCGCGCACCGCAGAGTTGACCTGCTTGTACTCCTCGGGGGTGCCCCGCACGGCCTTGATGATCTGGAGCGTCTTGTCGAAGCCAGACACCATGGAGAAGAGCTCGAAGAGCGGGAGCGTGCGCGGCGAGTGGATCAAGCAGTTGTTCTCGTCGTACTGGAGCACCCGGTGGAAGTAGTCGAGCTTGTTGGTGAAGGCCGCGGTCTTTTGGTACGCCACGATGGACGTTTCCGTGAAGGCGTGGGCGTACACCGCCCGCGCGGACACCGGCACGATGCGTGTCTTGGTCTTGGAGTTCTCGAGGAGCTGCGAGGCCGCGTGGGCCGCAATCAAGCTGTCGCCCGAGCCCGACGGCGAGACCGGCGGCGCGTGCTGCGAGTCGCCCGCATCGTCCTCTGCGGGCGACGCCTTCTCGCGCAAGAACACCGTGTCGGGCATCCCGATGGGCGCGATGCCGTCGTGCTTCTTCTCGTCGCGCACCAAGCGGAGCTCCCGCACCTGCTCGGGCGTGAGCACCCGCGGGATGCGCATGTGGATCTGGTTTTTGGTGCCGTAGACCACCTCGCCCTCGCTGCCCACAAACGTGTAGATGCTCGAGTCGAGCGAGAGCGGCGCGGCCGCCACAAGATGGAGCAACGTGCTGTGCTCCGTGAGAAGCACCAAGTCGCCGACCTGGAGCGCGCTCAAGCTTCCCTTGAAGCTCACGCGCGAGCCCTTGACCGCGGACGTCACAGCGGACGTCCATTCAGGCACGTTCAGCTCGCCGAGGTCGCTGGCCCAGGCGCGCGCGGGGTCCGTGATGCGGAGCTTGATGCGTCGTTTGCTGTTTCTGACGATCTCCGAGAGGAGCACGTGGTTGGGCTTGGTGAAGTCTAGCGACTTGTTGGACGGGTCGTAGTACGTGGGCAGCGACCGCGGTGTCTTTGGCGGCGCGGCACGCGGCTCCGCCGCACGGCCCTGTGTCCGGGGGAGCCGTGGGGGCCTGGTCCTGGGCGCAGAGGCTGCGCCGGGCGCGTTTCTGCGGAGAACGGCGCCGGGGATCATGCGGAGCCAGGCTGGCCCGCGATGCGGTGATGAGGCCCGCGTCACGTGACCGGCGATGGTGTTGCGGGCGCTGCTGGGCGCGGAGCGGAGCGGCGGCGGGTGCGCTTGCGGCGGCGGCTATCGGCGTAACGGTATCAGCTGCGCGTGTGGGCCCACCGGCGGTCTGCACCAGGCTGTGCATTGGGGGCCCGCACGCGGGACGGAGGGCCGGAATGGACCCTGCGAATTGCTGCAAAATGAAACCGGCGCGCCGGTCCCAGCCGCGCATGAACCAGCCCACACGGTTTGCCACGGCCGCAACCGAGCGGCCACCATTGGGCACAATTGGCCCCAATTGGCGGAAATTTTGCCCCGTCGGCCCAATTGCCCCTGCTGATCCTCCGCAACGGGTCTCCGTAGTGATGCTCCAGTCCCGCACGCTCCGGCTTGCGCCGGTGCGCCGCTCAGTTCCAGGGTGCCCCGCGCGGTTCGCAGCACGGGCTGGAAGTGGCACCACCTCGGCTATCTCCACACAGCAACACCAGAAAGGACAACAAGCGACGCAGGCGACGCAGCGGCAGGCCGGAGGCACCCGTGCAGTGTACGCTGGAGCGGGGCCGAGCGGGCTGACGTCAGCGGTGGTCTCAGCTGCGGCCGCCAGCGGCCGACAGCAAAAGGAAGTCCGCACCCAGACGCGGCCTGCACACGGGGCCGGTGATCTCCGGCGCGATAGAGGGCTTATCGTCCGCGGGGCAATATATAGAGGCGGGTCCCCCAGGCATTGACCCAGCACAGCTTCTCCAGCAGCAAAACACTATCCCACACATCTATCTACCATGTCTGTGTTACTAGACTCCTCATACGGCAAAGGCAACGTCAAGTTCTTGAAGGTCAAGAAGGACGGCAGCAACCCGCAGGTCCAGGACGTGTTGGAGGCCAACTGCAGAGTGTTGTTGAAGGGCAACTTCGACGTCGCATACACCCAGGCCGACAACTCGCCAGTCGTGCCCACGGACACCGTCAAGAACACGATCTTGGTGGAGGCCAAGAACACGGAGGTGTGGCCCATCGAGCGGTTCGCCGCGCACTTGGCCAAGCACTTCACCACCAAGTACTCGCACGTGCTGGGCATCGACGTGCTGATCGTGCAGAGCAGGTGGACCAAGTTCGCCGTCAACGGCAAGCCGCACGACCACTCGTTCCGCAACGAGGGCCCCGAGACTAGGCGCACGCACTTGGTCTACGACAAGCCCTCGGGCAAGCTCTCCATCACGTCGCAGATCAAGGACTTGACGGTGTTGAAGTCCACGGGCTCGATGTTCTACGGCTTCCACCAGTGCGACTACACCATCTTGAAGCCCACCACCGACCGGATCTTGTCCACGGACGTGGACGCCACGTGGACGTACAGCTCGTGCTTCAAGTCGCTCGACGACGTGTTTGTGATGGCGGACGCGGGCGTGTTTGACGCCACCTACGACGCCGCCCGCCGCATCACCTTGGAGCGCTTCGCCTTGGAGAACTCGCCCTCCGTGCAGGCCACCATGTACAACATGTCCCACGAGATCTTGGCCGCGGCCCCCAAGGTCGACACCGTGTCGTACGAGCTCCCCAACAAGCACTACATCTTGTACGACTTGAGCTGGAAGGGCATCCAGGACAACAAGGAGTTGTTCTACCCCTCGCCCGACCCCAACGGCGTGATCAAGAGCACCGTCGGCAGAAAGGCTGCCGCTAAGTTGTAATGTACACTACTTTCGATCTGCTTGTAGGCTGCCCGCCAGCACCGTAGCCGCCAGCTCCGTAGCCGCCAGCACCCGTCGCCACCAGGGCCCGCAGCACCAGGTACGGCGCTAGCCGTTGCAGCCATGTCACGTGCACAGGCGCACGCGCGCGCTATTTGCGTGCGGCGTCGGCACGGCGCCTAGCCTCGTCCTGGCGGCGCCACGGCCGCAGCCCGGGGGTCGAATATTGTGTGGACGGCGGCGGCGAGTCGAGCGGCCTCGTGCCGCCCGGCCCCCCAAATTTAGGCTTCTCAGGCCCCAAGGTGGGGCGCTGGGGCCCCTCCCGGTGCTCTGAGTTTGAGACATTTTGCTACCACCAGCGCGAAAAATCCCGCAAATCGGCGATTACCTGGAGCCGACCCCACCATACTTAAAGACGGCCGATTTCCACAAACACTCCGCCCTGCAATGACGGTCTCCAGCTCCGCAGCCGACACAATCGAGCCCTCAGTGTCCCCCGACGAGCTCGAGAAGAAACCGCTCGAAAACAGCAGCAACGACGGCATCGAACAGCTCGCGTCACGTGACGCGGCTTCTCGTGCGGCGCTGCGTCAGCCGTACGACGTGGAGAAGGTCATCTCCAGCACCAGCCAGCGCGAGCACTACCACCAGGATGACCCCTGGCGGTACACGGTGGACCCGGAGACGCAGCGCCGGTTGGTCGTGTTTGTGCCCGGTGACAAGGGGAACCCCATGAACATCAGCGTGGCGCTCAAGTGGACCTACACGCTCTTGCTCGGGCTCATCTGCTACACGGTGGCGTTCGGGTCGGCCGTGGTCACGGGCGACTTGACGCGCCCGGCCGAGTACTTCGGCGTGTCCGAGGAGGTGATCATCCTCGCGTCTGTGACGGTGTTTGTGCTCGGGTTCGGGTTCGGCCCGCTCTTGTTTGCGCCCATGTCCGAGGAGGTGGGCAGAAAGCCCATCTACGCCGTGACGTTGGCCATCGCGGTTGTGTTTGTGATTCCCTGCGCGTTGGCCAAGAACATCGGCACGCTCTTGGTGTGTAGGTTGATCGACGGCTTGGCGTTCTCCGCGCCGATGTGCTTGATCGGAGGCTCGTTGGCCGACATCTGGGAGGCCAAGGACAGGGGCTTGGCCATGGCCGTGTTCTCGGCCGCGCCGTTCTTGGGCCCCGTGACCGGCCCCATCTTCGGCGGGCTCCTCGGCGACTACGCGCCCACGTGGCGGTGGATTTACTGGGCGTTCCTCATTGTTTCGGGCGTGTTCTACGTGGTGTTCATTGCGTTCGTGCCCGAGACGCACCACCACACGCTCTTGCGCCAGCGCTCCAAGCACCTCCGCAAGATCACCGGCGACGACCTGTACTTGGCGGCGTGCGAGCTCCACCCCAAGTCCGCGTTCGAGATCTACAAGACGGCCTTGACCCGCCCGTTCTTGCTCTTGAGCGAGCTCATTGTGTTCTTGGTCACCATGTACATGTCCGTGATCTACGGCTTGCTCTACATGTTCTTCTTTGCCTACCCCTTGGTGTACATGGAGGGCAAGGGCTGGTCCGCGTCCAAGACAGGCATCATGTTCATCCCCATCGGCGTGGGCGTGCTCAGCGGCTGCGCAGTCACGCCCTACTTCAACAACGACTACAACAGACGCGCCCAGCCGTACCGGGACCGCGGCGTGCTCCCTCCGCCGGAGTTGCGCTTGATCCCCATGATGGTGGGGTGCTTCTTCGTTCCCGCGGGCTTGTTTGCGTTCGCGTGGTCGTCGTACCCACGGCTCTCGTGGGCCGGGCCCTGCTTCTCCGGCTACGGCGCGGGCCTCGGCTTCATCATCCTCTACAACTCCGCCAACAACTACATCGTGGACTCCTACCAGCACTACGCGGCGTCGGCGTTGGCCGCCAAAACGTTTGTGCGGTCCATCTTCGGCGCCTGCGTGCCTCTCTTCACCATCCAGATGTACCACAAATTGGGCTACGAGTGGGCGACGTCGCTCATGGCCTTCATTGCCCTCGCATGCTGCCTCATTCCGTTCTTGTTCTTCAAGTTTGGCCTGAGGATTAGAGAGTTTTCCCGCTACGCATACAGCGGATAGACTAGACCCAAACCAAGCGACAGGCGCTTGGCTTTGGCGGCTTATTTAAATAGATTAAGGATTGGTTTACTAATTAGGCATCTCACGCCATGTAGTCTATTATTGTTTGTCTTTCGCGACATCAACACCACCGCGCCGCGTCACCATGAAGCGGCCCGACGAGTTCCAGAAGTACCACGAGACCCGCAAGCGGCGACCGTTTGGCGACATCACCAACGTTGCCCGCGCCGCCCAGGCAGGCGCCAAAAAGAGCGGCGCAAATCGGCCGCCTGCTGCGCCAGCGGCCCGCAGGCCGCTCCACCATCACGACAGAGATCACGCCGAGCGACAAAACGCGGGCAGCACTGGGAAGAGCGCCCTACGGCGGGCCCAGTCTACGGACCAGGCGCCTATCTCTGGCCGGGAGACCCTGGCGAGACGAGACGTCTCACTCGGCGCCGCCCACGGCCTGGCTACAGTGAGCAAAGAAGCGAGCGCCGGACGCACACTAACGGCGGCCGCCAGCGCGGGCACGAGGCTGCTGGACAGCTCACGACCGTCTGGCGTTCCCATCACGCAAATCAGACGGCTCATTGGCAAAAACACGGCGCGGCCGCTGCCCAGGGCCGCCGGGACCAAGGCCGCCGTGTTGGCGAAGATGCTCGACTCCACGCTCTGGACAGAGGACCGCCCCAGGCCGAGCCTGCGGCAAGCGCTCTTGCTGAGCTTGAGCGACTACAACGAGCTCGTGGCACAGAGCAACACACATGTACGGAAGCTCTACGACCAGGTCCGCCTACACTCGGGCTCCGGCAGCGCTACCGCGGCTGGACCTCCCCAATCCGGACAGACATACACGAGACGTGTGGCGGTGCGCCGGGCCAGCGCCGTGGGCTGCTTCCTCACCGCCGTCACCACGCTGGCCGACGAGGAGCTCCTCGTCGTCAACTTGGACCGTAGGGAGCTACCGGCAGGCAGCACCATCGCGCTCGGGCAGCCTTCTGTCCAGCTCGGGACCGAGACGAGAGTGTACCATCTTTGGGAGGTATGCAAGTAGAGCCCGAATCATGGGTATTCGCCACGTCCAGCCATGTCTACGCCAGTCGTGCTATCTACGCCAGTCACGATCATTGCGTTACTCACTGGCGGAGTTCGGGTCGATCTCCTCATCCTGTACCGCCCAGCCCGATCCTGTCGAATTAATAGACCAGCCATTGCTAAAGCATGCACAGCCGGCACCCAATGCGCTGTGGTCTAGTAAAGAAAGGCGCATTGGCGAAAGGCGCATTGGCGGGCTCAACATCGGGTGCCTTGGCTAAATTACACGAGACTGTACAATGCTGCGTATCTCGTAATGGCCTTGCATACGGGTGGTAGCGCCACAACGGGCCCTTCCCTACACATCACCGGCTCTCAGGAGATTTCTCAGGGGATTCCTGTTATTGAACGAAAGCAATGGGTGACTCCTCTGACGCTTCGCACGCGTCCGCCGCGTTGTCCACGTTGGCCATCCACGCCGCAAACGACCTCAGCAGAGTGCCCGATGTGATCCCTCCAATCAACATCTCGACTACCTTCAGATACCACGAGGACCCGGACAAGAACGTAAAGGCCCTGGAAGCTGGCGAGGTAACGGACGACACGTTTTTGTACTCGCGTTTAGCTCACCCAACCGGCGCCCTCGTGGAAAAGACAATTGGCCTGATAACCAACACCCACGCTGTGGTCTACAACGGCGGAGTGGCCGCGTTCTTTGCCTTGATCACCCACGTGAACCCGAAGCAATTGTTTATTGGCCAAGCATACCACGGCTGTCGTGCTGCTGCAGACATCTTGACGAGGAACTACGGCCTCAAGCAGTACAGCCTCTCGGAGAAGGACTTGGAGCACTTGCAGGAGGGAGACCTCATCCACATTGAGACGCCGGTGAACCCAACCTCCGAAAACCTCAACATCCAATACTTTGCGGACAAGGCGCATGCCAAGGGTGCCCTTTTGTCCGTTGACTCGACATTTGGTCCTTTGCAAAACCCGTTTGATTTCGGTGCCGACTTCGTAATTCATTCGGCTACAAAATACTTCGGAGGGCACTCTGATTTGTTGGCCGGATTTATTTTGACTAAGTCCCAGAAAGTGAAGAAGGAGTTGGTCAATGATAGAATCTTCTTGGGCACTAACATAGCGAACTTGGAAGCGTCTTTGTTACTCAGGAGTTTGAAGACCTTTGAGCTCAGAGTTAAACGGCAATCTGAGAATGCAACGGCCATCGCCAAGTTCTTGAGCGAGAATAAGTCCAAGTTCCCCAAGCTCAAGGAGGTACATCACTCCTCTTTGCAGAAGGACGATTTCGTGGAAAAACAATTGAAAGGAGTGCACTCCCCAACGTTTGCAATTCACTTGCAGACAGAAGACGACGCAAGGAACCTCCCAAGCCGGCTCAAGTACTTCCATCACGCTACATCCTTGGGTGGTGTGGAAAGCTTGATCGAGTGGAGGGCTCTCAGCGACTCAAAAGCTCCTCCTACATTGCTCCGTTTGAGCATTGGCGTCGAGGATGCGCAAGACTTGATAGATGATTTGAATCAGGCACTCTCAGGGGCCTAGAGGAACTGATGTAAAAATACAAAACTGTTGTATCTATATGGTGTAGCTAGTATACATGGGGTGTCAACGGCGGAATCAAACTCAATTACGAATGCCTCTTAGGGATTTTGATCTTAACATAGAGGGATCCGGTCGAGTCCTTGTACGACGTCACCATACCTGCCGAGGCAGGAACTTTGTAGTCTGGATTCCGAATCTGAGTTCGGTTGATGACGAGCTCATTGTAGCCATAAATAGGGGGCACGCCCAAGTCAATTCCTCCTGGGAGGATACTAGAGGGCATCGGCGTCCGGAATGTGGTGGGAATGTCCGAGAGATCAGGCAATGTCGTTTTGACACCACGTCCCGAGTGCAAGGCGCTTCTCCGGGAAGCAGTGCCACGACCCAGACCCGAGTTGCCAAACAGGTTAGGTCCATTTTCGTTGTAACTGAACGAGTTTTCGTTGTTAAAGTGCCTTCTTCTCCGCCGAGACTCTCTCTCCATTTCTTTATCGAGCTTCTCAATTTCCAGCTGGGTAAGCTTGTTCATAGAGGGAGAATAATCCACAAGCTGCGAAGGGTTCCGCAAAAGAGTCACAAAGTCTTCTGTCTTTTCCACGTTGTTCTTCAATATGCGCAAAGGAGGAGCCAAATGAGATCTGATCTCATCTTCACGGATAGCAGATCCATCGAAACTGTAGCCAACCAAGAAAAGGGCTTTTTGGTATAGTTGTGCTTGTTCGCGGATACTGAAGGCAATTGCGGTTGCAAACTCTCCAGGCAAACTCATTTCATCACACAACGTGGTTGCAAACTCTTCTGGGTCGGCATCGTCGAAATTGAGAATGTCCCACTCGAATTGGTCTGTGAACTGAGTGTTATTGATCAAGATGTCGATTTTGATTGGCACCCTGATCTCACCCATTGTTTTAGCAGGCATGGCTCTATAATCTTTGATCTGTTCGTTGATAGCCTGGAAAATGAGGCGGAAATGGCTCTCGGAAATGAACTTATAGTCCTCAATCAAAGTTCTCACAAGGTTGTCTAGCGGATAGGTTTCGTCGTCCAAGTCCAACAAGAAGGTGTCGCGAAGCTTGAACTTGTCTCTCTCCTGGTCAAAGTCCAACCGAATGGGCACTAAATGCCGTCTCTTATTGGACTTGCTGTGGCGCAAAGTCCTGGCCCGAATCTCGGCATCGGTGAACGGAATGTCAGGAACCTTCAGCGCAGACTTTCTTTGGGCAGGGAGAATCACCTGCGTCGGAGTGTTGCTGACGCCATTACCATAACCTTGGTACCCCTCGCCCCAAATGCTATTGTTGTACTGGTTTTTGCTGGACAATGCAATGGAGTTCATCCGCAACTGTTTGATAGTGTGGTAGGTTTTCACGTCGCGGCTCATTCTGTCGAGCAAGTTCTTGTTGCACTGATCCTGCAAGGCTGTTCTGCGAACAAACGCACTGTCCTTCTTGATGGACTCTTCGTATAGGCTCAATTCGAGTGGCACCTCCTTTCCTTCTTCCTTCAACTTTTGGGACCATTCTGTGAGGGAGGACTTCGGCTTGAACGGAATCTTGGACAACGAGTCTGGTGCGAAGTTCGGAGGCAAGGTGACTTGCTCCTGGATCGAGGGCTTGTGTCCTCTCAAAGCAGGGTTCTTGCCAGCCAACCTGCTTTGCAGCAACGCTACCGATGCAGGCGTTCTTCCCGTGATTGCGGAGCCGGCAAACCCAGGGGGCACGGACCCATTGGGGGCTCCATTTCCGCTCACTGCAGCAGCTGCGGCTGCGGCGGCTGCTACCGCGGCAGCAGCTTCTTGGGAGCCCATCTCAGGACGGACCGAGCCGTTGGCAAGCAGTTGCAGAGCATCCATGCGTCTTTGCGCAGCGTCAACAGAGATCTGCGAGGCGCCAAAACTCATTGGCGCCTGCGCGGGGATGCCGGGATTGCCGACAGATCGTTCGTGGTTCTGGAGCTGTTGCTGCGCGAAAGAAGACTGCTGGTTCTGACGTTGTTGGAGCTGCTGTTGCTGCTGCCTGGAGAGCTGTGGCAGCAGCAGGTACTGCAGAAACTGCTGCTGCGCCCGTTGCTGGGGGTGCTGAAGCTGCTGTAGCTGCGGCGAGGGCTGCAGCATGTATTGGGCCTGCTGGCTTCTAGCGTACATCTGCTGTTGCTGGAGCAGGTTGAGGCCCTGGGCTTGGGACAAGTTCGACGACGCCGCAGGCATGTTCTGCTTGAAGCCCGCCTGGGAAGCGGCCATCTGCTGACTGTAGTTCTGCACGGGGCTGGCGGCCTGTGTCAAGTTTGACTTTGCGGCCTGTGCCAAGTTCTGGTTGATGACGCCCGGGTTGAAGTTGCGGCCCTGTGCATTTTGGCTTCCCTGCGCTGCCAGAGCGGCCTGAGGATGCGAGCCGACTTGCATCTGGCCGCCCGAGCCAGACAACTGCTGCTGCTGCAATTGTTGCTGCATCATCTGCTGCTGGGACATCTGCTGGCGCTGGACGTACTGGCGTATCATGTTCTGGAACTGGGGCCTGGACTTGAGCTCCTGGAGCTGCTGCGGGGTGAGGTTGCGGAACTGCGGCGGCAAAAGCGAGAGGTCTGGGCGCTGCCGTGCGCCGGCTTGCTGCTGTTGTTGTTGTTGCATGGAGGAGGGATGGGCGTTTGCCGAATTCTGGCCGCCGCCTTGGTTGTAGTTCATCGGAGGACCGCTGATCGAGGTGGGTTGTGGGAGAGTTTGCGCGGTCTTCAGACAGTCATACGTCACAGGAGCGGCAGCTGGTGGACTCTCGGGGCTCGACAGCTGGAAGACCGGTGCCTGAGCCGCGACTTGTTGATAGTGTGGTGTGCGCACGACCCGCGGTGCAGGGCCGGGAGGCTGTATGGGCGGCGGTGGTGCCACGGCTTGGCCCAAAGGGGCGCTTGTTTAGGCGGAAGCTGGTATATCGGTTCTCCCCGGGTGCTGGTTTTGCTTTGTAGTTCTTTTCTTTCGCTTTGATACTCCGTGCACCGATCTCGTCTGGGTGCGAAATATTTGCACCCAAGCGCAAGCGGCACGAGGCGGCGGCACGAGGCGGCGGCACGGTGAGGCGGCGGCACGGTGAGGCGGCAACCGCTTGCCGATACGGAGAGGACCGGACGCATTTTCTTATTCCTCTTGATTTTTCACCTTCGCGTTTCCCTTTTGTGGGAGGCGGTTTTGTACCCAAAGTATAAAAGCGCACATCTGCGCTCTTTGCCTTTCTTCTTTGCACGCCTTCATTCTCTTTCTATCTTTGCTACCCCTTTGCTTTACACACCATTGCTATGTCTATGCCTCCGCCGTGCCCGGGCCCCGCCGCGTCCAGTAGCGCAGACAACCTTGTTGTGGACTTCTTCTCCGTGCGCTTTGCGGCCTCCAACGCCCGCCAAATGGCAAGGCACTGGGAGCTCGCGTTTGACTTCAGAGAGGTTGCGTACAGGGGCTTGGAGTCCGGAAGCACCACGTTGGCGTGCCACGTCTTGCTGTGCAACGACATCAAGGTGGAGATCATGAACACGCTCGAGTCGCCCAACTTCGCGGGAGGCAGCTCGAACGACTTCTTGGAGAACGACGCCGCGTCGTTGCTACGTGGCATCCCCGACTCGGCCAACTTGGCCCGCCGGTGCTTGGCGTACCCGAGTGTGGTTCGGTGTCTCACGCAGTTTGTGGACGGCAACAGAACCGCGTCGCACGCCCACTTGGCCCTCCTCGACTGTGTCGACGCGTTGTTCCTACGTGAGTTTGTGGAGAAGCACGGCTTGGGCGTTTGCGACGTTGCGTTACGTGTGCTGGACGCCAAGGCGCTCTTTGTCAACGCCGTGCGCAACAACGCCGTGCCCATCCTTCCTCCCACCACGAGGACAGATGCCCACGGCTCCGTGATCATCGCCACGATCGGCTGCCCGTCCACGGACTTGCGCCACACCTTGGTGCAGAACATCGACTACTCCGGCCCGTACTTGCCGTCGTACATTGGACCCAGCACTAACAGCATTCCCGAGAGCTACTGCGACTGCAAGCTTCGGGCGATCGACCACTGCGTGCTCAACTTCTCGTGGAACCAGATGATCCCGAACGCCTTGTTCTACTCCAACGCGCTTGGGCTCAGCAAGTTTTGGTCCGTGGACGATAACGATGTGTCGACCGCAAACACAGGGCTCCGGTCCGTGGTAATGGCCAACGGCAACGGGCGGGTCAAGATCCCCATCAACGAGCCTGCCAAGGTGAAGCTCACGGGCCAGATCGAGGAGTTCTACAACTTCTACGGCGGCCCCGGCGTCCAGCACGTAGCTCTCCGGACCGAGGACATCGCCAGCGACATTGCGTTCTTCCGCTCAAGAGGCTTGGAATTCAACTCCATAGGCGACGAGTACTACCACGGCTTGAGGGCCCGGTTGGCCGAGCACGGAATCACGTTGGCCGAGGACCTCGACGTGCTCCAGAAGAATCACATTTTGGTGGACTTCGACCCTGCGTCGCGTTACCAGCGCGACGACGGCTCATACTCGTGCTTCTACATCCTCCAGATCTTCAGCAAGCCTTTGCACGACCGTCCGACCTTCTTCTTCGAGTTCATCCAACGTAATCACCACGATGGGTTCGGGAAGGGCACCTTCAAGGGCTTGTTCGAGTCGATCGAGAGAGAGCAGAAACTACGTGGGACCTTGGGCCCGTCCCAGCAGTGAATAGACATAAAGGCGGATTGTATTCATTAATTACTACTGCACCATGAAGTCGAAAATCGCCTTCATGTTGACGTAACGGCGGCCGCAATCCCTCAAGTACCGGTCCACCACGTCTCTGCAACGGCCGAACAACTCCCTGTTTTGCTCGGCCAACGCGTTTCTCTGGCCCTCGCTCATCTCCTGCTGAGCGTCGCTGTCGCTGATGGGCCGCAATTTGTTGCTCTTGGCTTTGTCGACGTCAAACACCGCGTCGAAGTAAAGCAACTGATTGTAGAGCGCCTTGTCGCTGTATTTGTACCTCATGACGCCCTTGCAGCCGTGCGCCTTTCCGGACGCACCAATGCATCTTTTTCCGTAGACAGAGATTTGCCTGGTCTTCACTCCACAGGCGGAGTCGTCGCACACCAACCAGCCCGCATAATATAGCGCCAAGTGTCTTCTGACCTCGGTCTCTATCTGTGCGGTGAGCCTGATTGTTGAAAATGGCGCATTGCACTTGCCGCACGACACTCCACTGTAAGACAACTTGTAGTCTGGTGACGGCAAAATGCCCCCAAATCGGAACTGGTGGCCGCAGGTGCACTTCAACACCAAATAACTGGAGTTGCGGAATCTCTCGACATCCGAGACATTCGATTCCAAAGGCAAAATGTCCGCGTCAAGGTTGTCGGAGTTGCGGAGCCGCATCACATACTTCTTTGTGTCAATGCCCAACGCCGTAGCCACACGCATCAAGTCGATCCCCTCGATTTTGTTGACAAGACGCTCGACTGGCGCATAGATCTGTTTCTCCAAGTAGTAGTCACTGTCTGGCTTGAACGTATTCTTGCTGCCCAAGATCTCCTGGATAGCACGTGCACGGTCGGCGGCATTGCTCGAGTCCGAGTCATCCTTTGGCGCAGTGATCACAAACGTCATCACAGCTCCTGCTTTCACAACCTTTCCTTGGCTCCGTAGGCGGAGGGCAACTTGTACAGCAGGCATCGTCTTACCGTTTGGATAGTTGTTGGGGTCCTTGGAAAGACGCGTGTTGATTCGGTATTGGTTCACGGGGAACTCGTTGTCACGGATCTTCTTGTTCATTGTTTCCAAGTAAGTGTACACCTCGCTGAGTGCATCTTCGGGATCCTGGTCCGAGAGAAGTTTCTCGAGAACGTAGGTGGAAATCTCTTTCGAGAGCGGACAGTACTCACGTCTTCTCATGTCAAGGCCCTTCACTTCCAACGCAGCAACCTCCTTTCCTGTCTTCTTGTCAAAAGTAACATTCATGGCAGCGTACTTCTTCTTGGCGTGGAGAAGCAAACGCTTGAAGACATTATCGGTGTCGATCTCCAACAACTTGTATCTCTCGTTGACTTGAACTTTGAAGTCTTCACCAATCTTTAAAGCCTCCTGCAACGTGGAAACACCGGTATCGATCATAACCGAGTCTGTGTCTCCGTAAACAACACGCAACCCGATCAGCTCAGCCAACTGACGAGTGTCCATCAAAATCTCACGTCCCTTGTTGGTAACCAACATGGCCAATGGCTTGGCGTAGAACCTGGAGTTGACGTATCCCAAGCACCCGTACATCGAGTTGGCAGTCAACTTCAAGGCCTGTTGCTTGATGTCATACTGAGAACGCTCGCTGGCAGTGATTCTCGAGTCTTTGAGGAGCTTCTTGACCTCACGACGTCTCGACACCAACGTGTTGAGAAGCCTTGGAAGCACGCCGGGGGCAGAATCCTGTTCTGGTAAGTCTGGCATGTCGCGCTCCTCATCGTGGGTCACGTTGTAAGCATCTCTGAGAACTGTGGTGAAACAGATGTTGAACTCTTGGATGATACTAGGGTACAAAGAGTTGAAGTCCATGACCAAGATGTAGTTTTTGTGTAAGCCCTTCTCAGGTTCGAACACCAAACCACCCTGGTACTTGGGCTTCTTGTTGGATGTGACCGTTGTTGCATCATCCTCATTGGCCTCGAGCCTGGCTTCCTGCTGGTGGTTTGTATTCTTGTGATACTTGTCCTCTTTGTCGGGCACAATGTAGTTGTTCTTTGCAAACTCGTGCAACAAAATGAATTCGTTTCGCCCCGCTCTTGTACCAGACAACGTATGGGACCATGCGTTACCAGCGAGGTTCGTGAGCTGCTTGGAAAGCGAAAGAATTTGCGTGGCAAACGCAATCTCGGCGGTCATCAACACCTGAGAATTGTTTTCTTTGAGAGGCATCAATAGGAACGACGCGTCTTCTGCGTATCGTGGGTTCAGAAAGTTGATTTCAAACGCATTATGCTTCTTGTGACAGACGACATCGTACATTTCCACGAGGTCCCAAGACTGGCACTTTGGAGTTAAGGACTGCCCCAACTCGTTGGCGATATCGCACAACAAACGGCCCTGGAAGATCTCCCTAATGAGCATGTTGTTGTTGAAGCCTGTCATGCGGCCGAACTTGTCTGGCCACAACTTCCTGTTCCTTCTTCCCATAGCAGACCAGGTGGCAACCCGCAAGTCGTGCATTCGGTGCACCAACACATCCAAGGATATGTTCTCCAAGCGGTGGCCGATAATGAGGTCGGGGTCTATGTTCTTGACGAGGGCGGCCATGCACCCAAGCATGGAAGCCTCGTTAGGGAGGGTCTTCAAATTCAACTTTTGCTTTTCGGCCGCTTGCCTAAGGCCCGGTGGAAAGCCGCTGGCGCCAATTGGCCGAACCAACGTGACAAAATCATCGGGCTTTGTGAACTCGTCCACGGGCGAGTCCTGAGGCACGTTTGAGTACGTGGCGAGACTGATGCAGGCAACCTCTTGTTTGTCGGCCTTGACGTTCATGATGGTCTGCACTGAGATGGCCACGGCCGTCAAGGCTGGAGGGGGAAGGGAGGCGTTGACGATCGGAGTGACGCAAGACGCCGAGGACACGGCCACCTCGATGTTGCAGTGAGAGGCGTTTTGGATGGCCTCAAAGTCACCGTTCTTGACGTCTAGCCAGCATGGCCCCATGATGCCTCGCTGCAACACGAAGGACTCGAATATGTTGGCATTCGTGCCGAAAATGCGCTCGAACGTCTCGCCCTCGATCTCCGAAGGCATGACCACGTTCCTGTTTCTGTTTGTCTTGTAGGGTAAGAGGATCTTGAGGTACTCCGTCTCCTTGGGCACGCCTGGCAACTCGAAAGCATACTTTTTCTTTTCGGGCTTCGACCGGAGCTGGTCCAATCCATAGCTCTGTATGAGGAGCGGGCTGATTTCCTCGTGCACGTCCCGCACGGAGACGGGCTCATCGGTTTGCTCGGAGTCGACCTGCCTGTACTTCCGGGGCAAGACATAGAGCTCTCTGTAGAGGCCGTTGACTTGCACCACTGCGGAAACGTAGGTGCCGTCCTTCGAGAGCGCTTTTCCGAAGAGGAGAAGCGAGCTGTCTGCTTCAGCATAGTCGAGCCAGAAGAACTTGAACGAGCCGTCTTCCACGACGCTCTCGCTGGACACCTTCTCTGTAGGAGCTATGGAGGAGTATGCCGTGGAGGATGCGCTGCGGATGCTGGACGCCTTCACGGCAGAGACGCTGACCGCCGCCGACTTGGACACGGCCGCGGACTTTGGCCTTCTGCGCACCACGACATCGTCGTCGTCGTCGTCTTCATCGTCCTCCTCCTCGTCTTTGAGGGGTCCAGATTCTTCGGTTTCCGTTTTCACCTCAGGCGCCGCAGGCTCTGCTTCGGGCACGGATTCGTCCTTTGCGTTGTCAGAGCCCGCGTCCGGCTCGACTTCTTGCGCGGGAGAGCTGAGATCGAGATCCATGGAGTCTATACCGGGCGAAGAGCCAAGCTCACTTTTGCTTGAGGAGGGCTTCTGTTTCGTGGCCAACTTTGGCTTCTTAGTGCTCGTGGAGACGGAAAAGCCAAAAGTGTTGCCCAACGGGCGCTTCTGCTTGGGCGGCACCTTGCGGGGCTTTGCGGCCTTGGGCGCCTCGAAGTCGTCGAGAATGTCGTCGATGCTTGCGTCCGGCGCCGCGGTCTTGGCCTGGGGCTTCACTGTGCGTGACTCGGCCGTGAAAAAGCTGTTGATGTCGGCTGTGGTCGACACTTTGGAGACCTTGGAGATCTTCTTCTGCGGCTTCAGTTTCTGGCGGCGCGACGCGGGCTCCTCCTCGTCCTCGGAGTAGTAGTTGGGCCGCGTGGCGTCGTCCCACTCGTCCACGCCGTTGTCCACGTAGCCCTCGCCGTTGTCGTCCACAATGAAGTCGTCGTTCATGAGCTGGTCGCGCTTGTGCTGTCTGAAGGTGTCCTCGTCCACCTCGTCGTAGATAGACGCGTCCTCCTCGTCGGACGACGCGGGCGCGGCGATTTTGCCCGTGCGCCGGGCTTCTAGGAGCCGCTTGAGCTTGTCTTTCTTGTTTGCTCGGGACAGCATGGGAAGAACGGGTAGTCAAGGTGGGTCAGAAAGAGGAGACACGCTTAGGCTGAGAAAGCGCGACGCGCCGCGCGACCCAAACACGAGCAGCGCTGCGCGAGAAACGGTACAGGGCATCACTAAAACACATCGCCTGCCATTTGACCATTTTCTGCAACCAGACTGGCCGTGAGAAAAAGGCGGAGAGCGAGAGCAAAGAAGCAGAGGCGCACCTCAGAGGGATTAGCCGTAAGCAGTCGGGCCAAGTAGAGGCCAAGTGGAGGCCAGGTGGAGGCCAGGTGGAGGCCAGGTGGAGGCCAGGTAGAGGCCAAGTAGAGGCCACAGAAAAGACAGAAGAAGGGAAGAGAGAGGGGGGGCATGGCAAAAGTGACGAGAAAAGCACGAGCACACCGCCAAGAAGGGCACTGACACGGCCTGTCTGCCCGACCTTGGAATCTCACCGTAGTAGCACCAGCGCACCCGTACACCGCGGAGGCGGCCTGTGCTAATCGCAAACCACCTGCCCCACATTTCGCTACCCATGTCGTTTGCCAACTACGATCTAGAGGCACAGCAGCCCACGGGCGCGGCGGCCGCCGCGCCGCACAGCGCCGGCAGCTCCGAGCTCGACGCCATCATGCAAAACACTTCGCTGCAGATCCAGGCGTACGGCCAGCTTATCAACGCCTTCACCAGCGACAGGAAGTCGCTTGGCACGCGCCGAGACAGCGCCCAGCTCCGCGACAAGCTCGACGCGGCCCGCAGCAGCATCACCGACTTGGGCGCCGCGATCCAGAGGTTGATCTCGGACATCAACTCCGCAATGGGCACCGCGCCCGCCGGCCACAAGCCGCTCGCGGTGTCGAACCGCCAGTTGATGATGAAGGACCGGCTTGCCGCGGAGTACAACGGCCTCCGAAGCACCTTCGAGGCCCAGCTGAGGCTCTACGCGGAGAAGGCCGCGCGCACGCCGTTGCCGGCGGCCGACGAGCTGCTGGCGCACGCGCACAGCGAGTCCACGCCTCTCTTGCACGGCCAGGCTCAGACACAGGTGCAGCAGGACTCAATTGCGCAGAACGAGCTAGAGTACCACATCTTGCTCACCGAGGAGCGCAACAGGCAGATCCAGCAGGTGTCGCAGGGCATCCGCGAGGTCAACTCCATCTTCAAGGACTTGGACGAGCTTGTCAGCCACCAGGGCGAGCAGCTCGACACCATCGAGGACAACATCTTGCAGGTGAGCGGCAACGCCCACATGGCGTCCCAGGAGCTCACCAAGGCGCACGAGTACCAGAAGCGCCGCGGCCGCTGGAGCTGCATCCTCCTTGTGGCGTTGTGCGTGTTTGTGTTGGTGATTGTGTTGGCCGTCCTCAGCTGATGCGGCCCGGCCCGAGACCGGCCGCCCCGTGGCGCCTGCTGCCAAGCCGTGTTGCCGCCTGTAATCGGGAATTTATGACTCATGTCACGTGACGTGGCGATACTATCAGTCGCTGCGGCACCTGCGGCTCTCCACAACTGCCATCGCCAATTGTCTGCTTCGCCACGCCCATGTCGGAGCCTGTTGTCGAGCGCGAGCTTGGTCCTGGTGAGAATTTCTTCCGCTGCCGCACCGAAGCCGGGTTCTACTGCAACTTCGCTTCCGTTGCTGCGTATTCCATCGACGTCTCGAGTGACTGGCTCTTGCTCTACAGAGCGCTCCGGAAGTCGATCTTGGACTACCACATTCTCATCTGCAATGTTTTCAAAGAATTGGAGAAGGGCTCGATCGTTGTGCGCCCGATCAAGCGTGCTACTTTCGGCGATGTGGTGCTATTCTCCCCGGATCTGTTTTCCCCGGAAAACAAGCCGGTGTCTGAGAAGTTTCTCCGTGATCTCTGCCGCACGCCTTTCTTCACCATGAACACCGAGACGCCAACCTTCAAGGTGATAGTCGCCGGAACCCACGACGTTGGCGCGACATTCGAGCACACAATGGCGGACGGTGTGGTTGCCTTGTACTTTCAGGAGATCCTCCATGAAAACTTGGCCTTCTGCAGCCTCAAGCAAAACGACTCGGAGTATCTGAAGTTGTACGGACCGCCACCAGCAGCGGTTGACTTGGAGACCGAGCTATTCAATTACGAAAAAGACAAAAAGTACATTAAAAACTCTCTTCCACCGCCCGTTGAGAGCTTCATGCCAGACTATACCTTAGACTTCGCAGACAATGACCCCAATCACTACTCCAAGGTCTTGCCCGAGGGCTTCACCGAGAAATGGCCCGGCCGTTTCCCCGCCACGAGGGACTACTCTGTGGCGTTCAAACAGTTCAACATTCCGCCAGATCAGTTTACTCAGATTTTGCGGACTTGCAAGGCACATGGTGTTACGTTTACGTCCTATCTCAACCTCATTCAGGCGCTTGCCTTGCATAGCATCTATGGTGATAAGCACTATACCCTGAGCTGCGTTGCAATCACGTTGAGAAGGTTCTTGTCCAAAGAAAAGGTCGCCCCTAGATATAGGGGGATCATCGGCAAAGACGGCTACAGGCTCTTGGGTAACTTTGCCCACATGGGTGTTCCCGAAATCACTCCTCCTATCAAGGAGTTCTCTTGGGACGCGGTGAGGACAATAAATGACAAATTGGCGCGAAACGTTCAGAACGAAAAGCTTCTCAGCTTCGTGACCAAATGGTACGATCAATCCGTCTACTTGGAAGACAACTTGGACTTTTTTGAGTCGAGCCTTGGGAAGAACAAGGCGGACGCCGTCAAGATTTCCAACATCGGTCTCGGAAAGTTCCCTGAATACGACTTGGGCGAGGGAAAGGCGCCTTTGGCCGTCAACGACATTGTTTTTGCACAGGACCTTGCTCCAAATGCTGCCGAGTTTACTTTGAATTTGGTGTCGTCCCGCAAAGGCGGGCTCAACGTTGTTTTCTGCTACGTGGATAGCCTGTTTGAAGACACAACGTATGAGAACTTCGACGATTTCGCAGGCATTATCAAAGGCTTGCTTTTGAAACACGCCGGAGTCGCTGCGACAGACTGAACAGCAAGAAATAAAGGGATCACCTAATTCTACAACCTCTCTTGTGATCCCGAGCTGATAGCTCTACCGATAGAAAATATAGAAACAAAAGATTAGGCACTGATAATGTGGTGTACGGGTCCACGCCAACTTGATGGGCCGCAGGTAAACTGAGAGCACGGCAGACGGAGCCGATATCCAAAACAAAGCGTCCACTGCTCTCTGGTTCTGTGAATTTGCCTTTTCACGGACACAAATCTGGGAAGGCCACAAAACAAGCTCCCAAAAACAAGCATTGCAGACATGAGCGGGCCCCTAGGCGGCTCGCCACAAGAGTACGGAGAGAGTCTGCAGACCCTCCGCTCCAGAGAAAATGGGGAGTGGCTCAATCAGGACCAGGTCGGTGCAGTGCAGAAGTTCGATGCGTTTGTCACTGTTGACTGGATGGACGAGGAATTGTACGAGCACAGGCGTCGTCTAGCGAAAAAGCGGAACGCAATGACGCTAAAAGACCAGGTTCTTGATTCCTCGAAGACGTGGCTCATCCTCGCGTCCATCGGCGTGGTCATCGGTGCCATTGCCGCGTCGCTCAATGTCATCACTGCTTGGCTAGCAGCGCTAAGGCTCGGGTACTGCTCGTCGCACTGGTACCTCAACGAGAGCTTCTGCTGCTGGGCCGAGGACGACTCTTGCAGCGGCTGGTCCGCGTGGCTGAGACATTCTGTGTTGCGCTACCTCACGTACATCGCCATCCTGGCGCTTTTCCTGGTGGTCTCGGCGCTCTTGGTGAAGCTATACGCTCCGTTCGCCGCAGGCTCCGGGATCTCCGAGATCAAGTGCATTGTCTCGGGCTTTGTCATGGACGGCTTCTTGAGCTGGTGGACCCTAATAATAAAAGGCTTGGGGTTGCCCTTGGCCATAGCCTCGGGGCTCTCCCTCGGAAAAGAGGGCCCCTCCGTGCACTATGCGGTGTGCGTGGGAAACTGCATTGCGAGCCTAGTCCGCCAGTACCGCGTGTCGTTCTCCAAGTCCCGCGAGTTCCTCACTGCCAGCGCGGCCGCAGGCGTGGCGGTGGCGTTTGGGTCCCCGATGGGCGGTGTGTTGTTTTCCATGGAGGAGATCTCGTCGGTGTTTCAGCTTCAGATGCTTTGGAAGTCCTACGTCTGCTCTCTCATCGCCGTGGCTACACTCTCTGCCTTCAACCCTTTCCGCACAGGACAGCTCGTGTTGTTTGAGGTCTCGTACGAGAAGTCGTGGCACTTCTTTGAGTTGCCGTTCTACGCGCTCTTGGGCGTGTTTGGCGGACTCTACGGCATTGTGGTGTCCAAGCTCAACAAGCGCGTTGCCGGGTTCAGGAAGAAGTATTTGGCGAACTTTGCCGTGCGGGAGGTTGTGATTTTGGCCGTCTTCTCTGCCACATTCTGCTACTTCAATGAGTTTCTCAAAGTAGACATGACGGAGGCTATGCAGTCGTTGTTTGCCGAGTGCCTGTCGAGCTCCAGGTCCGAGCTCTGCGACCTCAAGCTGAACAAAACGAAGTTGATAGGCTCCTTGCTACTTGCCACGGTGGCCAGACTGTTCTTGACCATCATCACCTACGGGTGCAAAGTCCCTGCGGGTATCTTTGTTCCGTCTATGGCCGCCGGGGCCACCTTTGGGCGCGCAGTGGGCATCGTTGTGTACTTGCTCAACCAGCGGTTCAGCGACTGGCCGCTTTTTGCCACGTGCCCCGAGAACGGCCCCTGTGTGATTGCTGGAACTTATGCCTTCATTGGTGCAGGCGCGGCCCTCAGTGGTATCACCCACTTGACAGTCACGGTGGCCGTGATCATGTTTGAGCTCACCGGTGCCGTCCAGTACATTATCCCGACCATGGTTGCTGTCACAATCACGAAGTTTATCAACGACAAATGGGGCCATGGTGGGATTGCCGACCAGATGATTGTGTTCAACGGTCTTCCGTTTATTGACTCCAAAGAAGAGTTTGTGTTCGATACGACTGTCGCCAGCGCCATGTCCACCGTGACTGTGGTGTTCACCGCTCAGGACAAGTACACCGTGGCGGAGCTCCACCAGATTTTGGCGGGCTGTTCGTTTAAGGGCTTTCCGCTCGTGTTGAGCGAGAAGACCCCTCAAATTGTTGGATATGTTCGCCGTCACGACTTGCAAGAGGCTCTCACCTCCGCAGAGTTGCAAACCCTCTGCAGCTTTAGTGAGCCCATCACTGATGGGGCAATTGCTCTCAACCTCTCGCTGATCGTCAACACTGCGCCGCTAGTCGTCAGCATAGACACTACCCTCGAGTACCTCTTGGACATCTTCGTGAGGTTGGGGCCCCGCCACGTTCTCGTGGAGAGCAACGGGCTCCTAGCGGGAACAATCACTAGAAAGGATATTCTACGTTACGAGCATACGATCCACGAGGGCCATTCACCCAGGATAGATGACGGGCTCGACGCCCGCGTTTGGGGAGCTCTCCAAAGCTGCGGTGCTATTTTACGCACATCATTGGCACGGCTTGGTCTCGGTGCACTTGTGAGGTAACATCATGGAGGTTGGCATAATGATGCGATTTCTTTTCATATACTATACGTAATGGAACATGGCTCACGACAATTCCCTCCACTTCCCGTGCTCCTTATACAGCGCATAGAAGGTGTGGAAAAATGCTCTCCCAGAAACATCTAGGCACTGGTTGGTCAACCGGAGCTCTTCCTTGGAAAGGAGACCAACAACGCTATATATCCCGGGAATCAACTCGTCGTTGACTTTGGCAGAGAATTTATCGGTCAACCTCGCGTGAATGTAATTCGCCAACAACACATGGGCATGCTTCCGCAATGCTCTCTTTGACTGTGCTGCGCGTGATGTCAACGAGCTGTCATTCTTGGTACTGGCATGGCTTGAAGCTTCACAGAGACCCGAGAGGAGCCTTGCGTAAGCAGAAGCGCATTCTTTAGAGCCGTTTAGTGGTCCGGAGATTGTGAGAGGATACATCATCTCTGAAATCACCGATAGCACTAAATGATAACGCGACGACAACCGGAACCTGTGAAACAACACCACAAAAGAAACCATGTTGATGGCTGCCAAATAAACTTGCTGTGCATTTTCACCCTCGGGAAGCTGAGACACAAACATTTGGGCCATGGTGATGACCAACTCCACGGTGAATTGCCTGAACACCCATGATTTTTCCGAAAGCAATGCGGTTACTGTTTTCAAGAATCGAATGGTTGATTGTGGGCTCACATTGTGTTGATTGTCGGCCACCCCCAGGAGGAAGCCAACAAGGAAACCAGCGTGCTGAAGTTCGTGGTCTTTTTTCAAGTGACCACACAAGAGAGTGCCCAAATCGACAAGTGGGGAGACAAATGAAGCCGGGACTTGTTTCAAGGAGTATACGCAATTGGCAAATATAGGAGCGAATGTGTCTTCTGGAAGTGATCCGACATATGCCGAGAGCTCGGTGTCGACGATGTCGTGCCTGACGCTTGGATTCCTCTCAAGGAGACCCACGTACAAACTAACGACAAACGGCGCATCGGAAGGATTGCTTATCTTGGTCACCAAGTTAAAAAGTTCGAGTTGGGCAGTCTCCGTAATCTCTTTTCCGCCGAACTCTTTTATTGTGCTTTCGATGCATCTTTTGCACTTTTCGCTCACAAGCGGCATCTCTCTGAGCGCAGCAAAGTTTGACTCTGCGTTCTCCACGTCAATGTTGCCGCAGACGAACTCCACGTACTTATCGACAAGGTCCTGAACATCAGAATAGTGTTTGGCGGGCGTTGAAGATAGAACAACGCTACTCAAGAGCAAGTGTTCCTGCAGCGGCTTCTTCAAGTGCTTGAGAAGTGCTTTTGTAGCGCTTGATATATATGCTGCGGACAGGGCATCCTTCACATTTGTGTAATGTGTTTTCCATATGCTTTTAGCAATGTCAATGGTGTCCGGGAGTGTGGACTCTGTAGCTGTAGAGACGAATGCAATCAAGACACCAAAGTCTGTTTCGATAGTGGACGAGAGACTAGGCTCTCTCAAGATGTGCTTAAGGGTGGCACGCACTGAAGTGTTCTCGGGATGTCCAGTGGCCTCTTTGCAAAACTTATCAATGAACCCACCAAAAAACCGTTTAATTACCAACACCGGGAATACTCTGATGATATCATATGTGCTTCCCGTATTGTTTTTCTCGAGGAACTTCAGAAGACGTATGAGAAACTCCGGAAGCTCGCATAAGAGCACGACGTGTCTGTTGAAAAAAGCAATGATCTCTTGGTGGGCAACACGCTTGAATGTGCAGCGCAACCATTCGTCATAAGCATTCGAGCAAAACTGGAGTATGACAAGCCACCGCAGAAAAAACGGCAAAAGGCTTTTGGAGTCTATGGTGGAAATGTGCTTTTTGATGATACCGGCCAGAAACGAGTCGGTGTCTCGAGACAACTCCGCCACCCTTAGCACTAGCTCGATATCGAACGGAGATTTCATGCGTGGTTTGGGTCCTAGCACCTCTCTTGGGATTTCTGAAAGCCTGGCGATAGACTCGCCATATATGCAAAGAACAAAGTAGGCGACGTCAGACCACTCCGGGTAGCAGAATGAGTGGTCTGCGAAGAGGTGCTCTGAAGCTTTCTGCTTCGATGGAGAACAGTACAAGAGGCCCTGAAGCAACAAAGACAACGGCAGGTGAGACTGCTCCTCTAAAAATGTGGACGCGATCTTGCAGATCTGGTTGGCGGACAATTCGACCACCTTTGGGGCTAGCAATTGTGTGATAGCTTGCGATTCCCACGTCTTGGAGACTGATATGGCGTGCGGGTAAGCTTCTGACACGAAGAGGGGCATCTCTCTCGCACGCACAAAGCCCAGAGAGATGTTATCGGCTATTTCTGTGAGCGCGGAGGCGTCGAGGCCGGCACTTCCATCGATAACTTCCTTGTATTTGGATATGGTCAATTCAGGGCTCAAGGATAGTACGCGAGACACGAACGTCCAGTTCACTGGAGCAGACTCGAGAGCTTGGGCGTAGACTTCGGAATAAAACGACGCCGACAACGTGCGGTTGACCTTTGAGAGGGTATCGATGAGGCTATCTGCCATGTATGCAAACTTCCCGGACGTGAGTGTCTTGTAAATGGACTCGCACGTTGCGATGTCCGTGGTGGCCAAGTTGGAAATGACTAGGTGGAAGAAATATTGAACACAGGTCTCGTCCAAGATGTCGGGCGGTGACGCCATGAGAGGCGCAATGTGCAACTGTAAAGAGCTTGCGTTCTCCACAACAGAAGACGCCACGACAGCCCTTAGAGCCTCGAACGTGCTCAGGGGAAGACGCTGTTCGTGGTGGCTTAGAAGCGCAAGCAACAGGGGAAGAAGGTCGCCAAAGAGCTGTGCGGTGCTCTTCTTCGATGGCTTGTAGGAGAGCGAGCTCTGCAGAAGACGGAAAATTTTGAGCACTAGGTTCGTCCAGGAGTCTATTGTTTGCGAGTCAGCTGCGGCGGTGTGCGAGTGCTTGTTGTCGTCTGCTTGTTGCGGGGCAATGGCCAAGAGTAAATCCGCGTAGCTCTTCAAGAGGCCCACGGCGCCCAGATCGTCGACCTCGATGTACCCCGAGCGGGATGCCTGTTCGAGAAATGCAAAGGACTCGCTGAGAAGAGAGCCATTGTCAGCTGTAGGGCCGTGCTGCGCTATCTGTGCTGCGGCGTGGTGAAGTGTCGAGGAGAACAGAGCAACGACTTTGGCCCTGGAGAAGCACCGGGCACGGACCTCTTTGTCGATCGGACTCTGGCCCATGGCCACCCACGTCTCGCGCCAAAGCGTCCACAAACGCGAGCAGCGCTTCCACTGCGAGAAATTCTTGCCAGAAGTGTCAGCCATGCGGTCGCAGATCAACTCGAAGACGAAGTACGTCATGTTCGGGAGGTAGAGGGAGTATTCGCCCGCAAGGAGATGCAGCGCAACAGCTGCGGCTTCGTCCGCAGACGTTGTTTTGGCCCGGAGAAACCGTGTCACGGCTTCTGCGGACGTGAAAGTTTCCATTGCCGAAACGCAGCGGTGGAGGTGTTGGAGATGGAGATGAGCATCGAAAATTCGCGGCCCAGCTAGAGGTGAGGTGACTGGGGAAGAAGCGAAAATGGCGCTCTCATGCAAATTTATCACGGGAGATTGAAGGCTTCTCTTGTCCACTCAAGGGTCTTTTGTTGTCCTGTCGGCGTGCTGTCTTGTTGATTTTTGGTGTCGGTCTCTTGTTTGAATAAGTGCCAAAATCTGGCAAGAGCTCGGGAAAATAGAAATGTAATCACAAAATACGGAGAGCAAAAAGAAACAACATGGAGAACAAGGAAGATTGGGCAAGAAAGGCTACAAAGCGGCACGCCGCTGAGTGTCGTGGCAGATTTTGGTTTTATCTATGAAACATGGCAGCGCAGTGCTTGCAGCGCCGAAATCAGGACAAGCAATGCCACCGGAAACGCGTGTCTAGATCAACAAGGTCTCGATCTTGTCCTTGATTCCGTAGATCTGGTTCTTGATCGAGGAGGCGTCGTTGGAGGTCACAGAGGCAGCAATCACTGGTCTCGACACACCACAGGCCCGGCCCAAGGCGGTCTTGGAGGGGACAAACACGTAGGGCACGTTCTTGTCCTCGCACAACAAAGGCAAATGCAACAAGATCTCGATGGGCTCTGCGTCGGCAGCCATGATGATGAACTCCGAGATACCTCTGTTCAACGTCTTGGTGGCCTCGTTGGCACCCTTCTTCAACTGCCTGAGGTTCTGCGACTGCTGCACCACGTCGAGGATTTGCTGGGTCAACGCGGAGTCGGCCAACGGAAATGCTTTGGGGTTGGTAGACATTGTTAGTTTATTGTAGGCTCCTTGCAATAATAGCTCACCACTGCAGAAACACTAGAGGTGATTTTTTTTCTTGAGATGGCCTGGGGCGTTTCCTGCAGGAACACCACCTGGCCAGGGTACGGCCCAGGGCCCGAACATAACGGTGTCAAAGGTAAGAAAAGAGCTTTTCGCCTGCCGCCCACTTTCCTCTTGTTCATTGTCGCTCCCCTCTCTTTCGTCTACTTTTCTTCCTCTGGCCGTCCGCTTGCGCCTCTCGCGCTCCTCCGCCGCTACACTGATAACACCAAACAAGCAATAAATGTGAGTGCCACGTAAAACAGAGCTGCTCACGGTGACTGCCGCCCGTCCTCCATCCTCTGCCGCCCCCGCTGCTGCTCTCCTCCCCTACTGCTTCGACCTTCGCCGCTATGGGACTGCATCTACGCACTCCGTGGCCAACGCGGTATATCTCAGCACCAGTCCTGTATCGCACACGCTCTCACCAGGGAACTCTCCGAGAAAAAACCAACCTCCAATTAACTGTCCACTCTTTGCTCTCTTCTGCAAACAATCAATCCTCCTGCAATGTCCGATTTGTGGTATGTGTCTTTTTGATGGCAGGCTTGCAATTATCCAATTGGCCACGCCCCCCTACCCGGAGCCCGTTCTCAATCCCATCCGCTTTCCTGCCGCCCACTTTGTCCGCAATCAATCTACGCCCCTTTTCACCAAGCAGACCAACTTGCCGGCGCTTTTCGGGGCACACACAAGAGCCGCCCGGTGTCACATGTTGCCGTCGCCTTGCACGTGTTGGCCCGATACGTTTCTTGTGCTCTGGTGCAATTGTCGCCATGTGTCCTTTTTATTGCCCGGCGATTAGTGGGCGCGTGGTGGCCTTCGGCAATGTCAACACCAATCTTCTGAGTATGTACTAACTTTCGCAGTCCAGTCTACGCTCCCTTCTTCGGTGCCATCGGTTGTACTGCCGCTATCGTCTTCACCTGTTTCGGTGCTTCTTACGGTACGGCCAAGTCTGGTGTTGGTGTGTGTGCCACCTGTGTGTTGAGACCTGACTTGTTGTTCAAGAACATCGTGCCTGTGGTCTTGGCCGGTATCATTGCCATTTACGGATTGGTGGTCGCCGTGTTGGTGTCCGACTCCTTGAAGCAGAAGCAAGCCTTGTACACCGGCTTCATCCAATTGGGTGCCGGTTTGTCTGTTGGCTTGTCCGGTTTGGCTGCCGGCTTCGCTATTGGTATCGTTGGTGATGCCGGTGTCAGAGGCAATGCCCAGCAACCAAGATTGTTCGTCGGTATGCTTTTGATCTTGATTTTCGCTGAAGTCTTGGGTTTGTACGGTTTGATTGTCGCTTTGTTGTTGAACTCCAGAGCTTCTCAGGACGTCACCTGCTAAACGCCTCGCAGCACCCAGGTTCCCTCTCTACGGTCGTGCTGATCTCTCCACGTCGTCGTCAAGGTCAGAGAGAGACTTCCTAGAACGTGTAGTCATCGAACATCTAACGCTTCATTTCTATCGAGGCTCTCTTTGAGCCAGATGATTTATTCATATCTATGAATTCTCAACCATACACGTTTGAGAGAATAAAAAGATATTACTCCTTATTGCTCAATGTAAACTTTTGCAATTCGCTTCACGATTCTTTCCCGCAACTCGCGCAACAACGACTCCACAGACTCTGGGATCTGCTCGTCGCTTTTCTTGAGCTGCACCCTCCAATCGTGATTAATGTCATTGGGCACATTCTCCACAGCGTACTGGTACAAGTCCTGGATCTCCTCGCCATCCTCTCCCATGCGAAGTTCGAATGCGTCTATGAAATCAGTCAATATGACAAGTTGAGGAAGCTCAAACTTGTTCTTCGAGAGGAGCGGGAGGAACTGCGCCAAAAGCAACGGCACAAACTTTCTGGGCAAGTAACTGAATTTGAGGAGATGAAATAGATTTGTGATGACTTTTTCCGGGTTTTTGTTGCCCTCGAGAGATGTGAACACTTCGGTGAGCACCGCGTATGGTGCGATGCATTGCCTTATGATGGGATGAACTTTGAAGTCCGGACCAACTTGATTAGTGATGATATTCGTTAGAAGCTTGTCCGGACAGGGCAGACTGTTGAGCAAGCAGTCGGGGAAAAGCAAGTCCCATACGATCTTGTGTATCTCGGAGAGGGCTTCTGCGCTTTCTTGCGAGGAGTGCTGCTCGTCGTAGCAGTTAACAAGCATGTTCATAGCCTCGTATAGATGGCCATCCTTCAATGACTTTTCGCCTTGCGCCAAAAAGAGCTTGCTCACCACATCGGTGAGGTTCAACTTCGCACACACTGTGAGAGCCCACTCCAAGTCGTCATTGGTAGAACACTGATAGTAGGGCAAGAATGTTCGAATGACCTCCCGTGCGTTCTCCAGGGACGCCCTTGAGTAAGATATTATGGGGGTCAACAATATTCCAATGCCCACAGGCACAAGCTCGTGCACTTCTAGACACTCGTATGCATGTCTTGTAAGGAGGTAATCGGATGCGTATCTGTGGTTGAAACGAGCGGAGTTTGCCAAAGACCGCTCGATGACATCAACGTAGTATGAGTTGAAAAAACCTCTGATTTCAAACAACTTGCTGACATATGCGGCGGTGGCTGGGTCGTACGAGTCGATGGCTAGGATCACACGCAAATGTTTCTGTGCGATGACATCGCGGAAGGCTTGCTCCAACAGCGACGACAAGTCACTCCCCTTCTCGGCAATGGCAAGCTTGTAGTAATCTGAGTACACCGAGTCATCGTCACGGACCTGGAATAGAGAGAGCGCGGCGTACATTTCGTACCATGTGGAAACGAATGCAGCGGTTGTCTTTGGGAGCCCACTGATGAGGCAGAGCAAGTCGTAGATCTGCGAGGCAATCGCCACGTGTTCCGCCTCGGAAATGCCACTTTTCATGTCTTTGTAGTTGTCGCGGAACTCGCACACGGTGTACTTCCACTCGGCAAACTGGCCCTTCATGGCCAACACCTCGTAGTTGCTGACCAACGTGGAAAAGTCCTCAATGATTGCGTGGAGCGCCGGGCAGGATTGTTCAAGCTCGTCGTATTTAGATGCCTTGAGCGACGACTCAGCCTGCTTGAACATCCCTCTGCTGAGCAAGGTGCCCATGTACGAGTTCCAGAATTGCGAGTGCGTGTAGGGCTTTGGCACCTCGTACATCACAGCGTCAATGAATTCGTTGTCGGGTTTGGGGTCATATTTGTTTACCCACTGCACAATGGCCTCTGGACGTTGTCTTTTGTTGATGGAAAAGCTGTTTGCCAGTACGCAGTCCAACAAAGAAGAGAGGTCCTCGTACGCCTGCGCTTCTTCGGCCGAAACGAGGTGCTGAACGCGGTCAAAAAAGCTCGAGTAGGCCTCGGTGACCTCCGAAAATGCGTCTTTTGTCAAGCTGACCTTGTACTGGGTGTCGCGGCTGGCGCCAAAGTCCTTCAGCGACGAAATAACGCCGATCTTCTCGGGTTCGTCGCTGCGCGTCTCGTCGTCCACAGGCGTGATGTTTTTGCCGGCCAAATCCTCCACAATCTTGTATAGTCGAGTGATGTACGCAGACTGTGCACTGCTGAAGTCGTCCGTGTGCTTGTATGAGCTCTTGTAGGCGGAGACGTCGAACTGGAACTCTAGGTCTTTTTCTCCTTCTAGCCATTCTTGGAACGACGGGTATTCCTTGGGCTCTGGGGTGTGGCGCTCGGTGCTGGTTCCGGATATCGACTCCGTCTGATTCTCCAGTGTCACCGACAGATCGTCGGGCACGTCGAGCATCTCAATGTCGTCGAATTGCATTGTTTTAAGGCGCTGTTGTCGTGCAGCGGTGATGTGCAATCTATTTACTGTTGGTGCGATGGTGCACGGGTGCGACCTACACGAGCTTAAGCTTGCAAAATGCTTTTACTGCCTCCTACTGGAGCTGTAGTTCGATGCCCATGCTAGAGAGCTGTGACGCTGTTGCCGCGTCGTACTCGCCTATTGACATTAGCTGCGAGTGCTCCCTGTAGTCAACCACGCCAAAACACTCCTTTCCTGGTTCGGCCAGATCCATAAAGCTCCAAACAGCCGGCTGCTCGTCGGAAATACTATCCCGTACAGCGTTTATGGCAATCGGATACTCGCTGACATCCTGGAGTTTGTACACGTTTCCTTGCACGGTGGATACGAGTATCGTGAGCGGACTCTCGCGGGCAACCACAATGTCGTTGACAGGTTCTCCGATGTTGGTTGCAAAAACCTGCTTGAAACTTGTGGCCGAGTAGGGCGGCTGTCTATCCTTCGAAAATTGCTTCAGATTTTCAGGTTTTCTCGCTGAACCAACATTACCAACCGAATCGCCATAAATTATGAGATTTTGGCTTTTCAAGACGGCAACCGCGGTTACGAAGGAAGGAGCAAACGTGAGACTGAGCGGCGTCAAAAATCTATTCCCCAGCTCAGCAACAAAAAGCCCACGTATCGCGTCGCCAATGACACACATGTCGTCGTTCGAGTCCACATCAACACCGTAGAACGGACTGCTGTCGTGCTCGAAAAGTTCGGCTTTCCAGTACTCCGCTTTAGCACGCTGTTGTAACTTGAACAGAGCAAAAATGTCACCCACCAAGGTGACTTGATCTTTGTAGCTCGAGACCCTTGAGATAGAAAATGTCGACGGAAGCTGGCCGTTTATGGATATACTCGATATTGGCACGATGCTGTTGTTTTTAATGCGGAACGTGATGAGCATCTTTTCAGGGTCGTTGGCTGAGTTCGCTGCAACGATATAGGGGTGGCCTGTTTTTGTATATTCGCCATCCAACAAGCAGATATCAACAAACCGAGCCTCCGGCCCCGGGGTGTACTCTTGGACTAGTTCAAATGATTTTCGTTTCAAGAGCAAAAGCGAGGAAACGTATTCCATTTGGCCAGAGCCGATGTTGGGCCGCTGCTCCAACTGTAGAGCCACCGTATACTTGCCTTCAACGTCAACGCTTTTTAGTATGAGTTTGTTTGAGTGGTAAACTCTCTCCGCCACGGCGTGCGCTGCAAACAGATGGAGCTCAAGAGCTCCGTCCGCAAAGAGTACCGCAAAGCGCCCACCATGGTGATTTGTTTCTACCAACTCGCATGCTTGGATGGTTCGAGAGGATGCAAATATGATTCGGGGAAGTGAGTAGAATGAGTCAGGTGTTTGGCATAGATAATACACCGACAAGGCATCGTAAAGGAGGATGCCCAGCCCCAGGCCCGTTGCCATGTGGAATGTGCCTCGAAGGTCGGGATTTGTGGAGCATCTCGACACGTGCCCGGCGTGTGCCGCGTCTTTGTCGCTCACAACATGTCCGGCCAGGTCGAAAACAAACTGCACCAAGTTTCCGTCTCCGTCACTGAGCACGACCAACAGGTGAGTTTTGTCCAACACAAGACTGCCAATGGATATCTGCCCGCTCAATTCAGTTTTTGTAGAGTACGAAATCTCGGCATGGTCCTGAGCAAAGTGAACTCTGGCGAAGAAGCCGTTCCACAGCGCCACGTATAGCACAAGAAACGCCCCATCGATGGTCCATTCGACCAGGGCAACCTCGTCCATCTGCGGAAGCGATAAGTGCACGTCTTTATCGAACCTGAGAACAAAATGAGGCACAGTGTCTTGATCGGCGAGAATGAGCGTTGTATCCGCGTCTATAGTCCATGCGTATGACCTCCCTGGAGACAGCTTGTGCTGCAACAGCAGAAGTTCTTGTTCAAGAACATCTGTTTCTTCTAGAGAGTCGGCGGTAAAGGCCTCCTGTCTGTCGCCTTCGGAAAGCACAAGATAGGTTGCAGAGTGTCCCGTGGCGAGTGCGATGCGCAGAAACGCATGGTTCGTGCGCGTGGACGCCAAGCGGTCGGACACGTAAGGAGAGTGGTTGACGAGCTCAAGCTCGCCGCTGTGCATGCCGCCGCGGGCGAGTAGGAGGCTGGCTGCGTATGCTGCGCGGCGCACGGTGACGCCGAGGACCGGGGCGGAGTTGGTAAGGGTGGAGAGAATGTGTATGTGGGGAGCGTGCGGTAGGATGCGGAAGAGGACGGACCGCGAGACGCGGGAGGCCGCGTACAAGACGTTTTCGGCCACGTGGACCACGTCCGATGCAATGGTGGACCTGCCCAAGTCGATGATCTTGAAGTCGTCGATGGTGGTGGTGGCGGCGGTGTGCCGCACCTGGAGGTACACCAACAAGGTGACGCCCAGGCTGGAGACGAGCACGTGGCGGGCCTCGTCGATGCTTGCGGAGCACTGGAAGCGGGTGCCGAGGTACTGCGAGGCGGCCGCGGCCATGTCGAGGGTCACGACGTTGTGGAGGGAGCTTTTGAGCACGGGGAACACCGCGTCGCCGGCCGCGGGCGCCAAGAGCACGGAGTTGTGCGGTGGCGGGAAGAACCAGAGCTTGGTGTCGCTCGCCACGAGCACGCCGTTGGCCACGGGCGCCACGAGCGACGGCGCGGAGGAGAAGGCCTCCATCTGGCTGAGCACCGCGAAGTCGGCCAAGTCGGGCAGAAACGCACAGTAGCGGAGCGAGTAGTTGAAGTCGATGTCGCGGTAGAGGAGCGCAAGCACCGGCGAGTCGCCACGCACGGCGGCCACCAGCACTACCACGAGGCTGCCCACGGCGAAGGTGCGCGAGGTGTGGTACGGGCTGCGGGAGCGGCGGGCGGGCGGCGCGGGCCGCTCGAGCAACGCCGACACGTTGAACACCGACACGAAGCCGGTGTAGCGGTAGAGCACCAAGTACAGCGCGTGCGGCGTGGCGCAGTGCAAGAGCACCGGGTCGATCTCGGCGGCGGTGTGGTGGGCGGCCACGATATCGAACGGCACGATGGTGGCGAGCGCAAGACCGGCGGCCAGCAACGTGTAGATGTGCAAGGCGTCGTCCACGAGCACGGCTACGCGGCAGTGGCCGGCGGCGTGGAACGAGCAGAGCGCCGCAATGGGCGACGGGAGGGAGGCGTGGAAGCGGGCGGCGAGCACCGGGGCGGCGCCGTCGAGGGCGCTCACGGAGAGGCGGCGGCCGGCCGCCGTGACCACGAAGCGGCGCTCAGCGGAGGCGCCCACCGCGTGCACGGCGAGCGGCAGGGCGTGCACGGTGGAGAGGAGCAACGTCTCCATGGAGCGGTGATGGCGATGCGCGGAAACTGGAGAATAAAGCGAAGAATAAAGAGAATTAAGAGAAGAAAGAGAAAAAGAAGAAAGAGAAGAAAAAATAAAGAGAAGAAAAAATAAAGAGAAGAAAGAGTAAAGAGGATTAAGGACTGAATAGAAGGAATTGAAGAGAAGGAATTGAAGAGAAGGAGGATTGAAGGCAAAATGGTAAAGGGTCCCTTGCCTGGCTCCGTGCCTGGCCCCAGAGCAGAAAACATGCGCACTGCACAGCCGCAGTGCGGCGCTGGCTATGCCTGGCCCACCGTTTGCCCGTCGCCTTTCGTCCTCGTCGGCCTTTCGGCCGTCCGCTCGTAGACCGCTCGTACCGCTTGTAGACCGCTATCCGCAGACGGTGTCCGCTGTAGTTTCTGTAATTTTTGTGTGTTGTGCGCTCCCGCTTTTCGGTCTGCCTGGACCTGCCCGCAGCCATTGCGAACCGCCTGCGAAACGTCCCTGCCAACCACCCTCTTCCGCTTGCTAGCCAATTCCTCGCTCGACACTGCCCGCCGCCGCCTGAAGCACCCGCCCCCGGTCGCACCGCCCGTCGCCTAGCTCTCCCCGGCCGCCTTCGCCCTCTCCCGCTCGTCTCTGGGCAGCCCGGGCGCCCATGTCCGCTCCACAAAATGACCCCTTGCCCAAGTCGCCGCTGTCGTGGCGGATCCTCGACCTCTTGAAGATCCAGTCGTCGCCCAAGTCCTCCCGCAACCCCTCCACCGTGGACTTGCCCGCCTCCGACCGCCTGTCCGTGTTCAAGTGCGCGTGCTGCGGCACCGTGCTCGTGTCGCCCGGCGAGGCCACAAAGTTCTCGTGCGCCCAGTGCCACGCCACGTGCTTGTGCACGGAGTTCGACCCGGCGCAGCCGTCCGACGTGGAGCCCGTGCTCTCGTGCGCCTACGTCCGCAAGTTGGCCGCGTCGTGCCTCGCGGGCGACAGGGCCCGCAGCCCGCACGAGTTGCACGCCAAGCTCCAGCCGTTGCTGGACTACCTCTTGGCCGCCTTCTCCAGCATGCTGTGCCTCAACAGCGCCTTCAAGATCAAGCGCAACAGCTCGCGCGCCCACTACTCCTCCTGCAATTTGGACATCGCCGAGATCAGGGCCACCTTCCACGTCTTGCTCCTGCTCCCCTCCAAGCGCCCGCTCCACAGCGCCTTGACCGGCGCCTGCGCGTGCCTCAAGCGCCTCCCCATCAACATCGTCGACAACCCGCGCAACCTCTACTGGCTCGTCGTGCTCTTTGAGATCCCCTTCTTGTACAAGGCCCTCACCCGCCCCGACCGGCTCTGCGACGCCCGCTCCAACGTGCGCTCCATGACCGACGTGCCCGAGATCCAGACCCTCTGCTACGAGATCCTCAAGCGCGTCTTGGGCATCATCAGCCAGGCCGAGATGACCTCCCTGGGCAACTACCTCGCCAGCTGGTTCCTGAAGCTCTCCACCGACGAGTTCCTGGCCAAGGTCAACCTCATCAACTTGTACATCACCTTCCACTTGAAGAAGCACTTCTTCCTTGCCAACAACCCGGACCTCTCGCGCCGCCGAAGCTCCGGCGCGGCCGACGCCGCCGGGAAGCCGCCGCTGGCACGCCGCGCAAGCTGCGACGACGCGCTCGCCGCCGAGAACGAGTACTTCCACTTGAGCCACCTCAAGGAGGAGGCTGACCTCATGAGCAGGGAGGCCCCCGGCTGGTCCCGGCTCCCGCTCAACGCCAACGCGCTCCCCCGGCTGCTCACGCTGAAGAAGAAGGCCGACTCCAAGATCCGCATCCACCAGTACACGCTGAACTACCACTTGCGCACGGCTGCCGGCGCGCTCGGCATCTTTGTCAAGGCAAACTACATCCGCTCCAACGAGAACAAGGTGCCCGTGGACGCGTTCTACAACTCGCTCGTCGACTTCGTCAACGTGAAGCTCGACTTCGACTCGTGGCTGAGCAAGAAGAAGAAGCCCCAGGCCACGTCTCTCGCCGAGCCCGCCTTGCAGACCGTCATAGACTACATCCATGGAGGCGCCGACAGCTGCATCCAGTTTGACGACACACCACAGGCCGCGCAGTTCCACCTATGCCAGTACCCCTTTCTCATCAGTTTGGGCGGCAAGATAGGCATCTTGGAGTACGAGGCCCGCCGCCAGATGGAGCGCAAGGCCGAGGAGGCCTTCATCAACTCGTTAGACAAACGCATAGCATTGGACGTCTACTTCAAGGTCCGCGTCCGACGCGAGTACGTGGTGCAAGACTCGCTTTTGTGTATCCAGCTCAACCAGAGCAACCTCAAGAAGAGCTTGCGCGTGCAGTTCGTCAATGAGCCCGGCGTGGACGCAGGCGGCCTCAAGAAGGAGTGGTTCTTGCTTCTAACCAGGGCATTGTTCCACCCCAGGGCCGGCATGCTCCACAACGTGGAAGACTCCAATTTGCTCTGGTTCAACGTGGTTCCCACCAAGCACTTTGAAATATACTACCTCTTTGGTGCCGTTCTCGGATTGGCGATCTACAACTCTACCATCTTGGACTTAAGCTTTCCGTTGGCCATGTATAAGGTTTTGCTAGGATTGCCCGTCGGGCTAGCCGACTACGAGGAGATCTTCCCTGAGGCGGCGCGCAACTTGTTCAAGTTGCGCACTTACTCCGCCGAGGAGCTTGAGCTGGCGGAATTGAACTTCGAAGTCACGTTCCTGGACATGTCTGGCAAAGTCCACCAGCGAGAGTTGATCAACAACGGCCGTTACACGGACGTCACGGTGGAGAACCGCGAAATGTACATCGACAAGTACGCGAGGTTCTTCTTGCACGATGGTATTGCAAAGCAGATCACCGCATTCAAGAATGGATTCTCTAACGTCGTGGACGGCAACGCATTTTCGTTGTTCCTGCCCGATGAAATCCAGTTGCTTCTCTGTGGCAGCGAGCAAAGCAGTTTTGACATCGACGTGCTCAAGTCCGTGACCAACTACAGTGGCTGGAAGAGCAAGGAAGCTGCTCAAAGCTCGCCCGTTGTCCAGTGGTTCTGGGAACACTTGGCAGGGCTCTCGTTTCTGCAGCAAAGACGCATGCTACTGTTCATCACAGGGTCGGACCGAGTGCCAGCCACAGGCATACAGAACTTGGCGCTCAAAATCAGCCGCTTGGAGAGCGGCAGAGACAGTGACCGGCTCCCAATTGCACACACGTGTTTCAACGAGCTTGCGATCTACGAATACGGCACGAGAGAGAAGATGGTTGAGAAGCTCTCGAAAGCAGTCTACATGCTGGCAGGGTTTGGCCTCCAGTAACTGCGAATGCAGACAGCTTAGGCGTCATGGACACGCAGACATATTGCATTATTTAGAAGGATAAGGTTGGTTTACGTTTGCCGTAGAGTCTGGAGCCTCTCCAGCAGCATGTCATGTGATCACTGTCACGCGACATATACTTTTCTGGGTCCATTGTGTGCTATGCCCGTTGGCCGTTCAAGCAGCGTGAAAAGCAGCCTGTCACCGACATGTGCCGGGCACCGACGGCCACAGAAGGGCCCGTCAGGCTGCCCGTGGGGCCCCCGGGAGCGACGGTGTCACGTGCCCAGTCGCCCGAGACATCATGCTGACCACGGCTCGCCGGTTACCCGCCCTCAATAGAGCCAATGAACGAGCGCGAATTTGATGCGAAAAGCTACAAACGTCTCACGTCTGAACATTTCACACCACCCTACAGACTTTTACCTTCAGAAATGTCCCTCGCCTTCAGAACATTGAGAAGCAGTTTAGGCTTGAGAGGTATGTTAGTGACCGGTGGCCCGCCCACGGTATCGAAGCCGAACTTGATGGCGCAACTCGGCGTCTAATTGAACTTGGTCGAGGCTGAAACCAAACGAATGACATAATCTCCAGAAACCAGAAAACAAAGAGAGAAGCCGGCAGAAAACTGTGCAAGTGTCCGAAGCACGCCGTGTTGTTTATTATCCGTTTTGCCCGTACCACCCTGAGTTCCGTCGGCTGTATCCAAGACCAGATGACAGTGTACTAACAAACAGGTTCCGTCAGAGCGTTGTCCTCGACGTCGTCGGCCCTCTCCAACTACAACCAGCCAGACTACTCCAGCTATCTCCACAAAAGAGGCGAGCAGAATAACAAGAACTTCGCGTACTTCATGGTGGGCTCGTTGGGATTGTTGTCCGCCGCCGGCGCAAAGTCCACGGTGGAGGCGTTCCTCTCGTCCATGTCTGCTTCGGCCGATGTGTTGGCCATGGCCAAGGTGGAGGTGAAGTTGTCGGCCATCCCCGAGGGAAGCAACGTGATTGTCAAGTGGCAGGGTAAGCCCGTGTTCATCAGACACAGAACGCCCGACGAGATCGACGAGGCCAACAAGGTGGACGTGTCGTCGTTGAGAGACCCGCAGACGGACGACGAGCGTGTCAAGAAGCCCGAGTGGTTGGTGATGGTGGGCATCTGCACCCACTTGGGATGTGTGCCCATCGGCGAAGCCGGAGACTTTGGCGGATGGTTCTGCCCATGTCACGGTTCGCACTACGACATCTCCGGCAGAATTAGAAGAGGCCCTGCTCCATTGAACTTGGAGATCCCCGAATACAGCTTCTCCGAGGAGGACGTGTTGTTGGTCGGTTAGCCGGGCTTGCTAAACTCATCGATATATATTGCATTCTAATAAACCGTTTCTGCTGGGAAAACGTACATAGGCGATACTAAAGCTGGCTTCTCAGGTAACGTACATTGGTCATAACTAAAGCGGGCTCGGTACGGTCATAACTAAAACTGCTGCGGCTTGTAGCCCGAGTACTCGAACTCGTTGCTGTAGCGCCGGCCCTGGTACTCGCCGTCGTGGTTGCCGTAGCTGGCCGAGTTGTTGCCGTAGTTGGGCTGGTAGCTCTGCTCCATGGGCCGCATGGGCGCTTTCGCGGGATACATGTTGGGGTTGTTGTAGGGCTGCTGCGGAGGCTCCACATACGTGTTTCTGTTTGTGTTTCTGCAGCAGCAGCAGCACAACGACTCGAGGCACGACGCGCCCATGCAGCAGCAGCGGATGATGGTGGACAAGATCCAGAGCACTAGGAGCGCGGCCAACACAATCAACACGATGGCCACGATTTTGCAGGTGCGGTTGTCCATGCACGTATCCCAGTGCTTGAAGGACTGGGCGGTGGACTTGATGTCGCGCAGAAAGATCTGGGCGGCGTATTCCTTGGGACAGAGATCGAGTTGCATAACGGCGGAGCTGGGCTGATGGAATGTAGTTGATGGAAGTGGATGAAAGTAGTGGATGAAAGTAGTGGATGAAAGTAGTGGATGGAAGTAGTGGATGGAAGTGGAAGAAGTAGTGGATGTTGTCGTGTTTTAAGCCAAGTAAAAATAGAGCAACTCCTGCAGAGGCCATAGGGGCACCAGCGCGGCGCGCTCTGTGTGGAGGAGCTGGGCTGTAGTTTCGCCCAGGAATGACGTTGGACGCGGCTGTGCGTCACGTGCCCCAGCTGGTCCACGATGGGCTGACCGATGACCGATGGCATGGCTGTGATGAGAGCATGGCTATGATGAGAGCATGGCTATGACGAGACTTGTGGCTCGGCTACGCTGTAGAAGTATCGAAAGTTCATTCTATATGACGAAATCGGCGCGGCCGGATGCTTGCGTGACTAGAGGAAGTCGTCCACGAGGTTCTCCACCTCGGTGATGGTGTCGCTGGAGGCGCCCAACTTCTTCAAGATCAACGAGAGCACGGAGTTGACGATGGAGCCGAAGATGCCGCCGGAGCCGGACGACGCGGTGCTGGAGCTCTTGGACGTGGAGCTGGTCTTCGAGCCCGACAGCTCGGTGGTGGCGGTGCCGGTGGTCTTGGAGCCCAAGATCTCGTCGAGGAAGTCGCTGCCGCTGGTGGTGGAGTCCGCGGTGGTCTCTGCGTCGGTGCCGGCGGCGGCCGTGGCCGAGGCGAGCACGGCCGAGAGGTCGGTGGTGGCGGCGGTGTCGGCAGCGGCGGCGGTGTCGGCGGCGGTGGTAGCGGCGGAGGCAAGGAGGTCTGTGAGTGCGGTGGTGGCGGCGGTAGCGGCGGTAGCGGCCGAGTCGGCGGCGGCGGCGGCGCTGGTGGCAGCGTCTGCGGCCGTGGCGGCGTCATCGGCGGTGGACTTCTTCAAGCCGCCCAAGAGGCCTGCGAGGAGCCCGCCGGAGGTGGTGGCGGCGATGGGCGCAGCGGCGACAAGCTGCAAAACGGCAACAAGGAAAGTCAAGAAGTGGATCATTTTGGGTATCGAAAGTAGGAGAGAAAGGAGCGATAGCTGAACCTACAGAAAACGAGAGAGAGGGCGCCGGACGGCCCGCTTTATATCCCAAATTATGGGGTTGCTCGCGGTGGATCAGAATTACTATCCTAAGTTAATGCGGCGATGGCTGGGGCGCGTGGGAGTGCTCGCAACTAAAGTCGCGCTCATCACCGTTTTCTTACTACAAAGAGTTATATTAGCTGTCAAGCCACAACCGGCCTGCATGCTGCAGCCAACGACCGGGCGCACGTTTCGGTGGAGCAGCGCTGGGCATTAGCGCAGCCGCTGTGCCCACGAAGCTGTGCCCACGAAACCCCACAAATCCGTGTCCACGAAGCTGCCCACAGAAGGCGGGTGCCACCGGGCGGCGGCGGCGGCAAGAAGCGCTGTGCAACGGCGACGGGCCGCCACGTCCACTCTTGGCAGGGTTCGCAACGGGTCCGCTCCTACGTCATCGGCTTCCGCTTCGGGCAGCTCCTGTCGAGAATTTCTTTTTGATGGGGTAATTATTGGCTCCGCTGCACGCCCAAAAAAAGGGGCACGGTGGGGTTGACGGCGTTCACACTGTCCGGGCTCCTCTCGGCATTTGATCCACGCACACGCGCGCTACACGCAGGTACCCCAGCTTTTCTTCGAGGCACCATGGCTCGTGACACCGAGACTGTAGCCGTCGCTGGGTCTGTCTGGCGGGACGTACTGCCGCTCTGGGACTGTAATGCAACGCTCCCCCGAGGGGAATCTGCGCTACAAGACGAGGCTTTTCAAGGGCGACACTACCCCCCAATACGGCCGTAGCTGACCGCCAGCGAGGCGCACGTCTCTTTTCGCTACCCGAATGCGGCAGTTTTTTCCAACAAGGCTTTGCAACATCGGTATGAGCTCGCAAATGTGGTTGATTGCCACCTCGACCTCGTCCATGCCGAAAAAGGCGCACGCCTCGCCCTCGGTGTGGATCTCCAAGCTCGCCCGCTCGCCCTCGCTGCCGAGAAGTATGCGGAACGGCGCCACCTTGAGCGTGCGGCCGTAGGGCTTGACGAAGATGTGATTCTCGTCGGGGCTGATCTTGCTCACCACCGCCTGCGTCTCGAAGCAGGTGCCGCTGGCCACCTTGTGCACCTGGATCCTGCAGAAGCCGGCGTAGTCGATCACGTTGACGGAGTTCAAGTTCCAGGCCCGGAGTTCGTGGCTCACGGTGTCGTCGTTCTCGCCGTGGTCCGAGTTGGACGGCAGCTCCTGGATGACCCGCTGCGCCTGCGCCGGGCCCAAGAACTGGGAGTCCTGCGTCGAGAAGTTCCCGTTGCGCTGCGTGGCGTACGAGAACTGCTGCTGGAACACCGCGTTGCGCGGGTCTAGGCGGCGGGCCTTGGCCTCCGGCTCGGGCCTGGAGGCCGCCGGGCGCTTCGCCGCCAGATCCCGCGGCGCCTCTCCCTCGGGGGGCTCTTCCTGTGGGGGCTGGTCGGCGGGCCGCGGCGCGCGGACCCCGTTGATGGCCCGCACGTCGTCCTTCGAGACGTACGCCTCGACGGGAAAGAACCGCGCCACCTGGTCGTACAACGAGCACGTCATGAAGTTGGCGTAGCGCGCCACGAACGGCGCGAGCAACGGCACGTTCTCTTGCGCCACGTACTGGCGGGTGCAGACCGCACACTTGCCGTAGAAGCCCTCCAAGCCGCCCGCGTAGGCCTTGAGCTTGAAGTTCAAGTCCACGATGATGCCGAACTGCAGAATATCGCTGGTGGCCTCGTCGCGGTAGTCCAAGCGGGCCAACTCCGGCACCGTGCGCTGGAGCTCGCTCCAGAGCAGCGCGAGCCTGTGCGACGGCGTGCCGATGGCGATCACGCTGGTGGCCGGCAACGGCTGGCCGCGGAAGTAGAAGTCGCTGGGCAAGGACCGCGCCAGGTTGCCCCGCGCAAAGCCCAGCTCCTCGTTCTCGGTGAAGTCCGTCACGAGAATCACGCCCATCTTGAACTGGCGCACCGCCAAGAGCACCACCGGGAGCAGCACGTACAGGTTCGGGTCCAAGCGCAGCACGGGCGGGATGCCCGCAATGCTCGGCACGCTGAGCACGATCGGCCGCGTCCCTGTGTTTGCCATGGCCCGCTAGCAGAGGCACGCGGTGCTGAAGGTGGAGCATCGCGCATCGCGCATCGCGCTACACCCATACACCCCCGCAAGCGAGAGCACCGGCACCGCTGTGCCAGACGCAACACCATGGCGAAAAGTACGTACTGCCGGCGATTGAGCGCCCGCTCCGGCCCGGCCACGCCCGGGCGCCCGTTTCTGGGCCTGTACTAATCTAGAACTCGATCCGCGCAAGAAGGCGCATCTGGCGGGCCCGGCCCGGCACGAGCCGCAGACCGCAGACGACTACATCGAGGAGGGCGCCCTGGAGGAGGAGTCCGGCGACCGCTGGAGAAGCTCCGACCTCGCCAAGGCGTTGCGCTTCTACCAGCGCGCGTACGACAACTACCGGCGGGCGGTTGAGGTGGCGCCCCGCGCGGACCCGCTGGTGTCCATCGCCTCGTACAATGCGCTGCGCTTGCTCTTCCACGTGTACGCGCAGTACCAGAAAACCGAGGCCGTGGAGCTCCAGAGCCTCAGCAGCATCGGCGAGGTGTTGAGCAGCCCCCGCGGCTCCGTGGTGCAGAGCCTCGGCGACGTGGTGGCCGCGCACGAGGCCTCCATCGGCCTCGCGGGCGACGACGTGCCCACCGACCTCTTGTTCAACGCCGCCATGGCCTACGCGGACGCCATCGAGGAGACCGACGCGCCGGCCGACGCGTACCGCTTTGCGCAGCGGGCCGTGGAGCTCCTCTCGGCGGTGTTGCAGAGGCAGGTGCTGGAGTTGCAGGAGAACGTGAGCAGGCTCGCGACGGAGCCCGCCACGCAAAGTGCCGAGCCCGCTACGCAGGGCGCCGATCCCGGCGGCGACACCGAGGGCCTCACGCAGCCCGCGGACGTGCTCGACACGGTGGTGGGCGCGTTGACCATGGCGCAGGCGTTGTTCGAGTCGGCGGGGCCGAGCGTCGACGCTGCGGCCTCGCTCTTGCAGCCGCTTGCCCCCGAGCTCGACAGGGTGGCGGGCGAGGTGCTCGCGGAGTTCGGCAGCGGCCCGCGCGGGCCGTTCGGCGCGATCTCGCCGGAGCAGAGAAACGAGTACCAGGTCTGCCGGGCGTACGTCGCGGCGGTGTCCAGCGGCGCGTTGGAGGACCTGTTCGCAGTGTGGGAGGCCCCGGACCTCCCCGACACGCCGGAGCGCTACATGCTGGCGGCGGATTGCACCGAGAGCCTCTTGCTGCGGTTTGGCGTGAACACGGACGCGGCCGCGAGCCCCGAGCAGTACTGGGCCGCGCTCTGCAAGATGAACGTGTACTTCAAAAAGGCGCAGGAGGCGCTCACACAGAGGCTCCAGGCGGCGCGGGCCGGGGCGGCCGGCCAGCAGGCCAGCACGGGCGGGCTCATCGCGCTCATTGCCAAGGTGTACATCGCGCGGGCGGACGTGGACCTCCAGCGCAGCCGGTTGCCGGTGGCGCAGGCGCAGAGCCACCTGGAGCTCTTGCTGAAGAACGCCAAGGCGTTCTTGAAGAACGCGCTGGGGCTCGCCAAGCAGTCGGGCGGGATCCGCGAGACCGCGGTGGAGAAGTTGCAGCGCGAGAAGCGCCGCGTGGAGGCCGTTTGCAGGCTCTGCGTGTTGGAGGGCAAGGTCCAGCCCGCGGAGTTGGACGCCATCGTGGGCGCGGGCCGGTGGGCGCTGGAGCTCGAGGGCTACCGGGACTTGTGGTACTACTCCGTGTGAAGGTCTGTATTACTCTATATATGGGGGGCCGCAACACCGAGCCAGCGGGTTTGGAGCGAGAATGTGGTCAGAGGATCGGCACCGCCGTGATGTTGTCGGCGAAGCAGAGATCCGGGTACTCGTCCTGGGGCTTGGTTGCAACCGAGGGCTGGTGCACGGTCAGGCTCTCGAGAAAGTTGAGATTTAGCAGGTTGGACCGTTGGCCGGCCACCAACATGTTGATCACGTTCACCTTGAGCGAGTACAAGGCGAAGGTCACGAACCTCATAGTGCTGGCGGTGGACAGAGGCGATTCGGTTGCGGAGGCGAGATGACAGATCCGCTGTGTGCAGGCGCGGGCGCACGTGCGGACTGACTAAGCAGAGCCAGGCGAGACCGGCGAACAGAGAAGACACAAATGCAAAGCCAATCGAGCCGTCGGCAGGATGGCCGTCGGCAGGATGGCCATCGGTGCAATTGGCAAGGCAATTGTGCGAGTAGAACATTTAGAACACCAGATTGTCTATGTACAGGCGATAAATACTAGCTCAAGAGCTTGTCGAAGGCCGGGATCAAGGACTGGGCCAAGGCAAACGAAAACACCAACTTGGGCCCGGTGGTCAACAACTTGGGGGTCAAGCCCTTGAAGAACGAGGTGATGCCCTCGTTCTTGGCCATGTTCTTCAAGATGGTGAAGCCGGACTCGTTGCTCTCGAAGTTCTTGTTCTGGATCCGGGTCTTGATGACGTCCAACGGCGCGGACACCACCAACGACGCGGACGCGCCGAAGATGGACGTGACGAAGTTCTGCGTCCAGGTGGCGGACGAGTAGTCGGTCAAGCCGAAGATGTACTCCTTGGCAAACGAATTGCCGCCAAAGAGCGCAAACGAGCCCGGCGCATTGCGGGCTGCGGTCCAGCCCCAGCCGCGGTACAAGCCGAACCCCTCGTCGCGGATGATCTTCAAGAAGCCGCGGCCCTTGAAGGCCTCCGGGTTGGTCTGGCGCTTGATCTTCAACACGTCCAACGGCAACAACACCACCTCGCCGATGCCGATGAGCGAGCCCGCGGTCGCGGACAAGAGCGCCTTGCCGGTCTTGGGCCCGAAGGCCGCCTCGTACGTGTCCTTGAAGTTCAGCGTCAAGAACTCGTTGGCGAACGGCTGGCCGCCGTACTTGTACACACGCTGCAAGATCTTGTACACCGCGGCGTAGCCCAAGCCGGGGAACAACGTGAAGAGCCGGCTGCCGAGCGGCTTCTGCGCGTGCTCGCGGAAGATGACCGCGTTCAACTGCGACAACGACGTGAGCTTGGTCTGGTTGGACATGAGCCGCTTGGAGATGGTGTCCACGGGGTGGAACACGGCGATCTCGCAGATCCCGGCGGACGCCGAGCCGAGCACGCGGGCCGCGCCCGACTGCTTCTTGTCTGAGGGAGGAGGGGACATTGGGGGTGGGTGGTGGTAGCTGGTGGGCGTAGGGAGAAAACTTTTTCCACCGCGGCTACGCCGCACCTGCCGCATCCGGGCCAGGGCCATGAGACATCCACCTCAGCGCAGCGCGCCCGTGCCTCCGGCCTTCCACCGCTCAGCAGAGCCCACCGCACAGACCTCCACCGCAATGGCGCATCCCATCGTCGAGGACTATGCGGCCTCGTTGACCGAGTTGACGTTCAACTCGCGGCCCATCATCGACAACCTCACCATCATCGCCAAGGAGAACACCGAGCACGCCGAGGGCATCGCGCACGCCGTCACCAACCGCATCTACAAGAGCATCCCGGAGCAGAAGCTCTTTGCGCTCTACCTCCTCGACTCCGTGTGCAAGATCGTGGGCCACCCCTACACCGCGCTCTTCGGCGACGAGATCTTCAAGATCTTCTCGCACGTGTACCTCTTGGTGGGCGAGGCCACGCGGGCCAAGTTGATCAAGATGTACGAGTTGTGGCGCGTGACCCGGGCCAAGGGCACCGCCTCGCTGCTCTTCCCGCCGGCGCAGCTCGACCGCATCGGCGACTTCTTGCGCCAGGCCGGCTACCGCAAGCCGGACGGCGCCGTGGGCCCGGCCGCGCCGCTCGCCCAAATCTCCGCGCCCGCGTTGGTCGCCGACATCGACACGTTGCTCCCGGCGCTCAAGCGGCGGCTGGCGGCCAGCCCCGGCGACGCCGCCATCGAGGGCAAGTGCTCCGCGTTGGAGGAGCTCCGCGTGTTGCTCCTCAGCCAGCGCCTCTCGCCGCAGGACTTGAAGGGCATCCTGGACAAGCTCGCGCCGATGAAGCAGCAGGAGTTCGGCGCCCGTGCGCCGGCGGCCGCCGCCGGGGGTGCCGCCGCGGGTGCTGCCCGCGCCGTGCCCGGGTCCGTGCCCGCCATCCCCAACCGCTTGGCGGCCGGCAGCACCTCCTACAACGAAAACGGCACGTTCGTGAGCGCGCTCCCGCCGGGCGGCGATGCGAAGGCGCCGGGCCGCGCGCAGGCGCTCTTCGACAGCTTGGTGGCGTCCGGGCTCGTGAAGGTGGACCAGTCGCTCAAGCCGGGCTCCAAGCCCGAGTACGAGCTCGTGTTCCCCAAGCACAAGTACTCGCCGGGCGCGGCCGGGCTCCCGTCCACGAGCGCGCTCGAGCAGCTCTTGCAGGACGCCAACCTCGCGGAGAAGTCGCAGTACGAGCAGATCAAGTTCAAGGAGCTTGTCAAGGTGTCGCAGGCGTTGGCCGGCGACGGCGCGGCGCTGGCTCGCCTCCAGAAGTTTGTGGCCACGAACACGTTGGACGCCGCCACGGTCCAGGTGCTCTACGAGACCAAGTCGCTGAAGTGCGCCCAGTGCGGGAAGCGGTTCACGGCGGACGAGGCGGGCGCCGCCCGCAAGCGCATGCATCTCGACTGGCACTTCCGCATCAACCAGAAGCACGCCAACATCAAGACAAACATCCAGTCGCGCAACTGGTACTTGGACGTGTACGAGTGGGTGAAGTTCCGGGACGACGACTTGCTCGAGTTTGCGTCGCAGACGCAGGCCCGCAAGGAGCCCGTGGCGGCCGCGGCGCCCGCCCGGCCGGCGCAGGCGTACGTGGTGATCCCGTCCAACGAGACAAACACCATCAACATATGCACCATCTGCCGCGAGCAGGTCAAGCCCACGTTCAACGACCAGATTGGCGAGTGGGTGTGGGACGCGTGCATGTACGCGCCGGGCACGAGCAGCGGGCGCAAAATTGTACATTATAGCTGCTTCGAGGAGGCCAGCCGGAAGCGGGCCGCCGAGGGCGACAACCGCCCGGTGAAGCGTGAGAAGTGGGCCTAGGTCTGGGGAGGCGTATAGTAATACATGCCAAATTGGCGGCGCTGTTTCTACTGTCATCACCTTTCTACTCATCTGGGTAGCTTTTGCTCTTGGATACTTTCTACTCTTTACTCTTCTCGATCAACTTTTGTGTTTGACTATACACAGCGGCCCGGCGCGTTCATGCCTTCTGGCCCAAACACTTCAAGATGTCGCTCCACACGGTGGCAGGCTTCTGCGAGGCGTCGATGCCGCTCCAGATGCCGGTCTTCTTGTAGTAGTCCACGATGGGCTCGGTCTGCTTGTGGTAGGTCACCAAGCGCTTCTTCAAGGCGTCCTCGTTGTCGTCGGAGCGCTGCACCAAGGGCTCGCCGGTGACGTCGTCGGTCATGTCCTTCTTGGGAGGGTTGAACAACTTGTGGTACGATCTGCCGGAGGCCGGGTGCACCAATCTGCCGGTGATTCTGGCCACCAACAACTCGTCGTCGATCTTCAACTCCACGGCGTTCTCCAACGGGGTCTTTCTCTCGCCCAACATGGAGTCCAACTTCTCGGCCTGGGGGATGGTTCTGGGGAACCCGTCCAAGATGAAGCCGTTCTTGCACTCCGAGTTGTTCTCCAACTCCGACTTGATCATGTTCACCATGATCTCGTCCGACACAAGGCCGCCCTGGTCCATGATTTTCTTGGCCTCCTTGCCCAATTCCGTCTGTGCCGTCACCTGGGCCCGCAACATGTCGCCGGTGGCCAAGTGGCACGCACAGAACTTCTGCTTCAAGTTGGGTGCCTGGGTGCCTTTGCCGGCACCTGGAGGACCAATCAAAACCATTCTAATCGACTTGGGCACGTCCGGCACAATGCCGGCCTTGGCCTCCAACGCCTGGATTCTTTCGTGCAACTTGCTGATGGTGCTCTTGAGCTCTTCCACGGACATTTTGGTTTGCGTTGGTGCTTTTTCGTGTACGAACAAACTGGTCCCAGATCGGCTTTTATGTGACTTTTTTCAGCGCGGATGTTGGGGAACGCTCCTGCAGACACCGCCCGAGTGGTTCGACGGTCACCTGACCAGGCCACACGGGGCGCTCCCGCCGTACGGGTGCCCTGGCGCTTCTGGCCCCGGGCGGCGGCGGCCGAGCAGGGCCACCTAGACCGCGTGGCCGTCCCCTGCTGCCACGTCTGCGGCCTTTTTTTTTTTGCCCTGATTGCTTTTGCCCTGATTGCTTTTGTGCTGCTCCTGGCTGGCCCGGCCTCGCGTGTTTAAGGCCGGCGCCAGGTCGCGGGGTCGAGCATGGAGATAAGAACGGCCCGGCCAGGACCGGCACGCGTTGGTGACGGCGCCTGTCGCCGTCTGCGCCCAGGCGGCCAGCGCGGCGTGGCCGTTTTCTGAGGGCGGTGCTTTTCCGGCGGCCCTTTTGCAGCGGCCCTTTGCTGTTTCCGGCTCGAGTGGTCGAGGCCTGCACGCGCCGGCGTCCCCTCGTTGCGCCCACTTCCCTCGGATGAAGTAACGCGCGAAATTGCTGCAAAAAAGCTTGAGAAAAAACAACACATGTCCTTGGCCGGCGGCTCAGCGACTTCTCCGAGCAGCCACAACCTGAGGGCCTGAGCGTGGCCCCGCGGCGGAACGCGCCCCTCGACTGGCCCGCGCGTTAGGTGGAAAACGGCCGGCCGCCAAACCTGGCGTTCCACCTCCACAAAATCTTCACGTGCGGATTGGGCTCATCGGTGCGGAGAGTGCGGGACAGCCGCGTGGAGGCTATATACTTGACGGGACCCGTGTTTTATTCTGCCTCACGTCCCACACCACCAAGATGTTGAGGTTACGGACCATATTGGCGTTGCTCAAGTTACCCATCCACCTCTTGCTCGTGATTGTCAAGTACTACCTCCTTGGCATCCGCTCCAGGAGGTACAAGAACAGCTTGATCAACTGCTTGCGGTTGCGCTTGTACAAGAGCGGTCTCTCGGTGGACATCCGCGACGGCAACGTCGTGCAGCCGTACAGCAACGCGTTCTTGCTCCACCGCATCGTGCCGTTGATTCTGCCTGAGCTCGTGAAGGACTTGCCGGGCTACGGCGAGCGCCACGAGGCCCACTCGTTCTGGCTCGTGAAGCAGAAGGACAGAAAGCCGTCCGACCCGGTCATTGTGTTCAGCCACGGCGGCGGCTACTACCTCCAGACGTCGCCCTCGCAAATCCAGTCGCTTCTCTCCATCTACAGGCTCCTCGACCCCGAGGTGCAGCGCAGGACGTCCATCTTGTTCCTCGACTACACGCTTGTGTCGCAGGGCCGCCTCTTCCCTGCGCAGGTCCACGAGCTTGACGCAGCGTACACCAAGCTTGTCAACGACGGATGCACCAACATCAGTCTCATGGGCGACTCCGCCGGCGCTCACCTCTCCATTCTGTACACCGTGTTCTTGAAGCTGCAGGGCAAGAAGTTGCCTTTCCCAAACAAGCTCATTCTCATCAGCCCATGGGTCAAGTTGGGTCCCCTCCCGGCAGACGCGCGTGAGGGCACGTCGTGGCACGATAACGAGAAGTGGGACTTGATCACATACTCCAGGTTCAAGGACACCACGGACTTGAAGCACCTTATTGGCTTCGAGGACCCCTTTGCCTTGCAGATCTCCCCTGGCGGGAAGGTGCCCAGATCCAGAGACGACTGGTCCTCCATCCCCACGTTCTCGGACCCCAAGCACGACGTGTTTTTGATCTTGGGCGAGGACGAGAGTTTCCGCGACGACATTCTCCAGTGGAGCACCTACGCCTTGAACTACACGTTTGGCGACGAGTACGACGCATTCTCTAAGTCCGACAAGAAGGACAAGTACACCTTCATTCGCCAGGGTGAGGAGGGAAACGCCAACTTGGAAGCGCACATTGAACCATACGGCGTCCACGACGCGGTTCTATACTTCGAGCACGACGTGGCAAAGATTGTTACGAAGGCATTGAAGCAGGGCAAGAGGCCGAATGTGGACGAAATTGACCCTGTGAAGTTCTACGGTATCACGCGCTTGACCAAGTTCTTGAACAGAACCCTCTGATCCGGTGCCGGTAGCTCACTTGAATATACACCACAAGAGAAAAATAGATGTAGCGATCAATGTCTAATGAATATTTAAGCTTCAGCGAAGCAAAGATAAAGAAAATTATGGACTAGTGCTAGTCCCAGTTTACGCTCGAACACTCAGGCGGGTCCTTTAATGCTGGTAGGTGTGGATCTCAGGGTGGTGGCTGACTTTCACCAATGGCCTGTAGATTGGCTTCCACATCTGCGACTGGACCCACTTCAAACACTGTTTGAAGTCTCTGGGGACCTCCACGTAGCCGCCGTCGGGCCTCCGCTCGGACTCCACCGTGGCGGTGCCCTCCTTCAAACTCTGCAAAATGATGGCGGTGGCGACGTGTGCAGACACCTCGTCAATCTCCTCCAAGCGTGGGAGGAGCCCGTTCTTGGGGTCGTCCATCTTGGGCGACATTTCAGCCAACTGGTCCACACCAGCAGAAATCATGGTGTCGGTGATGGTGGTGCATCTGCTGAGCACGGCACCCAACCCAATGCCGGGGAAGGTGAAGCAGTTGTTGTTCTCGGAAATGGCGTATCCGTCCACGGGCTGGAAGGGCGAGCCGGTTGCAATCAACGCGTTGTTGTCGGTCCACTTCATGATGTCCTTGGGGAACGCCTCGTGCAACCGCGTGGGGTTGGAGAGAGGGAACACGATGGGCTGCGGGTTGTGCTTGTACATCTCCTTGATGACGTCCTCGGTGAAGGCGCCGGCCTGGGTGGAGCACCCCACCAACACGGTTGGCTTGACGTGGGCAACGGCGTCTCTGAGGTTTCTCGTGTTGACGCCCTCCCACATGCTGTCCGGGTCTGCGTATCTGAGCTGGCCGTCGGGCGCGTCCTTGTGGGACTTGAGCACTATGCCGTTGCGGTCCATGATGTGGATTCTCTTGCAGGCGTCCTCGACGGACGAGCCGTGCGAGCACATGTGGTTGACGATCTGGTCCGCAATGCCCAAGCCCGCGGAGCCCGCGCCGTAGATGAACACCGAGATGTCGAGCAAGTCGCGATTGCTGTACTTGAGCGCAGCGGTGATGGAGGCCATGACCACGGCGCCGGTGCCCTGGATGTCGTCGTTGAACGAGGGGATGTGGTCGCGGTACTTGTGGAGCATCTTGCGGCCGGTGGTGACGCCAAAGTCCTCGTAGTGCAACACGGCGGAGGGGAAGCGCTTCTTGATGGCGGTGATGAACTTGTCGACAAACGACCAGTACTGCTCGCCGCGCACGCGCGGGAAGCGGTTGCCCATGTACAACTCGTCCTTCAGGAGCTCCTCGTTGTTCGTGCCCACGTCCAAGATCACGGGCAAGGTTCTGGCCGGGTGGATGCCGCCGCACAACGTCATGAGGCCCAACTTGGCGATGGAGATGCGCACGCCGCCCACGCCCTGGTCGCCGATTCCCAAGATGCCCTCGCCGTCGGACACCACGATGTAGTCGATGTCCTTGCTCTCGCCGTAGGCCGAGAGGCGCTCGTCGATCTTGTCGGGCTCCAAGATGGACAAAAAGCAGCCCTCGGGCCGGCGGAAGCGGTGCGAGTACGCCGCGATGGCGTCGCCCTCGGTGGGCGTGTAGATGATGGGGAGCATCTCCCGGATGTGGCGCCGCACGAGCTCGTAGTAGAGCACCTTGTTCTGCATTCTCATGGACGTGCAGAAGTCGTTCTTGGCGAGCGGCGTCTTCAAGTACCGGAACTGCGTGTACGCCCTCTCCACCTGCTCGTCCAAGGTGTTGACCTTCGAGGGGAGCAAGCCCGTCAACCCGAACGCCTCGCGCTCCTCCTCGGTGAACGCAGAGCCCTTGTTGAAGATGGGCGAGTTGAGCAAGTTGAAGCCCTCGAGATCACACTCAATGGGGCCCTCCACAGACAACCTGGTTGTTTTGGGCTTCAACGACGCGATTGCCGCCTTCACGCCCACCGGCGTCTTGATCGTGTGCGTGTGCACCGACGCCCCGGTGGCGGTGCTCTTGGTGCTCTTGGTGCTGTTGCACCTCTGAGCAGCCCATCTCAAGGACGGAGCCGACCACACTTTCGAAGATTGGGAACGAAACACGCTGGACATGTTGGGTAGCGCCAAGTAACTGTGGTGTGCTTCCAGCAAAAGAATGTGCGTGAGGAGCGTGTTCGATGGTGTAGGACAAATCAGGAAATGCTTGTGCTATATATGCAATAGTTGTTCGGACTCGGAGGAGATTAGCGCATACCCCTCCCCCTCGGAATACGACGAAATTGCATTTTGATGGGTGTATGCAGCAGCGTGCATGGCCGACAGAACTACGGACCGCGCTGTTACCTGCCCTGGCGGCCGGGTGGCAGGCGTTGCCGATTGCGGGCGGCTCTGCCCGCCGGCGGGGGTGTCGTGGCCTTTGTGTACTGGCGCCTGCCGCCCTGTGTCGGGCGCAATCGGTCCAGACTTTTTCACTCTGTTTTTCGGTGGCTTTTTCGATCCTTTTTTTTCTTCGCGATGATTTCCGAGGGTGAGACCGCTTGTGATATCGGCTGAACTCGGATCACTTGCATGGGCATGTAGCGCCGCTCCTCCAGAACCGGCCGAAGCCTTCGTAGCGGCAAAGCGCCGGCCAGAGGCGGGCCGAAAGCTCTGTTTTCGAGGCGCTGGGTGGAGGGACGGGGTGTTCTACAAAAGCTTGCCCTCGTGCGGTGTGCATACTTCTTCTCCTCTTATGTGCGGCTGCCAGTGTAAGCGTATGCTACGCCGCGTTAATCCGGTCACGTGGCCGGCGTAAACACCCTGGCTCGCTTGCTTGTTGGGCTTCCCCGACTTGGCATGGGGCCCAGGGACGGTTTGTGGCGCATTGGGTCTAGATCGCCCGATGCGCGAATGTTTCATTATGCTACCGGATAAACTCCTGATCCCCTGGGTCTTTCGCACCCAATTGCCCTTTTCATCACGCCCACGTTCACCGCCGACACTCACCGTGCAATGCTGGCTTGCAGAGCATGGAATATTCTCAATGGCCTCTGTAGATGCGAGTGCTTTTTCGCAAGCAAGTTTGACAGCGGCTCCGGGTCCGGGCTCGCACGCGTGAGATTTTCCGCAAAGCCCCGATGCTCCGCAATCGGCCACACCGGTGGTGCAAGCGGTTGGCTACATCTCGTATAAGCGGCTTGTCCCAATCTGATCGCGCTCTGTGCACTCAGATTCTACCGCTACTTCTGCTTTCGACTTCGTCTGACTCTCTTCGTGTCGCTCGCCTGCTGCTCCGTTGCCTCCACCGCTGCCTCCACAGTGGCCTTGGCACGCTTTTTGGTGGATTCTTTCCCGGCGTCCTCGCTTCTCTTGTCTGAGCGGGGCAACGGCTTTTGCACCTCGGGAACAAAACAACTCGTTCTGCCGCCAATGGTCTCAAAATCGATCTTGTACCCGCCCTCCACCTTGGCCTTGGGCTCCTTGCGGCCCTTTCCCCATCGGTGAAGCATGAGCCAGTGGCTGGGAAACTCTCTGGCGTTTCCCTCCACCCGTACACTCTCCTCCATCACGTAAATTAGCGAGTCGTAGAGCCGGCGGAGCACAGGGCTCTGCGGGTCCGAGACTTTGCTCGACACCACCTCGCCGGGGTACACCTTTGCGTTGTAAAGGACCTCGTCGCTGACCCAGTTGCCCACCCCTGCAAAGTGGTCCTGGTCGAGCAAGAGCGCCTTGATCGGCTTCTTTTTGCTGAGCACAAGCAGCGCAAAGGCCTCGAAATCCGGCCGGGGCCGCCCATGGTGGTGTGGGTCCGGGTCGCCCCGCACGAACGGCTTGGCGCTGGTGGCCTCGTCCGGCTCCTGCGCTTTCGAGTAGTCCGGGCCCAAGCTGAGTAGCGGCGGGAGAGCAAGAAGCTTTTCGTCAGTGGAGCACTCGTCGCCAAACAAAAAGCGCACCCGCCCTAGCCGTCTTGGGTCGTTGAACGCGAGGTCCACCACGTCCACCAGGTCGTCTTCCTTCTTGGCCAAAAAGAGCTGGAACTTCGTGAAGCGCGGCGGCCACTCCTCTATCGGCACTTCCGGCTTGTCCTCCGTGTTTTCCTTCTTCATAATCTGCTCGGCCTCGGCCTCCTCGTCGCCTGTGCTTTGCTCTGTCTTCACCTTGCTCTTTACTTCTGCCAAAACCTTCTTGTCGCCCCCATTTTCCATGTACACCATGTGAGAGTTCACACCGCGTATCTTGATCAGCCCCGTCATGCCAAAGTGCATAAGCATTACCATCGGCTTGTCTTCTGCGGTGGTGAGCCGGAGCCAGAAGTACTTGCCGTGTCTCCCCACGTTTGCCACCGTTGCACCGAGCAACTGCTTTTCCACGTGGAACATCGAGTCCTGTGGATTGTCGGCTGACTTCAAGTGGGGGAAAACCAAGCTGTCCAAGGGCAAAATTGTCTTGTTCACTGTCAACCCAAGCACATTTCTCTTGAGTAGCGCACAGGCATGGGCCACCTTGTATGGTTAGCTTCAATCGAGGAAAGGGAAAACAAAAGGAAAAAAAAAGGATCGAGAAAGGAACTGTTCAGTGGATACATACTTCTGCTACCTCTGGCATGGTCTAAGAGGCTCACAGATCAGAGAGGCGTTGGTAACGCGGGGGACTTGCAAAAAGGCAATGCTCCACGGCAGGTTCGAACTGTCGACCTTCAGATTGCACAAGCGATGCTTATGAGACTGACGCTCTGCCAACTGAGCTAGTGAAGCATTTTCTGGAGTGCACGAATTTGTGCTTTATCACGTACACAAGTTTTTGGCGCTGACTGCAATTCTTGTATTTGGCAACGAGGGCCGCTCTGTGTGTTCTCTGTGTCCGGGTGCAGCTGGCACTAGTGCGGTGAGTGCTTGTTCCAAAAACAGGTACGATTCTGTTCACTGGTGTGCCGGTGTCTGGGTGTCCCTCGCACTACGCCATCATTGCCAGCGGTGTTTGCCCCACAACCTTTGGAACAAAGAACCACGACACATGAACAGACTCTTCGGCACAAAGTCGTCGGCACCCAAGCCGTCGCTTGACGACGCGATCAACTCCATCGAAGATCGCGTGAGTCTGCTTGACGTGAAGCTCTCGAAGATCAACTCCGAGCTCTCTACATATCAGCAGAAGATGAGCCGAATGAGGGACGGGCCCGGCAAGAGCGCGCTAAAGCAGAAGGCGCTCAAGCTCTTGAGACAGCGCAAGCAGATCGAAGCGCAGAAGGACCAGTTGGAGAACCAGCTGTGGAACATGACCCAGGCGTCCATGACCACGGACAACTTGAAGAACACCATGATCACAATGGACGCCATGAAGACGGCGAACAAGTCGTTGAAGGCGTCGTACGGCAAGATCGACATCGACAAGATAGAGCAGCTCCAGGACGAGATGTTGGACTTGATCGACAAGCTGAACGAGCTCCAGGAGTCCTTGCTGATGAGCAACGCACCCGAGGACATCTCCGAGCTGGAATTGGACGCGGAATTGGATGCTTTGGGCGAGGAGATGGACTACGAGGCCGAGATGAACGAGGCCGGCTTGGGCGTGCCGAGCTACTTGGCCGCGGACCCGGCCCCGGACAAGATGCCGGCGTTCATCGACGAGGAGGAGGAGCCGCAGAAGGTGGCCAACTAGCTGTGGGCTCTGCGGTGTCCATTTTGACGTCTATTAGATATGCCTTCAATTCTACTGCCGCGTGGTGCGATCCTACGCAAACATGCTTGTGGCTTCTATGACTATGCAAGGCTTTAATGGTATGAAATAAAAGAAACGAATGAATCCACCAGCTCACTTGTTGTACTTCTTTGCCGGTGGGTTTTTGGGGGTGCTGATCATGAAGTTGATCCCACTCTTGGCTGTACGGGCTTTCTTGCTGCTCTGGTTGGACTCCTCGGACTCTCGCCTCTTCTCCTGCGGCGCAGGCGCAAGGGTCCACGGAACCATGCCGGACGAGAGCGGGGGAGGGGGAATTAAAAACTGCGACGGCATCATGGCATGCGCTGGCGCGCCGCCCGAGGGCAGCGAGTTGATGTAGTAGTACTGCTGTCTCTGCTGTGGGTCGAGCTGCTGCTGCTGTGCGTGGGCTTCCGTGCCCTGCTGCATGACTTGCACTCCGGGCGTCCGCGCGTACGGCGGCAGCGAATGGAACACGACTTTGGGGTATTTCTTGGTGGACGGAGGCAGGCCCAGCTCGCCTTCTTCGCTCTTGATGTGCTGATGCATTTGTGCCTGCTGCTGGGCAAGCTGCTGCTGTTGCTGCTGCACGAACTGCTCCGGCACTTGTGTGTAATACATGGGGTATACGGGCTGCGCCATCACCGGCACCGGCGACCGCTTGGGCTCCGTGGCCGGCCCGGTCGTGGACCCGGACTCGGCGCCCGACGCGCTGTGTGCGGAGCTGTTGGACTCGCCGCCCGCGGCCAGCGGCTCCATCTTCGCCTGCGGAAGCGGCGGGAGGAAGCGGTTCTGGCTGCTGTTTCTGCTGTGCGATAGCGCGGTGGACTCCACCGTGGTGGGCGAGCCCGACACCGGCGCGCTCTGCGCCCCGACCACCGGCAGCTTGTTGGGGGACGGCGTGCAGAGCGTGTGGGTCTCGCTGGGCGAGTCGGGCTTCAGCGCGTCTGCCTGCTTGTCCTTCGGGTGGGCGCTGAGGCCCACCATGCTCATGGCCGCGGCCGCGGAGTGCCGGCGTAGGAGCAACTGGTTTCTGTACTCCTCGCTGTCGTCGTCCAAGAAGAGGCGGCGGATAAGCTCGCCACCGAAGCCGTGCGCCTCGGCGTCGCGCATGAGCTGCGCGACCACGCAGCCTAGCTCGATCTTCTCCTGGATCTGCTTCGACTTCTCCTGCTCGATGCGGAGCTGTAGCATCTGCGAGATGGTCGCGTCGCTGTACGTCTTGTCCGCGGGCAAGTCCAACGACTTGGCGAGGTGCTCCTTCGGCGACTCGAGCGGCGACGACATCAGGTTTGCGTACGGGTTGAACAGGGGCCCGGCGGGGTGCTTTCGAGCGTCTTCTTTCTCCTCGGGCGACGGGCCCTGCATCACTTTTTCCAACTGCTGCGACGTCATCAGGTGGCCATAGTGCTTGTACTTGGCATGCTCGATGTTGAACTCCTTCAAGCTGGGCAAGAACATCGAGGGCGAGGTTTCGTTTTTCTTTCTATCCGGGTGCTCTACGCTGTCTTCATCGATCGAACTTCTCGCACTCGATCGAGTATTCATTTGTTTGGCCAACGAAATCACTTTGACGGCTGGGGTGTGCACCACATACAACGAACGGACGGTTTGGGGGAAAAGGTGGGCGGGTGAGCGGGACTGGCGTTGCTGTGCTGGGTCGTGGAGGATTGGCGGCAAACGGGCGGGTGGTGCTCACGTGAGGAGATGCCGGGCGTGGATGCAATGTGGACCCTCTGGCAAACGGGTGCTTGAAGATCGCTGGAAACGCAGAAGGTGCAAGGGAGGAAAAGAAAGACACCGAAGGCGGCGAGGCAGATTGTTGGGGACTTAACACGAGGGTGTGTCTATTTTGTGGACGCGCTATTCGGAAGAAACTTTCGCTGCTGCAATCAAGCGCTCAAAAGATACAAGAGCAAATGGAATCAATATCAGGCCACGGGAATTTACTTGAAAGGGAAACTATGCATGGCCAAATTAGCCGCATTGAGTACTGAAAGACTAAGCTTTCATCTGCGTTGCAGGTCCCCCTTAGCACTGGGGCAGAGTTGGCTGCAATAATTACTGTATCGGGAAACTCGTGTATCAATAACCTTTCCTAATTAGGTGCCGCGCATCAGCTGCTGCAGCTAGAATTGCCGGGTCGGAACCTTCGCATTTTCAAAAATGTTCCGGCAACAGCCTCAACACTGTATCTGTCGCGTGGCAGCGAGCGCCGTGCCGTACTCGTCTTGGTTACACGTTGACGGCGACGCTGCCCGTGCCGTTCTGGACAGTCCTCTTCTCTTTCCGACCAGACGCGCTGTTGCCCGAACGATGAGATGAGCAGAGGTCTGCGCACTCGCAACTCAAAAGTGCATGTGCTTTTTGCCCCAAAGGAGAAGTGGATCAGCAATGTTGTTGTGCCTTCCGTAACACTTGCTCCAAGCAAACTCCTGAAATGAGATCCCACCTGTTTGTATAGAAAGCAAACTTTAATTGGCAGCCCCTCCGCTGTACTCCACCTGGTTACCCTCGCAGGGCAAGGCTGAGTCTGTCAAGGAAACAAGGCGGACGCCCGGTTCGCAGCGGAAATCCGTGGCGGCTGTGGTTTTTTGGTCCCGTTCGCTACGGCTCCGTTCGTACTCTCGCGTGGCTGAGGAGGCTCAGATCACTTGTGCGCTCCCGAAGCACAACAACCAAAAAATAAGGTTTACGATGACCCTTCAGATCAATAACATTAGGGGTCTGTACAGGCATTCTACAGATCGTACTCCGGATATGCATCCGGATAACAAGCCCGACCCGCTCAGCGCACTAAACACCGAGTTGCATTCTTGGGCTCCTCTTCAGCGGCGTTCCGTCTTGTTTTGGCAGTCGGAAGCTGCCATTTGCGTATTTCTTTTTCTTTGCACTCTATGTAGCCATGTGGCTGTAGGTGAAGACGGGACTTAGCCAATGGCTGCTTCAGCTGATTCTGTGCTTATCTTGTGCTGGCCGCTCGTCTTTTCTTGTGGGTACGCACAGGGCACCGAGTTTTTCCGAAAGGCCTCTTGTGCACGTGACCTACTGACAGATATTGGCCCTGCTCGGAGTTCAAGTGTCTTGTGAATTTCTCTAGGACCGCTCCTGCTGTGAAAAGAAGGCAACGTAAAGAAGGCAAAAAGAAGGCAAAAGAAGGCAAAAGAAGGCATCGATTAATGGTGTAACAAGAAAAGGAGTGAGAAAAGGAGTGAAAAAAGGGCCTAGTCTCTCGTCCCGTAGCTCCCGGTTAGTGCCAGACCGCCCAATGGTGGACCCAGTGTAATATGCTTCCGTGTAGCTTCATAGAATTTTATGCTCCAGATCCTGGAAGGTCGGCAGCAGGGGATCTCGTCATTTCGTTCTTGAAAGACGACTGGTCATAGACTGCTTGGCCAACCGACCACGGTGTGAAAGAGTTCCTTGAAGGAGAAACCCAAGAGGCTTAATCGTGAATAGAACAGATTACTAGAACTACCCCAAACATCTGCTCTCACTTCCCTCCGCCTTCGCCAAATGGGTGGGCAGTGGACTGGTGGTGGGTCACGTGCCCGAATCAGCGAGACTGCAGAATGATGAACGGCGGCAACCCAGACTCTAACTCGGACTGGTTCGCTTGCATGCCTTTGATTGTTGTGGGCGTGAGCGGCCCCTCTTCCTCGGGGAAGTCCACCGTGGTCAAATGCCTTGCCAGCATTTTGCCCCGGTGCACCACCATCTACTTGGACGACTTCTACTTCCCCGATAAGCAGATTCCTTTTGACAAAACACACCAGGTGCAAAACTGGGACTGTCCCGAGGCTCTCGATTGGGACAAGTTCCGCCTGTATCTCCACTCTGTACGGACGTCGGGGGGAAGGGGCTTGCCGATGGAGTCGCTCGAGATGGAGCTGGACTTGTCGCTCTCCGACGCAGAAAAGACTGCGGTTGTTTCGGCGCTAAACACCAAATACTCCAACTTGAACGATGTGCACGTGGTGCTTGTGGACGGCTTCATGCTATATCACGACCCGGAGATTGTCTCGTTGTTCGATGTCAAGCTCTTTTTCCGTGCTCTGTTCTCCACACTCAAGCTGCGGCGAGAGCTGCGGCTGGGCTACAACACCGTAGACGGGTTCTGGGTCGACCCACCAAACTACTTCGAAAAAGTGGTGTGGCCCGCGTACGTTGCATCGCACAAGTACTTGTTCCAGCTGGAGGACGTGGATCTGTCGTTGGCGGACGCTGCGGTGAAGATGGGGATCCATGACATCATCAACGACGGCTCGCATAGCTTGCCGGACTTGATTTTGTGGGCGCTAGAAAATATCTCTGCCGCTGTCCCAGGTGGGCCGGCTCTACAAAGCACATGAATATCTGTTTATTCACTAATATTACATCGCCGTCACTTTCTCTTTTTCCCTTTTTTGGTCGTCGAGCTTTTCATCTCGCTCTCGTAGATCTGCTCGGCGCTCTCGCTCTTCCGCTTGTTTTTGCTCTTCACGCTCACCACACCTGTCTTCTTGGCCGCCTTCTCGGCTGCCTCGTCGTCCCACTCCTCTATGTTGTCGTTGATGGCATACTTGTCCAAGTTGAGCGCGTTGATCAACTCCTTTTGCTTGGATCTCAACTCGGAAACGGCCTCGTCTCCCGCATCGTCCAAGTCCTGCGTCATGGCCTTTTCTGCGGCGGCCGCATCAAACTTGGCGGCAAACGTCTCTTCCCCGTTCATGTCATTGACGCTGTCGTCGACGAGGGCGGGCATCGACTTCTCAATCTCTTTGCTCAAGAGTGTTCTGAAGAAGGTTGCAAACTTGCGCACAATCTTGGAGAACATCGCCATGGCTTGCGAGGCAGGGAGCCCGAGCTCCTTGGAAACGTCGTCCATTGACTTATGCTGCAAACCAACAGCAAGGAGAATTGCAGCCTGCACCGAAGACAACGAAACGTCCTGGGCCCTCTTGGAGAAGTAGATCAGGGCGATGAACGGCATCATGTCCAAAATCACGTGGTAGTCCAAGAGGTTGTTGGCGTACGACTCCAATCTCTTCAAGTCAAACGGAGAGAGACTGCCGTCCAACGAGGCCCTGTCCAATGCGTGGGCCTCGAGCTTTCCGGCCGACTCGAGCACACTGAGGGCCTGCACGGCCGGGAACTTCCTGAACTCGTAGGACATCAAGTTCAAGAACCGTTTGTGGAAGTCACGCGCAAACTCCTTGAGCCACGCGTCGTTCTGGTGCTTCAACACATGGAGCATCACGCTGGTGTGCTCGCCTGTCAACTCGTTGGCTGTCTGGCGCAAGTACACCGGTACGAAGCCGGCGCGTCTCCAGAACTTGTGCAATTGCGGCGTCAACCCGTAGGAAACACCCAAGTAGTTCAATGCATACGGCGCACGCTCCAGTAGCTTCAACAACAAGGGCGGCAAGGACTTCGCGTCACGGAGCTTGATGTCGTCCTTCAACGAGCCGTTCTCCAACTCCTGGTCGCTCACCCGCTGGAGCGTGTGGTCGTTCAAGACATTGGACTCCGAAATGTCGGTGAAGTTGCCCTCAAAGTAGTCCTTCAAGAGCTCAAGAGACCTGGTGCCGTACCCCATGCCGGAGTAGTCGGGGTTGGTGGCAATGCGGACCACACGGGCGCCGCTCAAAGATGCAAACTCCTCGTCCTGAAACTGCTGCGAGATCAACCACGGGATGAGGTCTCCACCGGCACGTTGACCGCGCGACAACGAGCGGCGGACGCTTTCCTTGGAAATCTCACCTTCCAACGCCAACTGCACCACGCAGAGCGGGTCGGGGATGCGGTTGTCATTTGGGTCGATGGGCGGCAAGAGCACGTAAAGCTGGTGCGCAGGGGCGTCACTCATCAACTGCAAATCGTTGGGGGAGTTCTTGTAGTGCGACGCCACGTAGAGCGCCATCATCTTCTGCAAGAAGGCCTCCGACACCGGGTGGTATGAGAAAAGAGTGTCTCTGTTCACGTAGAACAAGTTGCACTCGGAGGGATGCGGGGTTCCCTTCGTGGCGAAGCGCGAGTTCCGGCTGAGCGTGGCGTCCAAGCACAAAAGCTTGTTGAGCCACTTTTCGACGCGGTCTCCGGGTGCATACCTGATGGGTTCGTCCAAAACGACCTCGCGTAGAGATCTCGCAGTGCTCTGTGGCTCCACGGACTTGTTGTCACGGGATACCACCGCAGTGTCGCCAGAGCTGGCGTTGGACTGGTCGCGCAACTGCTGGATCAACTTGAGCGACAAAGAACGGCCTGTGCCCTCGTAACCGTTGATGGTGGATGCCATGAACACAAGGTAGGGGCCCATAAGCCGCTTGACGACAGGAAGCGGGATGGCCGCAGCCTCGTCGATGATGACCAACTCTGCTTGGCCCAAGACACGGTAGTCGTTCGGCGAGATGTACTGAATGGTTTGTCTGTGTGCTCTCTTGATATCCACACGGACAATGGCCTTGTTGAAGGCAGGGTTTGTCAGCTGGATGATGTCGTAGTCTAAATGCTCGGTGTATCCCAAGGCGTCAAAGCCCTTAAATATGAATTCGAACAATGTCTTCAAGTTCTCTGGCGACGGCGACGTCACAAAAATGTTCGAGTACCCGTGGGACACGGCACCGGCAATTGCCACACCAAGCGCCGCAGACTTGCCTCGACCACGGCCCGCAGTCAACGTCACGGTGCTGTTGAGAGACTTCTCAGAGATCACGTCGACGAACGTCAAGATGGCCTGCGCCTGGTTGACGGTTTTGGCAAGGGCCACGAGCGAGCCCGCGGGCTGTATGTCCGCCAAGGACTCCTTCAAAGAGTTGAGCTCTTTCTCCTTGGGTGTCTGCTCATCGCCGTCAGCTGGGGGGAGTGGCTTCACGTGCTTTCCGCCAGATATGGGCAACACGTTCAACTCGTCGTCCACAACAAGGCACGTTGCGCAGGAGCCCAACGAAAGCAAGAACCGCTCGTTGAAGCGTGCAACCACGTCGTCGTGTGCCTCGGTCCGGTACCGCGAGTGGATGTCCATGGTCATGGTGTATAGCTGCTTGAGCGACGTCATGGACTTCAAAAGGATCACCACCAATCCGCCTCCCTCGACGGTTTCCACCGTGCGAGCCAACAAATTGGGCGTTATGGCTTCGAAGTCCTGCAATATGCACATTCCGTAGGTGTTTCCGAGAATCTTCTCCGTCTCCTTGTAGTAGACATAGCGAATGTTCTGATTCGAGATGAACGCCTCAAACGGGTCCTGGTCGTTGACGTCGCGGATGCCCCGCTTGATGTCCTTCTTGATCTTGTTCTCTCTCTTCTTGCGGTGCGAGGTGAAGCCCAAAAGCTGCTTTTTGTACGCCCACAACACAGACTTGTTCATCTTAAGATCGGCGCTCATCATCAAATAATGCAAGTTGGGAAGCTGGTTCCTTGCCTTGTCTCCAACAATGATGAAGAAGCTCCGCTCCTTGCTCTGGACACCATTGCGGATTAGAGACGGCACTCTGGAGTCAATAGCTTTTTTGCCCATTGTGACGAAATAGAAGAACTCAGAGGTATCGCATCGCGAGATGCCTCACAACTAGAAAATTAGTGAGAGCGATGTGTCGTGTGCAACACAACTCGCACCAAGCGGCTGCAACCTCTTCACCGCTAGGTGTCGTTTTTGCACCCAACACAAAACAGATGCTCGCACACAGAAGCACAAAAGGTCGACGCCTGCCCGAAATCTTCCAGGATGCAGAGTCTCTGGACCGGCGTTCCAGTTCTGTCCAAGCCGCCTCCAAAAAAAGCACAGGCAACAGCTCGCGAGAATCCTCGGCGGCGGCAAAGGAGAAACGGCTTGCCCCTCGCTCGATCAACCAATTTCGGGTGGGGCCTCCGTTCCTTCCCACAGATACAGTGGCAATGGTTATCAACTCAAAGCGGGAGGTTGTTCTGCCAGAAATCTCGGCGCGACTCGACAGGGGCTTCGACATCATCGATGGCGAGTGGGTTGGTTACAAGCGAAACTACTTTACCTTGGTGGCCTCGTTTCTTTTTCTGGGGTACCCATTAGATGTGGTTTCCAAAGACAGATTTGAGCTTGTGGACGGCAGCAGGCACTTCTCCAAGAGAATCTCGTCCTTCAAGATTCGGCTCCTGTCCGTTTGTATGGAGGACAGTAACGCTTCGGTCCCCTTAGTCCAGCACACAGCAAAACGCGACAGGGGTCCCCAGACTGCTCCACCAGTCTACCATGTGGTTCCTGGAGAGTTGCCAGGCCATGAAATGATGAAGCTGGTGGCCAACATTCGGAACGGCGATAAGCTCGACAAAAGCAATCGTCTTTTTAATCTCCTGCGCAGCGACCACGAACGTCTCGTTGCAAAAAATCCCAATTCTACACTTGCAACTTATCCAAAGGACTGTGTGGTCTCGTTAGTGGCGAGATACGAACGCATCCAATTTCTGTCGGGAAACAGGAAGCTCGTGAGCACCAATAATAAGCACTACAAATTGGTTGTACAATTACTTGCTTGCGTCAACTTGGGAGAAGAAGTGTTGATAGCCTCCACACAATCACCGCCATTGATCGTGCGTGGAAGATCTCCTTCCAACTACCCACGGACTAATTGCAAAGAGAGCAAAATAATTCCCGAAGCTTCCTTTTTTACACACGCACTAGGTGAAACAGAGAAGGAGCCAGAAAATATTCCTTTATCCAAGAGAAGAAAATTAAAACCCTCTGCCAATAGAAAGAGATCCCCACTTCGTCCAATGCGAATGTCCCAGAACACCTTCCACATAACTGATCCCGCACTTCTCAAAGAAGTTGGGGTGGTACGTGATGAAGAGCTCGTTAAAGAGTCATCAACAGCCATTGCAACTCCAAGAAACAGTAGGTGTAGCTCACGTGCTGTACTGGCGAAAGATCCAAATGCCGACTTGCTTGTCAGTCAAGAATCCCTTTTTCCAGCGATGGATCAAATCAGTTTCAATACTTCGCTCACCAATGAAGGGAGCGCTTTAAACGTGTATCATACTATCTTTGTTTCCTCTCAAGGATCCTCGGGAAATAATATTGTTCCTCTGGGTTCAGATCCCGGTGAGTTAGAGAGCCACGATTACTACCTGCAAATGCCTTTTCCCGTTTCTTTTCCGAACATGATACGTGCATCTACACCTTTGAAACTTGAAGCTATGGAGGCTACGCCTAAGGTTAGACCAAAGGATCTTAGGAAGATACGTCCAGGAGTTACGAGGTGCAGACACGGGTTCAAAAAAAGAGAAAAAAGACCCAAGGCAGGTGTGAATCGAGAAAAGTATACTTTTGAGGATCTCCGCCAGGCAGAGCATTGTGACCCAACGTTTTCCGCGTTCATTTCCAGATTGAATTCTTTCAGAGTGCTAGTTAGAGGTGAGCTGCGGCAGAACCCTAGCACAGACCTGTCCTACTTGACCACACTCAATTCCGAGGAGTTACTATACTTTGGCAAGTGAGTTCGTTTCGATATCAAAAGGAAAACAAAAGAGTATATAAAAGAGTATACATTCCCAAGAGTGACACCGACTCTGCCGCCTGAAAAAAATTGTCGTCCGCGCACCGATAAATCCACGACTGGATATCCTCCATCAACAGGCGCCTACAGGAACAGAAACCGAAGGCTGCTATTATGTTGTTTTTCAGCTTCTTCAAGACCTTGGTTGACCAAGAAGTCGTCGTGGAATTAAAGAATGATATTGAAATCAAGGGAGTCTTGAAGTCTGTGGACCAATTTTTAAACTTAAAGTTGGATTACATTTCCACCGTGAACGAGCAGAAGTACCCTCACTTGAAAGCCGTGAAGACACTATTCGTCAGAGGCTCTACCGTTCGCTATGTTCATTTGAACGCAAGCTCCGTTGATTGTACTTTACTACAAGATGCTTCTCGTAGAGGTATGTTGATTACAATTCCTTCCAGGCTCAAAATGAATGCCAACTTTATACTAACACTTTACAGAGGCTTTGGCACAAGCAGGAAAACAAGTTTAACGTCTATTCAGCAGCTGTCGTTCAAAGGTGTCCCCTTTCAGGTGTATATTACGGAAATGCATTATAATTATTTGACAAAAGCTACCGGAGTGGGTTTAAGGTGGGATGCAAGTCAAAACTCCGCACTCTATCACGTCGAAGACGGTTCCTTGCTCAACCGAACGAAACATCTTGCCCTCGAATGGCCAGGTTTGTTGCAGTACGAGCACGTTCGTTTCAGTTTGGAACCCCCCTGTCTTTGCTGGCCATGATTGGTGGTACTTGGAAAGGCGGTTATGCGTGTATTTGCGAGTTTGTGCTCGATATTCTCTTCTGCTTGCTCTTCCCTCTCTTTAGACTCCATGTAGTTTTGTATACTCAAACGTTTTTTGGGTATTAGAACGTACTCACTATCCTTGACGAGATCATATAACGTGCCATTGCACAGGGGGCATATCACAGGATCCTCCAAACGAGAAATAACTTCGCTTGGGTCTTCGGAAGTTGCTGTTGGATCTCCACTTCGTAGCTTGTCAAGGTACTGATCGACGAGCCTTAATTTCCTTTCGTACTCTTGTCGAAGCTTTTCTAGCTCGGCATTTTTCTTGTTGATCGCAGCGGCCAAGTCTCCCATAGACTTGGAAACATCTGCGATCAGCATTTCTGTTTTTCCTAAGCAGTTGTGTTTTTCGTGAGGTGAAGCAGGAAGGCACTGATTGTTCTTGGGTAGACGATGCCGTGCAATGATGTTGCAATGGTCGCCTGCATGTACGCCTAAGGTTTTCCTACTTTATGTGACATATGTGCATGTATCGGCATAAAAATGTACGGGCCGTTGTACTGCGGTTTTCTGTGAACTGTTGTCACGACGTAAAACATCATATTTTTCCATGTATCGAATTTTCTTCCATTTTGTATGATATTCTTTCTTATTACAAAAATTTTAAAATTTCTCGCTGTGATGGCGTTTGGCAGAAGCGCACCGACCGTGTACCTGGCGGTTCTCACTACAAACGAAAGTGTCCGGTTCGATCCCCGCGGTCGACAGTTAGAGTGCTCGAGTAATCAGCATATCAGCAGTCAGCAATGAGTAGCACCATCACTGGAGGGAAGCAATTCAGCACAGTAGGCTACCCGTGGTGGAGGCGAAGCGGATGGCACATTCTTTGGCTTTGGTGTTGGTTGTCAGGTACCTGGTGTTGCGACTCCGGTTATGTTTTTTTTTAACGATGAAGCCTAGAACCTAAATTGTTATTATTTTAAATAGTGTACTTTTGCACCTCGCGCCGGCCCCTAAGCAATTGAATAATCTGTTTCCTCTCGTTGAATAGCATACCGAGACAACACAAACCACAGATAAAAAGACTTTGGACGAACTCGACCACCGACGTTGTCATGCCATGCACAAAGAGAGTTTTGTGTACCAAAAAGGCGATGGTGGCCATTGCAATAGAGGGAATGAGCTCTTTGAAAAGCTGGCCAAAGCGAACAGAAGTCCTCTTGGCAAAGAAGTGGACAAAAAACACCAGGCAGTAGACAATTCGGAGAGACATGTTTGCCATGTTTGCATAGATCAAGCCGGTGATCCCGAGGTGTAGTTTTGCAATCAAAACATAAAGCAATGCGCAGAAGAAGACGCTCAGAAAAGACATAAAGATAGAGAACTTTTCTATCTGCGTCTTTGTGGAAGCACTGCTGAAAAGAGCCTCCATTATCCCGTTAAATGCCATAAAAGGGATATAGAGAACGTAGGTTGGAAACTCTGAAAACACCGATGAATCACGCCACTTCTCGCTTCGACCCAAGAGAGCACGAAGCATGAATGATCCGTTGCAATAGCCGCCAAGAACAATTAGCAAGGTAAGATTCACGTAGAACGTGAGTATTTGCGTCATCACCGAAAGCGAACCCTTGTAGTCCACTTTCTCCGAGTTGAAGTTCCTCGTCATATACACACGAAGAGATTCCTCAATCGGCTGAAATAATAGCCGTGCCACGATGGAGCCATAGTTTGCAACAACCGAATACACGCCCTGCTCGGTGGCTGTGAAAAGATAGCTGATAAGAAGAGTATCGCCTTCAGTCAAGATGTGCTTGAATATCATCTGGACAAAAAGGGTCTTCCAAATAGCGAGCACATTTCGATCGAAAATTATGCCTCCTTCGAGTTTCTTCACTTTCGGTAGCCCATAAGGCGATTTAAGCCAGTAGCCTGCAAATATGATGGAGGAGTATGCCAATTGGCCAAAGGAAAATGCTAAAATTGCGGCACCAGCAAACTTCCCGCTGTCATCAGATGCAAATTTCAGCAGAATGGTGACAGCTCCGAACGTAACAAGGCACTTGGCCATAACAGCGGTGCTTTCAATCTTGGACCTAAGCTTGAAATTAAGTTTGTACTGATTCAAAGCAAACAAAGGCTCAGCGGCCAATTCAATGACCACCAGGAGGGCCAAATTCAAGAACGTCCATTTGATCCCAGGCAAGTTGCGCACGTTGTTCTGGTACAAGTCGGAAAACGTTTGGAGAATATGAAGCAAGCATGCAACTGGGAAACAAAGAATGAGAGGAAGGTATGCAAAGTTGCCAATGATGGCCAATGTTGCTGTCTCTGACAGTGATTTTGATCTTTGGTTAGCTATGCGCTCGGCCTCTCGGGAGAAGAAGAAGATGCTGCTGACCAAGAACTCAAGGTAAGCTGCAACACCAAAGATTTCTGGCGTGACCTTCCGAAGCAAAAGCTGGTTGCAGACGAATGTCGCCGCTTTCGTCACCACCTGCGAGATAACGAGGTATATGGCGTCAGGGACAGCCATTGGTAGCAGTGCTGTTAGTGTAGCAGTCTATCTGGATTGACTAGTGGATCATGAACAGATGGCATCTACGACTATGAGGCGCGTCCAGGTCACGTGAATCAAGTAACCTCTATGTACGATGATTCCCCAGTACGGTCGCTAGCCAGTGTAGACGATTGCAGCCGTCTGGCATTGTAGAGCTACGTAGCGCAAGTGTGTCTCTATGGTGTAGGCCGAAAATACATGTGACAACATCTTTCAGCGACCGTGTAGCGAACCATTTGTTATTAGAACGGCCCAGGAATTGGAAGTAGTTGGGTGACCGTATACGACAGTGTTGTACTTGTGTCTGTGTCTGTGTCTTTACACAAGCTATGTGTGTACTCTAGTTTGTTTGTGATCGTTGGTCTACTGATAGCTGCCGGACTTTAGGTCGCCTGCTTAATGGCATAGCCTAAACGGTGCGCAGTCTGGATGAAAACGCGCTTCACCACGGTCGTGTGTGTGCGAAATCTCTCATCTCAGTCGTCGCTCAGGCCATTCACAACCCTGCGAAGTGTCATCCATTGGTTTTGCAAAGTCAGTCGAGGATCTGCGTGTTTTCCCTATATTCTGATTCCAAGCACTTGAAAAGCTGTGTCTGGCCCTCCTTGCCCACAAGCCTGCAGTCAAAACGACCGTTCACGCTGCTAGACTGTTTGTTTCCCCACAATGAACTATATTCCCATCGGCAAAGACGATGGAAACCATGACGTCGTTGGAAACCCGGACATGGAATTAAGGGAGCAAGACCGCTGGCTCCCTATTGCCAACGTTGCTCGTCTCATGAAAAATACCTTGCCAACCACAGCGAAGGTCAGTAAGGACGCAAAAGAATGCATGCAAGAGTGTGTGTCAGAGTTCATATCCTTCATCACCAGCGAAGCCAGTGACAAGTGTCTACGAGAAAAGAGGAAGACCATCAACGGAGAGGATGTGTTGTACTCGCTCCACGACTTGGGTTTCGAAAACTACGCAGAGGTGTTGAAGATTTACTTGGCGAAGTACAGAGGACAACAAGCGCTTAAGCAAGAGCGCGGAGAAGTTCGTACCTCCAAGAAGAACAGCAAGAAGAAGAAGGACGAGGACGTAGACAACCTCGATTCCGATAGCCATGCGGACGAGGGCGCCGCCCTTGACTCGCTAGCCTACGGAGCATCTCCTTCAAACAAGGAACTACAATCTCCCGACTATTTTCAGCAATATGAGTCGAACGTTTCTGGGGAGAATGGGCGCCTGGATGCCGACGCACAGCCAGTGGATATCAAGCATGAGCTCAATTTGCACCACGACATCTCTATCGGAGAAAAAGAGTCCGGCGCAGCATATCGATACGGCGATTTTATCCATGATCAGGGCGACTAGAGGGCTCAGGAGTTTTACGACGCATGTTTGGGTCAATTCCTGAGCTGTTTCACTTTTGATTTGATCGATCTATTATTGTATTATTAGCAAGATACTTCACTAGGATTGTTAGACGATTTAGGTAACGCGGTTCAATTCCGTATATCGCGACACTTCATAATTAATATGACTAAGAAGCAGAATTTACACACATTAGCCTAGTCGTATTCATGAGGAAACTGGTTATGAGCGTATCTTCCCTCAGGTTTCGTTGAAGGTGACGGGGTCACTCAACCATCAAATGAGCACTCGATTCAGATTGCCGATCTTGTGGCATTGTTTCCGGTTAGTGAAGATTAAAAGGTGAATCATCAATAAGCAAGTTTGCTTTCTTTTAGGTTCCAGACACATAATAATGTTCTACTTATCAAGCAAGATCTGTATGATCTTTCAGCGGGACAAGAAGGATTTGTATTCTGTTATGGATGACGTTTGTATGCGTTTGGCCTATGAGTGGATGGGTGCAAAATCGGGCTAATGCAAGTTCACGCAGAGTCAAGTGTTGAGATTCTAGGGGAATCGTGCATTTCCGCTCTCGCATGCTGTATCTTCTTAGTATCTCCTTGTTTCGAATTTAATGGGTTTATTTCCCTTATCTTTGATTGCACATTTGGGAAGGCTTAACACAATAGTGGCTAAATATTACGCATTTAAACTGCAAGAAGCGCCTAAAAAAATCAACAACTACTCCCAAAAGTAGAGCTAATAAAACTAACTGTACAGTAGGATACGACTTCAAATGTATAGCGAAACAGTAATACTGTACCAGCATCAGTGGATGAGCTACGCTGGATGCCGCAACGAACACACTAGCCACTAGCTATGATGCATCCCGCGATGAGCGACAGCGGAAAAAATACAAAAAAATCACCAGAGCATCTACGCGCATGCTGACAAGCTTCTTCCGCAATCTTTTTAACATGGGCAGGAAAAACTTCAAAAGAGGCAAAGGCTTCGGCAAAAGAAACGGAAATGACTCCAATAAGGGAGACAGCCGAGGCAATTGGGTGGAGGTTGCCCGCGAGAACGAAAAGTGGGAGACTTACTACAAGTCTCTCGACCTCATCCCATCGGAAGAATGGGCCACGTTCAAGGAGCACTGCCAGCGTGACTTGCCCTTGACTTTCAGAATCACTGGATCCAAAGCGCACGCCAAGGAAATCAACCAGAAGTTCATCCAGGACCATGTGTCGAAGTTGAAGGACGTTGAGTTCGAGGGCATGATGCTTGCACCCAAGAACATTGCATTTTACCCAGACCAGTTGGGATGGCAGTTGGACGTGCCCAAGTCCGTCATCAGGAAGAATGCGCAGTTCGCCAGCACACAAAGGTTCTTGGTTCTTGAGACGACGGTCGGAAACATCTCCAGACAAGAGGCCGTGTCCATGATCCCCCCACTCTTGATGGATGTCCAGCCACACCACGCTGTTTTAGACATGTGCGCTGCACCAGGATCTAAGACAGCCCAACTTGTTGAGGCGTTGCATGCCAAAGGCTCTTCGACCCAAGCTACAGGGTTTGTCATTGCAAATGACAGTGACTACAAAAGATCCCACATGTTGGTGCATCAGGTGAAAAGACTCAATTCGCCCAATTTTTTGGTTGTAAACCACGACGCACAGTTGTTTCCCAGAATCCAGCTAGCAGAAAACGAGCCTCACATCAAGTTTGACAGGGTTCTTTGCGACGTCCCGTGCTCCGGAGACGGAACCATGAGAAAGAACATCAACGTTTGGAAGGACTTTTCTGTGGGCGACGGCTTGGGATTACACCCATTACAAGTGAACATCCTTACCAGAGGATTGCAACTACTCAAGGATGGTGGCCGCCTTGTCTACTCCACGTGTTCCATGTCTCCCATAGAGAACGAAGCTGTCGTGGCAGAGGCATTGAGAAGGTTCAGCAATGTCAGTCTTGTGGATGTGTCTAACGAGTTGCCAGGATTGAAGAGACGCGCAGGAGTATCACTGTGGAAGGTTTTCGGTAAGGACTTGGTTGAGCGTTCAGCCGGGGACGAGGATGTGCATGCGACAGCATTCCCCCCTTCTGAGGAGGAAGCAAAGGACTTCAAGTTAGATCGTTGCGTGAGAGTTTATCCACACTTGCAAAACACAGGAGGGTTTTTCATCACTGTGTTTGAGAAGAAACCCAACGAATCGAATGGTGCTCAGAGACCTGCCGCTGATGGCGAACCAGAGCCTAAGAAAATCAAACTCAGTGCTCCTGTGACTCAGTCAAAGCAGAAGACTCCCCGCACCGCCAATGAAGAGCCTTTTGTTTTCTTGGACCCTGCCAATGAGCAACTACAGAAGTGCTGGAAGTTTTATGACGTGGACGAGAACTTCCCACACGACACAGAATTGGTTAGAAACGCAACCGGCGAGGCGTGTCGTACCATCTACTACGTTCATCCCTCCATCGCCAAAATCTTGAAGATCGAGAATCAGAAGCTCAAACTCATTCACGCCGGAATCAAGATCTTCTCGGCGCAGAGAAACGATAGCGGAGACTGTCCGTGGAGAGCACAAAACGAAAGCTTGCCTTTGTTGAAACCACACTTGGGACCATCCAGGAAGCTCCTGACCAACATGAAAATGTTGAAGTTATTATTTCAAGATGCTTTCCCTAAAATCGAGGGCCTCAAGGAGTCCAACTTGGACCCCGAGTTTTGCGAGGCCTTGTCTCAGGTGTCGGAAGGATGTATTTTCTTGACTGTCCAGAGAGAAGAGGGTCTTGAAGACCTCTTTGTCCCGTTGTGGAAGGGCAAGAGCAACGTCAACTTGATGGTGAACAAGCACGACACCCAAGAATTGCTTATGAGGTTATACGACATTGAGACAAGTGCCACTGACGATGGAAAAGAAAAGATTTACCAAATGCGTGTCGAAGCCGAGAAGAAGTCCGAGACTCCGGAAGTAAACACGGAAACTAGCAACGCAGACTAACGACCCGGCACTATGTTACATATATTATTCAAATATCCCATTCACTTCGCATTCAGTGTAGGTTCGTCTTGAGCTGTAAGGGCGGGGCAGGGGATCTTTCACGAGATATAAAAAGTTTGGATCTAGCCTTCATTGATATTGTATCTATTTGTTTTGCCCGAGGGCTGTTTTCAGAACCAAAAGGTTACTGGTTCGACTATATACTCTTTCTATCTTGCGAAGTCTCGGACTCCGATATATCATCATCACTTGACTCTGTGCTATTGTTCAGGCCCCGACTCGAGTCAGACTCGCTGCTGCTACCCGATCCACCACTTTCGCTTATAGTTGGGTTCTGTGAAGTCTCTGAGATATCACTTGACGAGCTGCTGGAGGAATCCATGGACGAAATGTCGGAAGACTCGTTAGAAGCCCTCAACTGGTCACCGTTGCGGTCTGACTCGCCATCAGTGTCACTTTCCAGTAAATCGATGGACATCACATCCGATTCATCTTCAGCAAGCAGTGCAAATGTAAGATTAGTGCGGCCAGACTCAGGGTCCTCGCCCAGGTCGGAGGAATCGGTGCCAGCACTGTCCTCCAGGGCTATTGGAGCAAAAGGGGACAAATCAAGAGACTCTGGGGGCTCCAAAAACACAGAGGGCTCGGATGCCTGTACCATGTCGCCTGCCCATTGTTCCACCAACATGCCCATCGCTAGGAGCGCTGTCTCGTCCATTGAATGCGCAGAAATTTTTGAGGCACTAGCCATGTAATGTATAGCCCTCAAGAGATCTGACAGCGGTAGTTCGTCATAACCAGTACCTTCTCCACGGTCTATCAAAGGGATCTTAAGTGCCAGGGGCCGTAGATCATGCAAGATTTCATCAGGTGCTAGGACAGTTCCTTTTTCGAGAAACATGTCCTTGTAGTCTGGAGATAGACTGTCCAAAATGACCCGGGGCTGCAGCAGGTTCATCGAGACCTTGTGATGCGTAGACTCGACGATTAGCTGATCATTTAGCCGGACATCAGTGATGTACGCATCCTCACAAGCGTCGTAGACATTTACTGAGGGTGCTTTTCGTTTGGCCAGCAGGGGTTTTTCTTCGGAAGGGGCCATCTGTGCATGGCTGTTGAGCAGAGCAAGTGTTATTGAGCCACTCCCCGATTGTGTATAATTTTTGTGTGGTTTACAACTAAAACAGTAGTGGAGATGCGATGATCAGAAGAGTGCATGGGCATCGACAGTCGCGTAAATAACAAGCACACAAACTAGCGTGTCTGATATTCGGGGAAGGTTATATAAACAAGAGCCGAAACCCGGTGCTTTGGCAAATATCAGGAACAGTTTCACATCCTCATTTTTCAAATCGGCATCAGACTGGACGACTTCGGTGCATAGTTCAAGCCGGTACCACCCAACATGTACCACTCAGTGAGTGAGCAGCTAGCGCTTAGTCTCCGGCTACGAGACCTCGAGCACCAGAATGAGCGCCGCAAAGACTTGATCCGGCTCTGTGTCGCAAGGGCGTGTTCCATGAATATGGAACAGAGCTCGCGTGATGCCGAGAAGGCCGGTGGCCAGCAAGGAAACAAGTCCTTGGCCTCTTCTCCCGCGCCACAAGGCGAGGAAGACGACAATGCGGTCCGCAAAAAGCTTCACGAGTTCGAGCTTCGTGTTTCCGTCTTGAAGCTGCAGCTCTCTACAAAAGAACAAGCCCATGAGGCGCGTGTGGATCAACTAGAGAGCTTGATTGAGTCGCTCAAGTCGCAACTAGATCAGCAGAAAATTCTTCTTGAGGCAAAGTCCCAGACTAAGAGGCGACTCGGTCCAAAGAATAGGCCGGTATCCTCGCCCGCAGGCTTGTCTTCGTCAAGGGACTCGCGAAACAACTCGACCCTGTACCCCATTGGAAATGCTCTGTTTCTTGCTGAATCGCCCTTCTCTGAGATGAAGGCAGGAAAGGGCAACTCGTTCTCGGGGTTCGGGCTCACCTCCGTCGCGTCACAGGCGTCTTTGAAACTCTCAAAATCCAGCGACAAGCTCCAAAATGATACATTCTCCCCCAACGTGTCGAGCCTGGAAAATACACCCAAGCAGCCAACTAAAAGAGACGACCGGCCCCTCCTCACCGAAAGCGCGTTGCCGCCTAACTTACCGGTGACCAGCCTGCCCTCTTCTGAGGGGAACGTCCGCAATGCAGAAAAAGACGAGTCCCTGCAGAGCATCAGCACGTCCTTCGACGGCGACGTGGCCAGGCAGAAGAAGAGAAAGAGAAAAATAATTCTATTGCCTAAGGATGCGAAGAAAACCACCGACCCGAATGCAGACAGTGCAGAAGCACCCGACTTGAACTCCTTGAATTATTACCAGGATGACAATTTCGAGGACGATCACGCCTCACCCGTGCGGGCACCCAAACGCCCTCTTGAGGGTGCTGCTGAACAACCCACGAAGAGGAGGCACGTTTTCAAAATCTAGCGAGTTTCCGTGAGCGTACACTGGTCGAGATCGACTCTCAAACAAGTACAATGACACCTAACGACAAATAACATTATCGGACAATACATTGCCGTATCGGCGACCACGAAAACGAGGTCAGAAACAATAGACCGGACTTATACTTCACGTGATACATTTATAATACCTAAGTTTCCTTTTACCTCCGGCTTAATAGCAAGCCCGTGAACCCTATACATACAATAAATAAAAATGTGGAGTAGCTGATTACGCCTGGCTGAGGGGCCGGTCCAAGATTCCAGGAGTGTGTACTGCCCTACTCACTCAATGATAAACCACGTCACGTGAGCTGACCAACTGGCGCTCCAACGACGCATGGAAGGCGTTGGAATCAGACAGGTTTACGTACACCATTTCATTTTCTAGGCACAATCAGAACCTCTTTGGACACATCATCATGTTGAGACCAAGGGTAGTTCTGGGCCAAGTGGTGAGGCCCCGTGGTCTTTCATGGCGGCGATCTGCGGCCCTTTCGCTGAAGTTATCTGCTCGAGCCGCCACCACTCTGAGTGCGCTGAGAGACGACATCTTTGGCCAGGTTACACTGAGGGCTCCAAGGCATCTATCGTTTCCTGAACCAAATCTCTTAAATCTACGCGAGCTGCAAGGATTGTCGAAACAAACGGATCTAGACAGGGAATTTCTAAGCATCACAGCCAAAGATAAAAACCCCGCAAGATCAGATTCCGATGGTGAGGGCTCCGACGCTCCGACATCGGAGAAGGACGATAGCAAACCAAGTGGAGGTTCAAAGAAAGATAAGAGCCCTGACGCCGAGAGCGAGGGCGACAAGCCCGCTAAAGAGGAACCGAAAGACATAGAGGGTGAAACGTCCGGCCAGAGCAACTTGGTCGCCGGAGGTGTCGGTTCAGGCGCAGCAGCTGGTGGCGGTCAAGACGGTGGAAACAACGGCAATAATAACAACGGGGACGACGGTAGGGGCTCGCGCTTGGAAGTCTCGTCGGACACGGGAGCCTATCCGCCATTCTTAGCGATCGCTATGAAGGACAGACCACAGCTTCCTGGAAGAGAATTTTCAATCAATATATCGGATCCGAAGGTCAAGAAAACCATTGTGGAGATTTGCAGCCGGAGGGAGCCTCACTTTGTGCTCTTTCACATGAACGATCCTGATATGCCTGACACGGACATCATACACGATAGATCGTCTGTCTATGACATCGGTGCCCACTGTTTCGTGTTGCGTACATATGAGGATGGAGACAACCTCAGAATCTTGGGCCGTGTTATGGAGAGATGTCGTTTGGAAACATTGGTTACGCCAGAAGAGCAAGCCGCTGCAGATAAGGACAAAGACCTCGAAGATTTTCCAACCGCCTACTTGAAAGACTTTGGCATTTCGTATGCCAAGGTCTCCAGATGCTTGGACGAGCCTTACGACATGGATAGCCCGGAATTAAAGTTCCTCATCGCCCAGGTCAAAGCATACTTTGAAGTCATTGACACGAAGATCCCCAGCAAGAAGATTATCACCTCCAGAGGTGTCAATCTTCTCAATTCGCCTTCTCAACTTGCAGATTTCATCGGCTCTCTTTCCGCAGCATCTGCTGACAAGATTCAAGAATTGTTACTGGAGCTCAACGTGGAAGCTAGATTACGCAAGGCATTGGAGTTATTCAAGGTTGAGCTTAAGTCTTACTACACCTTGATAGACACGACTCTCGAGATCACATCGAAGGCTGAAGAAGCACAGCATAAGCAATTTATCAAGGAGTATATCAAAGGACTTCAAAGACATATCGGGGGACCGGAATCGGCTACTTCCAAAGCTAACAAATTTGACGAGAGAATCAAAAAATTGAAGCTTACGGACGAAGCCATGGAGGCTTACAATTCGGAGCGTGCCAAGTTGGAAAGCGGTCAAGAGCACTCTTCTGAAATAGCAGTCAGCGAAAAGTATTTGGACTGGTTGACATCCATCCCATGGGGAATTTACTCCAAGGACCGCTTCAACGTCAAGCTTGCAAAAGACATATTGGACCGTGATCACTACGGCTTGAAGGACGTCAAGGATCGCATCTTGGAATTCATCTCAATGGGAAAGATTTCTGGGAAGGTTGATGGAAAAATTTTGTGTTTAGTTGGCCCCCCAGGAACTGGAAAAACGTCTATTGCTAAGTCAATTGCGGAATCTTTGGATAGGCGCTATGTTCGAATTGCCATGGGCGGTATTCAAGATGTTCATGAGGTGAAGGGTCACAGAAGAACGTATGTTGGTTCCATCCCAGGCCGTATTATTGCCGCTTTGAAACAAGCGAAAACATCAAATCCTTTGCTATTGATAGATGAGATTGACAAGCTCGATATGAGTAAGAGCGGTGGAGCTGCCTCGGCATTTTTGGAAATTTTGGACCCTGAGCAAAACAATTCTTTTGTTGACAACTATATCGACGTGAAAGTTGATCTTTCAAAGGTCTTATTTGTCTGTACAGCCAACTATTTGGGAAACATTCCGCCTCCATTGAGAGACAGGATGGAAGTCATCGACGTGTCAGGCTATACAAACAACGAAAAGTTTGAGATTGTTACCAAGCATTTGATTCCCAACGCCGCAAAGAAAGCCAACCTCGACGAAAACCATGTTGTCATCTCTCCTGATTCGATCAAGAAGTTGATCGAGAAATATTGCAGAGAGAGTGGCTTGAGAAACTTGAAAAAGTTGATCACCAGGATTTTCAGTAAAGCTTCTTTGAAGATTGTGCAACAAATTGAGGAGAGACCTCAAGAGGCAGAAAAGGAAAAAGTGACAACAAGCAAAGAAGATACCAAGCCAACTACTATCAATGACATAGTAGACTCGAAGATTGTTCAGGAGTTCAAAGACCTTGACTCCGCTTTCACGTCGAATGAAGAAGATACGATAGAGCCTACTAAGATTCCCGACGACATCAAGTTGAATGTGACTCCTGAGGTTTTGAAAGACTATGTTGGACCCGAGATTTACACGAGATCCCGTGTTTACGATGTGCCTCCTCCCGGCGTGGCCACTGGTCTTTCTTACAGCTCCTCGGGTAACGGTGATGCATTGTACATTGAATCCATTTTGACAAATTCAATTGGAGCTGGAACTGGAACTCCCGGAGTTCGCGTGACCGGTCAGTTGAAGGATGTTATGAAAGAGTCAGCGTCCATTGCATACTCGTACGCCAAACAATTCATGGTGAAAAACTACCCAGAGAATAGATTCTTCGAAGGGGCCGATATTCATGTGCATTGCCCTGAGGGTGCGATACCAAAAGATGGACCTTCTGCTGGTATCTCGTTCACCTCATCCTTGATCTCATTGGCACTCAATCAATCCTTGCCTCCAACCACGGCTATGACAGGAGAAATCACTCTTACCGGCAAGGTGTCCGCTGTCGGTGGCTTGAGAGAAAAGATTTTGGGAGCTAAGAGATACGGATGTGACACAATAATTTTTCCAAAGGATATAGAGAACGAGTTGGAAGAATTTTCCGATGAAGTCAAGGACGGGATGAAATTCATACCTGTTCTGTGGTATGATGAAGTTTTTGAGGCTATCTTTCCAAATGCAGATAAAGAAAAGTTTAACAACTTGTGGAAGGAGGAATTTGCGAAGCTTGACCAGAAGAAGAAGTCAAAGAAGTGATCACAGCTAAGACTACGCCATCAATATACATTGGAACTGCTGCAACACGAGTGTAAATAGTTACTGCAATTTTAAATTATAGATAATTAGTTATCCTCTTTCATTTTACCAAAAAAATCCCTCACTTCCTGCTCTGTGACTACCTTATTCTGGTCCACAAAGTTCTTGAAAAATCCACGTAGCTTATCCTTCAAATTGTCGTAAGCTTGAAGTCCCTCGAGCGCTTGGGGAACGGGAAGGGACAGTAGAGCATTAGACCCCAATTCGTATAAAGATCCTTCTGAAGCCTGCGTCGAATGCACATCGTCCTCATCGGGTTGGTAAATGGAGTCGTCTTTCCAAAGGAAGTCAGCATCAGAGATCAACTTCTTGAGGGCCGAATCCTCGGCAAGAGTGTCTCGAAGCTGCGACAAATGCGAACGAAAGTCCTTTGTTAAGAATAGAGAATACGGCTTCGCCGATGAGTTTGAGTTTTGCGGATTAGGCTTCCGCACTTTCGATGGAGGCTCCTCGCCATCCACTCTAGTGCTCGTTGAGGAATCTGCTTTGCTCAAAGTAAGCCACTCGTTGGCGGTCGTCACGTTCTCCAAATGAGGTACTTTGGAGTAGACTATGTTCGAGTACTTGCAAAGCTCATCAAACGCCTTTTTGTGCTCTTCGATACATTGGTAGCAAATGAACTCCGAGAAGCTTTCTAAGTCTGGAAAATGAGGTACCACTGCGTCGTCATCGCTCTCGGCACGCGAGGTGACCGCTTTGAGAATTGCGTCGGAGCAAGCATCCACTTCTGGCGGGGACAAACTGTCTAGCTTGTTTTCGCTAGTTCCCGAAAATTGTTTCTTTTGAAAAGTGCCCCTTTTGTAGCCCAAAATACATTCTTGATGAAACCAGTCCTCCCCGCATACATCTCCAAAGAAACACTGATGCATTGTCTGTGTCTCCAGAATGGGGTTGTAGAGATCGTTGCAGCTGCAGAACCGGCCAGCAAAATTGTGATTGTACCGATTACTCATGCTCTCGATATCCTGGGCCTGACGTAGGTCTGTGGAGGAAAAGGTACGAGACGTTGTGGAGAAGGAACCTGTGCGCATCCGGGGAAGTTGGGACCCTGAACCAGAGTTGGCGACTTTCCCTTTCGCCCGGAGTGAGCACTCGGTGCCGTTTTTCATTCTTTCCGTGCCGCAGTCGCACACGAAGTTTCTCCTGGAAAATAGCTCCACTAGTTCGTGAGTTGAGTGGCACTGAATCAGGCACAGGTAGCACACCCCGACAGCGCGTCCATCGTTGGCCTCTCGGCACGTCAAGCACGCAAACACCAATTGCCGAAGACTCTGTGGATACGTGCACGTATCAGGCTCGTAAGGCATGACTTCACGAGCCTCTTGCTCGAGTTCTAGTTGCTTTTTGAGGTAGTCCACAGCTGTGATGGAATCCTTATCATCGTTGGTCTCTTTCCCTGACAGATTCCCTGGCGATGGTTCGACATCGGAACACATTGGTATATATCAAATGCCTCAAATGACCCCGGTCCAGTCTTTGATGATTTAGGGGAAGTTCACCGTCGGATCAAGTAGGAGGTCGCTAGCTCGCCTCTGTCTGTGTATCTCGTCACGTGATACAGCCGGCACGGAGTCGGAGTGCACTTGGACTAGCAGCCTGAATCGGCACAACGAAGGAACGTTGAAATCAGCCAAGCGGCAGAGGAGACACGAAGGCTTCTCTTGTCTTGGGTTAAACTAGCTTAGTCAGCTTGCCTCAGACTTCTGTGGTACATAGTGCATTCTACATGTTGCTACGCTTGTCAAGCAAGGAGACCAGGGTCTTCAATTGTGATATTCGTTGATGAGTTGGAAGATCTTCTGTTGCGAGCAAAGTTGAATTAGTGGTGCTTTTACCTCGCTTGTATCTCGCTTGTATCTCGCTTGTACCATGGGTGCAACGCGCCCACGGACTTGGTGCTGCGTGGGCAATGCGCGTAATTTGGCCCAAATGGGTAAGGCTTCGGGGCGCGTCTCATTAGTTCTGTGAGGGTCCATTTTTCTTTGTCTGTCGAAAGTTACTACAGCTGATTCACCAGAAATCTGAGCCAACAACGAAACAAACGCCCAATTTCAAAACCACTCGAGAGTTGCAACCACCTGAGCGTTGCTTGTTGGACCCACACTAAACGCCTTCTCCGCGGCCTAAATTTCGGACAAAGTCAATTACGATCACCTCAACCAGTTACCAAAACTTTCCTCCTTGTTCACACCAAAATAGAGTTTACTATAGATGTCGAGCCCCAGAAAAAGACAGGCTGAAGACGCCAACAACGACGCGTCGCCGGAAACTTCCCCTCCGTCTTTAGCGTCCAGCCCTCAACTTCCTCCATCGTCGCCTGCCATTCCTTTCGAAGACGAGGATGAGGAAGAGGAGATTCACAACGATGTCACAGACCTAAATCCGTCCGACGAAGAGGAGGGTGAGGACCTCATGGAGAACATAGGAAACGACTACAGGCAGAACGAGCAGCAGGATCACTACGACTTGGGGGATGGTAACATCGACGATAACGAATACGAGGAAATGGACCCAAGCACCAGACGCAAGTTGGAGGCACAATTGGACCGCAGGGACGAGCTTTTGCGGGGCAACCAGATCGGGCGTGGGCGTGAGCAAGCGTTCTTGGATGAGGAAGACGACCAGATGGACGAAGTGAACGAGCTCGGTTTGCCCATTCAGCGGAGACGCAGAAGACGCCAGTATGAGGACGAAAACGACAGGTTCTTGGACGACGTTGATATCGACCCCTTCCAAGAGGAGTTGTCCTTAGAGAGTTTGGCAGATGTGAAGGCTCCTTCCATCACAGAGTGGATAGTCCAGCCTTCTGTTGCCAAGTCGATTGCCCGTGAGTTGAAGTCCTTCCTTCTCGAGTACACCGATGAAAAGGGTCGTTCCGTATATGGTGCCAGAATCAAAACCTTGGGTGAAATCAACTCTGAGTCTTTGGAAGTCTCCTACAACCACTTAGCGGACTCTAAGGCAATCTTGGCATTGTTCTTGGCCACTTCCCCAAGTGAAATGTTGAAGATCTTCGATGTTGTTGCCATGGAGGCAACGGAAATGCCCTACCCAAACTACTCGCAGATCCATCCCGAGATTCATGTCCGCATTGCCGACTTTCCTAACATGTTGACTTTGCGTGAGCTTCGAGAGAAAAACTTGAACCAACTCGTCAAAGTTTCTGGAGTGGTGACACGTCGTACCGGTGTTTTTCCTCAACTCAAATACGTCAAGTTTGACTGTCTCAAGTGTGGCGTTGTCCTCGGCCCCTTTATCCAGGATTCCAACACAGAGGTGAAGGTGAGTTTCTGTACAAACTGCCACTCGAAGGGCCCCTTCAAGCTCAATTCAGAGAAGACACTTTACAGAAACTATCAGAGGATTACATTACAAGAAGCACCAGGAAGTGTTCCAGCAGGTCGTTTGCCTCGGCACAGAGAAGTCATTTTGCTTTCGGACTTGGTCGATGTTGCCAAGCCCGGAGAAGACGTGGAGATTGTCGGAATCTACAAAAACAATTACGATGGACATCTCAACGCCAGAAATGGCTTCCCTGTCTTTGCTACAATCATTGAAGCCAATTCCATAAAGCGCAAAGAAGCTAGTTCGCTGGTGAGTGGAGATGCTGGTCAGTCTGCTTGGGTTGAAGAAGATGAGAAGGAGTTCCGTAAGCTCTCACGCGAGAGAGGAATTATCGACAAGATTATTGGGTCCATGGCGCCATCCATCTATGGCCACAGGGACATCAAGACCGCAGTTGCTTGTTCTCTCTTCGGAGGAGTTGCCAAAGACATCAACGGTAAACACTCAATTAGAGGAGATATCAACGTTCTATTGTTGGGTGATCCAGGAACTGCCAAGTCGCAGATTTTGAAGTATGCCGAGAAAACCGCAAACAGAGCAGTGTTCGCTACGGGTCAAGGTGCATCTGCGGTGGGTTTGACGGCGTCCGTTCGGAGAGACCCTATAACGAGGGAGTGGACTTTAGAAGGAGGTGCATTGGTGCTTGCGGATAAAGGAACTTGTTTGATCGATGAGTTCGATAAGATGAACGATCAAGACAGAACCTCGATTCACGAAGCCATGGAGCAACAGTCCATCTCTGTTTCTAAAGCGGGTATTGTCACTTCTTTGCGGGCAAGGTGTGCCATCATCGCCGCGGCAAATCCGATCGGCGGAAAGTATAACTCCACAATCCCCCTCTCGCAAAACGTTAACTTGACTGAGCCCATCTTGTCGAGATTCGATATTTTGTGTGTGGTTAGAGATGTTGTGAACCCAGAGCTGGATGAGAGACTCGCGTCTTTTGTTATCGATTCCCACATGAGATCACACCCTGCAAATGATGAGGATGTGTTTGAAGACGACGACATGGTCGAAGAGGACCAACCACAGCAGACGAGGCGGGACAAGATCACGCAAAACACTAAGCAAAGGGAAAGCGAGATCTCACCAATTCCTCAAGAGCTTTTGGCTAAATATATCAGCTTTGCAAGAGCTCGTGTCCTGCCAAGATTGCAACAGATGGACATGGACAAGGTGGCTCGGGTGTATGCTGACTTGAGAAGAGAATCCATCTCTACCGGCTCATTTCCCATTACTGTTCGTCATTTGGAAAGTATTATCCGTATCGCAGAAGCCTTTGCCAAAATGAGACTCCTGGACTTTGTCAGTCAAAGTGATTTGAACAGGGCCATAAAGGTAAGCATCGACAGCTTTGTGGGTGCCCAAAAGATCACAGTGAGGAAACAACTTCAAAAGTCGTTTGCCAAGTACACTTTGCCTAGCTGGAAGCAAACGTAAGACGTGGCAATTCAAGAACGAGTTGTTAGAAATTGTGAATTCGGGAAGGGGGTTGCTTAGTCGCCCAAGGTTGTAGTGTTATCGGTTTATAATTGACCTAATCATATATTAAGTTACTGGTTGATCTCGTTAGGTCTAAAGCTTGTATGGTTGTTGCTGTAGCTCTGACGTTGTTGAGTATATTACGCATGCTTCAACACAAATTGAGCCTTCAGTTGCTGCAAGCCATTCAGTGTAGCCAAACGTGAGTACATTTAGTGGACGTGAGTTTCTTCTTGCGTTGAAGTATTGGCTATACCCATGATGTCGTTTGATAGCTTTGCAGACGAGTCCGAATAGCATACTCGCAGACTTGACAAAAATGGGGCTTTGTTGAAGTAGTTTCATAACACATGTATATTAGTGGGACTCTACTTAACTTTCCTACTTCAAATACAACAAAGGTAAAATAAAAGAAGCTTCAAGCATTTCTTTTCTGCAAGACGAAGCTTCGCCAGTATAATTAACAAAACTGAAATGGTCAATAAACCAGTAATTATTGGGAACTCAATCAATTGAGCTTGTTTTCAGAGACATGCACGAGGTTCCCTTTGCCTTCACTAGAGAAACGCTCGATTGACCCCTCGCTTCCGGAAACCTCTGCAACGGGATGCAATTCGTCTGAGTGGTGCTCTGCATCGTAAGCACTCAATTCGTCCAATGGGACTTTGACGACAGTATGTCCTCTCTCTCCTGTGGCAAGCTCGAAAGGCTCGACTCTGTGTCTGTATCTGAAAACACGAGGAAGCACAAACTCCCACACAATGTAGTACAAGAAACACAAAGCGATAATACCAATTGTGACAATAGGGTATGTTGCGTAGAAGAACGAAACATCGGAACCAATCAAAGTGCCCTTTGGAGGAACAAAAGACATTGCCAAGACAAAGAGCGTCCAAAGAGTGGCAATGACCAAAATTGGAGTCCAGATATGGAACTCTTTGTATCCCAAGCCCTGTCTCTTTCTAATTCTTCTAAGTCTGAACAATCCAACAAACAAAAGCATGTTGAAAATGTATCCCTGGTAGGAGCCAAGGTCAACAACCAAGTTGTACGCATCTCCGGGTGGTGGTGCAAGCAAGATGATAATGTTGATCACCAACGTAATGAACACAGGGAAAATAGGAGTTCCAAATGGCTTTACGCTGGTCCACAAACGAGGGTAAGGCAAGATACCTTGGCGGCCACACTCTCTCAAAGATCTGGAGTGTGCAATGAACACACCAAGCAAGTGACCAAAGGCAGAGATGGCAACAAAGGCACTCAAAGCTTTGTTTGCCTGCTCTCCGAACAAATTCTTGAAGTAAGCAGAAGAAACAAGGGCGCCTGCCTCCTTGATTTCCTCAACAGATCCAATACCTGCGTAATAAGCGGTGATAATCAAGATGTAAAGAACCAACAACACGAACATAGTCAAAGGCACGTAAGTCTTGTAAGCTCTGATGGTGTTCTTTGGAGCCGTCTCGGCCACGACACCAAATGCATACCCAGAACCACCAAACGAGAAGACGACTTTTAGGATAGCAGTGGAAATCGAGTTTCCGTCCGTTGTAGTGCCTTCCCAAGCGTTTTTGAACACCTTGTCGACTTTACCGACTCTGGTGTTACCAGAGAGAACTGCAAAGCCACTGAAAGCAATGAACAAAAGGAACACAACCTTAACAAAACCAAGGAAGTTACTCAATCTGACAGCCACCTTGTTGTTCCAAGCCACGATAAGAAAGCAGAGCACCAAAGGTGTGAGAGCCAAACCTCTCTGCTGCCAAGCAGTTGCCTCGTAACCAGCTGCACTGTAGATATAAGAAGCAAAGGCAGAAGCAGAGGAAGTAGAGAAGGATAAAACAACCGTGGTAGCAGCGTAGACCACCGGCACCATTAATCTTGGTCTCGGGTATGCTTGCTCCAAGTAAACCACCTCCGCTCCCGAACGTCTTGGGAAATACGTCACGTACTCGATGTAGACGCAAATTTGCATCATGGTGATAATATAACCAACAATCCAAAAGACATAACTGGCACCAATCGAGCCGACTGACTTTAAGACAGTACCCGGAGTTGCAAAAATACCGGTACCGACCACTCCTTGGATAATAAGATAGACCACCGTCCATGGTGACGCTTGGTATCCCAAAGGAGACGTTTTTTCAACAGGTGCACCGATCGAATCCTGCTCATCTGCACCAGTAGTGTCTTCCTGGATGGTATGAGCCTTCGGATCGATACCAAAGACGACTTGGCCGACTACGGGCACAACTTTTCCCAAAAACAGCATTGTTATAGCTTTGATTTGATTCTACGTGCGTTAATCTTATATAGTCCAACATTGTGGTGCCTTGTTGGAGCACGCAAAAAATGTGTGGTTGTGGCGGAGCGCAGAAGGGCATTTAACAGCAATATCATGGGCACAAGGGCCAAATTCCCGGTTACTAGTGTGGCTCACTTGATAAGCCTACAATGCAGTGCGTGCTGAATTGAGGCTCCTAATTTCGAGTTTTGGTAAAAAGATGCTCGTAGCTGAAGCTCAAGAAGTCCTAAGTGAGCAGGGCAAAGTGGAGAAAGATAAGCCAGTGCTAGCTTGTCATTTGTCAAGTATCTACGCCGTAAACTCGCAAAGGGGTCCAGTTATTTTCACCATGCGAACTACTCAACCACATTTGCACTTCGTCTAAGAAATAGCATAGGTCTCATGTAAGCTGTACGTTACATGAAGTCCAATTGCATTCGTGAGTTTCGGGCGACAGTCAGTCCTGGTCCACAACTGAAGATGGTGTAACATGGCTTTGGAGAAGCGGCAAATCTAATGCATACTGCATCTAGTCCCAGGGCCGCAGATATTATTGTTGCTTTTTTTTTTCTGGGGCTTTCATTGGTCAGTGCGAAAGCGGAGGTCCTTAGCCGCCCTAATACTTTTGAAGAAGCAACACGATTATTTGCTACCTCGAGGCAACTCGCAAGCTTACCTTCTACTAGAGGACGTCGCAAAGCATTCGAAGCCCTTGAACTGTGGCCAATATAGCTTCCTCCATGAGCGGGGAAGCTCTTAAGTTGGTTAGACCTCTTTCGTTTCGACACAGGAGAGAAGCATTTGTATGCCGTCTACTATGCCCTATTCAAGGCGGGCGGTTCTTCCAGGCGACACCAAAGCGCCACTATTTGTATTCTAAAACGAAAATTCAGAAAATGCCGTTCCGAATAGAAAAACAGCACAGCAAATGGGCCACAGAACTTGAGGATAGGCAAGCCTCAAGTATGTAATGTCGTATTTTATCTACCGCGATTAGCCAGGACCAGGCACGCAGGTGCGGGACCAAACATTTGTTTCGGCCCTAGATCCATGCGGCACGTACTCGGGCCGATTTTATGGAAGACATTGGCTTCGGAGTGAGAAAAATTATTCGACTTCCAGTGCAGGAGTTTGAAACTTGAAAATACTTCTAAAGAGGGGGGATAATGCGCTTTTTGCGGCCAATGTTGCCTGATCGTGTCTTGAAAGATTACTGGCGCCACCGCATGTTATTCCCACAATTAACCGAGTACCGACTAAGAGACTAAATTTGAACTACGCTCTATACGGACTCCGCCCACGTTTTTCGTAGAAACATCACAGCTCGACTTGGGTGCAAATATTGAATGCCAAGATAGGGCCTGAGATGATAACATAAACGCGCCAATTCCATGCGCTAAGGGCCCGTGTATGGACAGTGAATGCGTATGCTGTGATATGAGAGAGGCAAAGATAACGAAGAAACTGTCCCTCTCGAAATAGCATTGAAGTTGCTTCGTAGACGGTACGGGTTTCGCAAGGGACTTCCTTATGAGGCTAAGAGCGGAAATTTTCCCGCTCCGATTTCGCAACGTGCGAAAATCTAATAGGAAAAGGACTCCCGTGAACTAAACCCTACCGGTATCCCCGAACTAGATACGCCAACGTGAGAGATACGGAGCTGGTGAGTGGCTCCGCAATGAATGGAGGTTCTAGAAGATATCTGGCGTGATCGATAAAGAACGAACGCATCTCCCGAACTTGATAAGCATATATATACAGGAGTCTGAATACGCTCGGATAATGACCGTAGGTGTCCGGCCATCCAAAGAATGTGCCCGCCAAGTAACAAGAACATAGATGCCACTCTGTAAACACTAGTTCGCCTTGTTGTTGTAGCTGTCATTGGTCGCCCTGGGTTCCGCTAAGAAGTTAGTTCACCCATGGCGTGAAAAAATATTTTCAAGCATTCGAAGAAAATTATGGTTGGACTTTCCTAAAGCGTATGCGAACGCAGATACGCCAGCCTTCGGTGACCCTAGCATCTCCCGACAGCTGAACACTCTGACAAAATGGAGGCCACTATGGGCCCTTGGTCTTTCAAAATTTGTCAGGCTGGGAAAGAGCTCGAGATTCGGCCCTCGCTTTCTCGTTTATTATGTATTCCTTCTTATTTTCATCTGCTCTTCGCACTGCCGTTTAGTTGACAGAACTTCATACAGCCTGTGCGTGGTGGGGTTGATTCCGAGTTCCCAGATTCGGACGCGCTATCGGCCTCACGGACAGCTTATCACCTACGAAAGATGAACAACTGTTTATAAAGCCAGCCTTGGGCCCTAGACTTGTCCAGCGTTTTCTGTGTTGAAAACACATATAGTATATTGGTACAGGTTCTCTTGAAACCTCTCATTTTGCTTAGCTGGCTCTCTCACTGACTGGCTCATACAATTTTTGCGTTTTAAGTCTGTCATGTCGCAAACTCCATTGGAGCAGGTTCTTTCAGGTGGCCAGGCCCCTATAGACGAGACCGAGATTTTGCCGGGTACTATTCATTTGGTGGACGTAAATCACGTTCTCCACGTCGAAAAAGGAGTGGGTTCTAATGCGGATATCATTCTCCAACCCCAGCCTCTGAAAAACGTCAATGACCCGTTAAGGTGGTCTCAGAGAAAGAAAAATTTTCAGTTCACTCTTCTTTTTATTTGGAGTGTTTTCCTTGCGGTCACTGTTAACTGGAATGCTCCATATTGGACGGAATGGACGATAGAATTCGAGTGCTCCTTTAACGATCTCAACATCACCTCTGCCATGTGTTATCTTTTCTTGGGCCTTGGATGCGTCTTCCTTCAGCCGACTGCCATGAAGTTGGGAAGAAGGTTCGTCTATTTATTTTGCACGATCTTAGCTCTAATTTCGAACATTATCGGTTTGAAGGCTAAGAACTGGCAAACAATGATCGCTGTCAATATCTTGGGTGGTTTTGCTGCAGCTCCTGTGGATTCTTTGGTTGAAATTTCCTCGACTGATGTGTTCTTCGCCCACGAAAGAGCTTCCAAGTTAGCTTGGCTTGTCATGGGATTATATTTTGGGTCCGATATGGGACCACTCGTGGCTGGATATTTGCCAAACTGGCAGTGGGCTTTCAAGATACAGATTATTATGTTCTGTGTGTTGTTTGTAGCCCAGGTGTTCTTGATGGAAGACACCACTTTCGAAAGAAACACAGAGGAGACAGAGGGAGATATCTTGCATCAGATTCGCTCACGTGAGCTTGTCATCGAAGCTGTGAATTCGGGTGAAGTATCTGAAAAGGACAGCAGAGTTAAGCATGTAATCTCGTCTGAGGCTTCTCGTGATGCGGAAGAAGAGCTCGTTGGTACTAAGAGAAGCTACGCTAAGAGAATGCAATTGATGGAACTTGAGTTTAACCATAAGGACTCATGGTTCAAAATCTTTCTTTACCCGATCTTGACTGCACCACTTCCTGCGGTGATTTGGGGTGGTATTGTTTATGGATTACAGATCATGTGGTTATCCCTTTTGGCTTGCACACAATCGGAGTTTTATGGCGGGCTCTATGGCTTTTCCACTGCTACTGTCGGCCTCACCAACTTGGCTCCTTTGGTGGGAAGTCTCATAGGTATGGTTTATGGAGGCCAGTTTGTCGATTGGCTCACGGTGCGCTTAGCAAAGAGAAATGGTGGTATCATGGAAGCTGAGTTTCGTCTTTACGCAATGGTCGTTCCACTCTTCATAAATGGAGCTGGGCTCCTTGCGTATGGAATCGGAGCAAACAACGATGCTGCATGGCCAGTCTCGGTTATTGTTGGACAGGGTTTCATTGGCTTCGCTATGACCTCGACGGGTCCTATCGGTCTTACTTATGCTATTGAATGTTACCCTAAGCTTGCCTCCGAGTCTTTGGTTTTGATGTTGTTCGTGAGAAACATAATCGGCTGTGGCTTTACGTGGGGTATTCAGGCTTGGTTAGACAAAGACGGAATTGTGACGACGACGTGGTTGATGTTCATGTTGTCAGTGATCGTCAACGCATTTGCCCTTTTCTTCGTTATCTGGGGTAAAGCTATTCGCCGGAAAACCAAGGCATACTACATGCGTATAACTTCTTAATTCACATTTCGGTATATACCTGCTTTAGTAATGAATATTTGCCTTGAGGTTTAATTTTAGTTAATATAATGAACATGAACCTTAGTTTTATCTGACGCACAAAAGCTTGATTGGATTCTTAGAACGTAAGGAAAAACTAAGTGACAAAAAAAGGTCCTACTGGGGTTCGAACCCAGGTTACCGGAATCAGAATCCGAGGTGATACCACTACACTATAAGACCATTTCGAATGAAAAACACGGTATTTGTATATATACCCTCTCATAATCAGACTTGAAACCAGATGGTTTACTTCCTAAGGAGCCTCACTTTTCCTAATAAGGCCTAGCTGGTCATCAAAGAGTTTTATTTTTGAGATGCGATATGAGGCTAAGATCTGGTTGAAACCACAATCAACCCCATATATGCGCGTGTGCAGGAATACGCGATATGGACGTCTGTCACGTCCCAACCAGATAGAGAAGATATAGGTCTGACATCGCAAAAACGTATCTCGACGGCAAAATTCTCCGGTCAACCGATTATTTGAGCATCACTCGCGTTGGTGCCTCCCGAAATGCTTAATCTCGACAGGTATGTAGAGTCAATCATGGAAGCTCAAACTTCTTGTTCAAGCATACTAACTAATCTCCAGGGTAATTCAGGACGTGAGAGAGTGCAAATTTATTCCTGAAGTTCAAGTGAAGGAGATATGCGACAAGGCCATAGAAATCATTGTGGAGGAAGCCAACATCCAGCTAGTCTACACGCCAGTCACGATATGTGGGGATATACATGGGCAACTTCATGACATGTTGACACTATTTAAAACGGGGGGCGAGTGCCCTGCCACACAATACTTGTTTTTAGGTGACTTTGTGGACCGTGGGTTTTATTCCTTGGAAAGTTTACTTCTTCTTCTTACGCTCAAGATAAGATATCCGGATCGAATAACATTGATTCGCGGCAATCACGAATCCAGGCAGATCACCACCGTGTACGGTTTCTATGACGAATGCTTGAGGAAGTACGGTAATGTCAATGTATGGCGATACTGCTGTGAAGTTTTCGACTACATCTCCCTAGGTGCAGTTGTTGGCGGCCCTGGTGGTGTGTTCTGCGTTCACGGTGGCCTCTCTCCCGATATCGAGACTGTTGATGAAATTAGGCGTTTGGATCGCAAGCAAGAAGTTCCCCACGAGGGATCTATGTGCGACTTGCTATGGTCGGACCCAGAAGATGTGCCTGGGTGGGCAGTCTCGCCAAGAGGTGCTGGTTACCTATTTGGTGAGAACGAGGTGAACAAGTTTTGCTACAAGAATGACATTTCCCTCATAGCACGTGCTCACCAGCTCGTCATGGAGGGATACAAGCGAATGTTTTCTGACACTTTGGTGACAGTATGGTCTGCGCCCAACTACTGCTATAGGTGTGGCAATGTTGCGTCCATACTCACTGTTGACGACGATCTACATCGGGAGTACAAGGTTTTTGAGGCCGTGAAACAAGAAATGAGCCAGGCTCCCACCAAAAAACCGATGGTCGAGTACTTCATTTGATCCTGGCTGTGTTTTCGCCAAGGCAGTCGAATCACATCGCACAACTACGTGTCTACTGCGTTCCCGAAAGAGGAAGAATGTGAATCCAAGAAAAAGTGCGGCAAAGCCACGCTACAGTGCACGCACGCAAGTGTTCTTGAGTGTTAGTGGATCCTTCGTAAGTTTTTCCGGGACACTTTTCGATTTCTAGAGTACACAAATAACTTCTGAATGGGTTTTGGCTAGCTTCTATACTATAATGAGGTGAAGGGATAGTTCAGTACTTCAGATATTTTTGATCTGCCTTGAAGGATCATCCTCATGCCTGCGTGGAAGCTCTCCAGGGGCTTCCATTGTGCTAGAAATATCTCTCGGAGACTTCGCGCGGCAACGATCGCCATGTGCATTTGCATGAAATGTACAGTTAAAAATAATGTTGTGATCCCTGTCTTTTCGCCTGGTTGTGAACATTGACTGTCTAAGATAGATTGAAAATTGGGCTGAGCCCGTCACCACAGGAAGCCTGTAAGTGGTTCCTGCTTAGCTCTGTGAGTTGCTCGTATCAACGGCGTGGCATTTCTGTGCTCGATTCGCATCAACCTGCAACACCAAGATGCAGCATGTCTGCAGCAGCACGGAGAGGCGAGGCACGAAAAACTGGTCGTGACGTTTAATACCCCCCTCCTTTCCTTCGACGGGTACCTTGGGTGGGCCATCGTCTGAAAGAAATCTTTCTTGTTTTTGAATTCAGCGACACTAAACATCACCAGGTGTCCGACTTGTCATACGCATCGTCTCATTGCAGTTTGAAAGAGGGGCTTCCTAATTTAATCCTCATCAAGAGCTCCCTTCCCAATAGAGTCAGCAAGAAGACTTTCATCCCCTAACATGCATTTCCAGTCATCCATTTTTGCTCTTTTCCTCGTTGCTGCATTGGCTGACACGAGCTCTGATTCGGAGTCCTCGTCCAGCACCGTTTCACCAACCACTACGCTAGTGTGGGTCACGGGGACGAACAAGGATGGGATCACTATGACTACCCAGTCAGCGTACACTCAGAAGTTCACGAGCTTCTTCCAACTGACTCAGCTGCCAGAGATAGGATCCATCGGACTAGGAACTGTTTCAGGCACTGTTGGGCAGATCAGACAATACTCCCAGACTACTGTCAACGAGGCCAACCGTTTGGCTGAAAGAACCACTACTGGTTTATTGGCATTTATTGCCATGGTCCTTTCTGTGGCTGGCGTATTTTCATTATGAGAGTTCACAAGTCTGCTGTTGGTCCTGAGATGCGTGTATGTATCTCCTGTCATTACATTATCTACACTTAAATGGAGACCGTAGACCTCTTTGACTGTTGTTTGAGCGCCATTGAATTTGATTGAGTAAATTGTCAGGTTTGTCAAGACAATCTGTCGTGAAGTTTATTCAGTACTGGTCCGAGGCTGAAAATCGTGGACAAGGAAGGAATAACGGTTGTAGATGCAGATCGGTGCAGAGCAACGCGAAGAGATGTGAAACAGTGCTTCTGCATGCAGGTGAGTCAATGCCAAACTCTCCGGCAACGCACCCAACCCACTTGCCCTTAAACTTCAGTTTGGCACAAGTGATAAAAGGAGAATGCAAGCTGCCGTCTACGCAAGGCGCCTACCTTTCCAAATGACCCCAATTGGGTGATTCTTCCACTACTGAAAACTCGTCGAAGCGTCGTACCCACCCAGAAGCTTGGTGACGAAACAGACGGGAACAGAACGCTTAGTTGAGGACTGGATCGTTCACGGTCTATGTCTTGTTTCTCTCCCTGGGTTGGGTGTTTTTGCTGTCTCGTCTTCTCCTGCGGTGTACTGATATCATCTACAGTTCCAAGAAAAATCATACAGCGGCGCGGGCACCAAGTTTTGTGGAGCCACAGTCCATCAGCACCAATTGCGTACTCGCACTCCGCTACCCGGTGCTCCACAACTCCATGACCTCCTCCTATCACCAGTTCATCCCACAGAGAGTGAGAGTGTATTAGAGCTGTAAACAAGAAGCAACATAGAGGCGAATCGTCGCATTTCTGTTCAGACAAAGACATATCTCCATCTCGAATAAATCCGCGTCGGTGTTCTATCATGACTGGGCTGCACCCCAATTCTCAGCCAGATCCTTCTCCACAAACTCCACTTCTCGAAGGGGAAGTGGACTCGTCCTCGAATAAGCCGGTCTTATTCGCCTCGCTCATTCTTGATAATAAGGGCTCTGTTGCAAGAGATCACATGGCTAATGAGCGCACTTTCTTAGCTTGGCTTAGAACGTCGTTGTCTCTAGTTACAATTGGCGTTGGAATTGTGCAAATCCTCAAACTTAAAGGTGAATCACCAAATCTTGCTCATTCTGCAAAGCCTCTCGGAGCAAGCTTTATACTTACCGGCATCCTAGCGTTGTCTTTGGGATTCATTCGATATTTCAAGGTGCAAAACATGATGTTATCATCGTTGTATCCTGCATCACAGTACCTGATACTTTCAGTCGCTTCTATCGTATTTCTCCTTACAATAATCACACTAACGCTAGTGTTTGCCGTACACTAGTCACCTCTTCTACATATATTAGAAAATGTCAGCTTGAGTCGTATTCTTGAATCCTGTAGTTCATTTGCACCATGTTTATGAAGAACGCAACATTGAAAATGGCCTTTTCCGTATTTACTTGTTTCGATTTCGAATTTTCTTCTCCACTCCTCTTTATCAGCAGTAGACTTTGACTTCAACCATAGAAATTAGAAACAAGTGACGTTGTCAACGAAGCTTGTGACAATAACAGAAACCTTCGTCGAGACTATCATTTTGTCTTAGGGTTCGAACCCTGAGTCACGCGTCCGCCTTCTCAAAAATCTCACGCGCACGACATCAAATTTTCCCTTCTGCGCAGTCAAGCTCTCCCTTCAACATATTTTACTTCTGTATAATCGAATAGTCCATCATCAAACATGGTATGTTTACACCAAATAACGCAATAGTCCGGGTACATAGTACGGCTTGACACTGTACCATGTATTCCGTGGGACCCTCTGAAGATTGGCGTATCCCAGAAACTCATGGATTGTGGCAAATATTTCATCCAAGATTTCATCAGAGTACCAGATCATTTTCAAAGTGAAGGAGGGTCCATTTATATTCATTTCTGCTCAAGTATACTAACTCGTCCAGGGTAAAGTTCACGGATCCTTGGCTCGTGCCGGTAAGGTTAAGTCTCAAACTCCAAAGGTCGAGAAGACCGAAAAGCCAAAAACGCCTCAGGGAAGAGCTCACGTCAGATTGTTGTACACCAAGAGATTTATTAACGTCACCTTGGTTAACGGTAAGAGAAAGGCCAACTCCAACGCTGCTTAAGCACACTTAGTCCCCTAGCGCATAAATGTGTATCAATATAAATTACATTTAAGTATGGATCAAACATTGGGCATGGCTGAATACTGGCGTACACCATCCTGGTGCGTTGTAGTGAGTTTATTGTAGTGCTGTTAATACGTGTTCTACTAATATTTGAACCTTCTCTGGCTTTGCTTCTCAGCATTGTCGCCGGGTCGCCGAGTCGTCACCATTGAGGTACTAGCTTGTAACAGTAGACTCTCGACCTGACTTCCACTGTCTCGTCGTCTTCCTCGAACATGGGTTTCCAGTTGACCATCTCTAGGAACTCGGCTTTCAACTCAAAATCTTCACAAGTAGTGAAGAATCGCAAATCTTCCTCTAGCAACTGAGGCCGATGTGGACTGAAAACCACGAGTACACTGCCGGTCCTTTTTAAAACATTCCGGCAGTTGGATAAGAGCTTTTTGTGTTCGGTGTGATTGAATACTAAGTCGGATAGGATTACCAAATCGAATTTGGCTGATTCTTCGATCTTGTCAGGAACATCGGTTTCTGATAGCTCATCATAACAAAGAGAGGATTCGTCCTGTCCCCAGATAAAGCCCTGTACTTTAAAGGTGCTTTTTTCGGAGATTCCTTCACAGATATCAACGTTATACTGGATATGAGAGAGTAGGTCAGGATCTGGATAGTCCGTACATATCACTCTGGATGCACCATTGATCCCACATATGAGCGAGGGCAAACCTGCTGCAGCCCCTAACTCCAAGACTTTCTTACCCGTCACGAGACTTTCGGCGTTTTTGTCAAGGTAGTCAGCGGTGTATTTTCCGGCATTCCAAAGTAAGTGACCCCACAAAGGTGATTTTCCAACTAGTTTTAATTTGATGGTGCTTGGATTACACTTTCCATTTTTCCTCTGGTATTCCACGAAATGAGATTGGGGAACTGGAGGACGAAAATCTTCGGGCTCTTCAAATATGCTGGCACTCAAGATATCTTCTTCGTCAGACATTTTAAATGCCTGGTCAAAATTTCTACATCAAGCATTGATCGCGATGAAGGCGCGATGCCCTTGAAACACATAAGCGTCAGGTTGCATCAATATTTGAGGCATCGCTATACATCATATGTGTAGCAATATTCTCTTAGCTCCATTCAGACCTAAATAAGAACGATAGCGCTTCACCGGTTATTGGATGTTGTGTCTTCATTCCAGTAACATTTTTCCTCTCAACTCAGTTAAACTTCAATTTATGGCAGCTGGTATTCCAGCTGAGTTGTGACTGTGCTTCAAGACAATTCTGTAACGTTTCGAACTTTGTCACCTCTCAACTCGATCTTGGTAATGCTTCAACTTAACATCACGATACTTGGTTGAGATTATATAAATTTACGCAAAATGAGGTTAACAGATCCAACATCTTTACTTCTTCCGTGATAAAAACCCCTGAATCTTTTGAGACAAGCAAATGTTTTACATATGATGAAATCAAGCGTTTCTTCGTCGTCAGTACTATCTGTGGGGGCATCAACTCGATTCGAACATTAGCCATTTCGCGCAATCTCTCTTCGACTGTTAATTCTGCCTGAACGCATTTGGAATGTCCAATATTATATCAATGAATATCTTTTACCATGTCCTTTGAAATAAATTGGGAGAAATTGGTTTCGGATAAAGATTTTTGCGGTGATGTGACGAGGTTTTTGAATGATCAGTTTAACTCTATGACTTTGCCTTCGTTCATAAACGAGCTTGTGGTGACGAACTTTTCGTTCGGTTCAACTCCCCCAACGGTGGCAATACGACATGTGGGTGATCCTTTCGATGACTTCTACCAACAGTCAAACTCAGATGAAGAGGAAAAAAGTGGTGGTGGATTCTCGAGCTCCAAGTATGGCGGCTGTGCTGATACAGATTCTGAGAGTGAGGAGGACCAAAACTTCTTGAACGAAACGTTGGACAAGGATATCGAAGAACAATATATGAAAGGTGATTCAACAATTCCAATCAGCCGAAAGAGTTCAGACATAATGCGACCTTTTCACAATCACAACATGAACAATCTAGGATTGGGGCCGCATGACCGGGATACTCCAACTACATTTTTCTCCCATGGGATTAATACTATCCGAACTGGGGCTACAAGTAGGCTTAGTGAAGCCAAGAAAAGTGAAAATGATATACAATTCGTTCTAGAGGTTGACTATAAAGGTGATGTTTCCATTGAGGTAACAGTCAGCTTGTTGGTTAACTTTCCTTCAACGAACTTCATTTCCCTTCCGATAAAGCTTAAAGTCACTGGATTGGAGATCCACTGTTTGACGGCCGTTGCATATCTTCAAGAAGAGATTTATGTCTCAGTATTGTGCGACCTAGAAGACTCGGCCTCGGACTATTTCTCATCCCAAGGCAACCTTGGTCATAATGGGCAACTGAGAGGGGGTAGTACATCAGCTCATGTACATGGAGGAAACTTTGTCGACTACACAACTGGGATCAACAAAGAAAGAATAGATGTCATAAGGAGCGTTAAGATTGAAACTGAAATAGGGGAAGTGGAGAATAATGTGTTACGTAATGTGGGAAAAGTTGAAAAATTCTTGGTGGAACAATTGAGAAGTATCATAAGAGACGAAATATGTTGGCCAAGTTGGATTTGCATGAACCTATCTGACTCCGAAAAGGAAGAATATGTCAGTAAGAAGTCGGAAAATTGACGAATATTTTATTAATTTTACTCTTTTATTTTGAAAGGTGCATTTTAAGTAAATTCCAAGTTTCATGTTTTATTTCTCAATCATTCGTTTGGATTGAAGCTGTAAGCTGGACGAATTATTTCTTTTTCACTTTTAAAGATCCAAAATATATATCATGCTTTAGCTAAACTTGATTACATCAAGGTGGTGCGCTGGCCAATGTCATTACTTGCGCTTCCATCAGGCATGTTACCATCTCTGCCTGTCAAAAACTCACGATAAATCCTCTCAAGCTTGGCCTTTTCGGTCGCAGAAATAGAGGGCTTTGTCTCCGTCAAGCTCTTCAAGAAATGTTCCTGGCGAATAGGGAGTTTTGGTCTGGAGGCACTGGATTTCTCATCCTTCGAACTTATGTTTTGCCTGTCCTCTTCTATGAAAAGACTTTCGATTTGTCGAAGAAGTGAAACCTTTTCTGCGGAAGTAATCTTCTTACTTCTCAATTTATCAGCCTTAACTTGAAAGTAATCGAACTGCCTCTTCTTGTCAGACGAATCCGTTGGATCTGTTTCGTTTTCATTCAACTTCTCGTGAACCGCTTTGAGATAGGCATTGTATCCTAGTCCTTGCATATCAGCTCCACTGAAACCTTCAGTTTGAGCAGCAATGTCCTTGAGATTCACGTCACTCGTGAGGTCCATTTGGGCAGAGATACAAGTTAAAATATCCAATCTGTCTTGAAAGTTTGGCATATCACAAATAATGCTTTTGTCTAACCGACCAGGACGAAGAAGTGCAGAGTCGATCAAATCGGGTCTGCTGGTAGCTGCCAAAACATAAACTCCGTCTAGACCTTCAGCACCATCCATTTGCGTTAACAATTGATTCACAACTCTATCAGTGACTCCAGTTGAGTCATGACCTCTTTTAGGTGCGATAGAGTCAAATTCGTCGAAGAACAATATGCATGGCTTGGCAGATTGCGCCCTGTCAAATAACTCACGGACAGATTGTTCCGATGCTCCGATATATTTGTTGAGAATTTCAGGTCCCTTGATCGAAATGAAATTCAAACCGCATTGGCTGGCAATTGCACTCGCAAGTAAAGTTTTACCGCACCCTGGAAACCCATACAATAGAATTCCTGATCTTAATCTTAGTGGACAGCCAGCAAAAATCGGTGCATACTTCGTTGGCCATTCCAAAGTTTCAAGAAGTAATCTTTTTGCCTCAAATAAGCCGCCAACATCTTCCCAGCTCGTGGCTGATTTTTCTAACTTCACTTTTCTAAGACTAGAGGGTTTGAATCCCGAAAGTGACTTCTCAAAATCGGCTTTTTTCACAATAATCTCGTGACCCAGTGAATTTGTCTCCAATTCAGAGCTATTTCGATAGACGCTTTCACAATATATCCTATTGCTTAACACCTTCAAATCATTTGTTAAATATCCCTCTGTCTCAGACACGATATCCATCAAATCAAAGCTCACTTTGCAACCTAAGTGTTTGAGAAGATATTCCTCTAGAATGAGAGCCCTGGTTTCCTTTGTGGGTGTTTTCAAGTGCATGTACTTCTCAATTAGGTGAGACATTGCGAGTAGTTTGTTGAATGACTCTTTCGAAGATCCTGTTACAACTAGAGAAACATTTGTTTGCTTCTGAGAATGAACTTTTTGAAACAAAGAAATCAAGCATTCGCTAATTTGGTTGGAGATTGTGGAATCAGTATTCTCTGCCTCAGCAGACATAATTTTATCCAAATTATCCAAGATTAGAACAGACGGCTCATGCCAAACTGCTTCGTTAATCCATTTGGACAACTTCGAACAGACAGTTTCATGGTTTTCATTCATCATATCTTCGCATGCAATTAATTTTGTAAACATGCCATTTCGTGATTTCAAGGAGTTCTCTAACCACTTCGAAACTGTGGTTTTTCCACTACCGGAAGACCCGAAAAGCATCAATCCAGAGTTTTTGAAGGTAGATAAATGCGTGTATAAATCGTCGAGTTGTTTTTGAATTCCGTAAATGGGATCCAAATTGGTGTCTTCTTCGCAGCCTTGCACAAACGACACTGGGCGTAATAGTTCTTCTCCTATTTCAATCTTTGCGGACGATGACTTGAGATTAAAAGGCTTGATCCATGCATGAATGTCATCGTTTCTCTTGAATTCCAAAAGACCACCTTCTGGTAAATCTTTTAAAATTATAGGAAGTTTCGAAAAATTAGTAATCGGTGATTGATTCATTGCTTTATCTGTGAATAAAATATCGCTCAATTTTTGAGCCATCACAGTTTGCTTCTTTTTGGAAATAGAGGAGTTGAGATTGACATTTTCTCTTTTTGCGGTTTTTGTAATGTATGGATGAATCACGAAAGTAGATGGCCGCTTCGACAAAGGTTTCTTTGCAGGTTTGACAACCACCTTGAAACCTAATTGATTCTCCACATTCAATGCGATGGCCAATTCCTTACTTAACCCAACGTTATTAGTCGGTGTACCCAGAAATCTCACAAGTTTAGCAACTATGTGTTTGTTTTCTGAAATTGAGACACTCTTCAGTTGCTCTGACTCATTTTTCATATCACCTTGGCCGTTATTGAGAGAAGGAGCTTTGCCATTTTTATGGTTTGGTCCAGGTATCACGGAAACAGAAACATATTCCGAGATAGATAAAAAGTGTTTGAACTCTTCAGGATGGACGTACAATTCGAAGCAATATTTTTCGAGATTCGCAGAAACTTTCGCAAATTGGGCATTCGGAAGGGATGTGCCTCTCTTCAATAAAGTTGGCGACTGGGAAGGGTCATCCACATGGCCATCCAGCGCTGATTTGGCACTCCTGCTTGACTTCACTGATTGTGCGCCGGTCTTTTTCTTCTCTCTCAATTTCGGGGCTATGTTTATCTCAGCAAAAGGATCGATTAAGGCATACTGATGTGACTCAGATCCTATGTCCTTCACTTGCAACTTCACCGAGGACGTCTTTGTTGGATATATCACCAAGATTTGATTCAAAGCAACGCATCGTGACTGTTCGATCAACTTTGATTCTATATGGGCTGCATGAAGCTCGACTAGTTCCCAGTCCGACGAATACTCGGGTTCCAAGAAGATCTTGGACGTCTTAAAATTTCGAATTTTCACATTAACGGTGAGAAGCTGTTTGTCCGCCAACTTCAATGAATGTGCAAATATCGGGTCAATCCCAATGGTTTTAGGTCCACTGGATGTCATTCCAGTCCATCCAACGTAATTCTTTTGTTTCAGCTGCAGCACAAGTTCAACTATTACCTCTTGAGGGGCAACGTTAGCATTGTACAACAAGCTAGCTAGACTCAGTGGTAAATCAACGAGATTATTCCATGATTGCCTGAAAGCGAGGTTTGCTGTCGAGCCCTCCATCACGTAAAAACGTTTTGATGTTCCAAAAGCTAAAATGGTTTAAAAGAGTAGTTTTAAAATTTCGGCACCTGCTGTGAACGAGCGAAATGTGGGGCCGCGGTCCGTGCACATCACGATCTCGACTATGAATTTTTTTGGTATCGAGAATGACCCGAAGAGCTAAGCAGGCTGCACACCGAAGAGTTGCACATTGTATGTCAAATGTGATCTCGTTCATTCATCTTAAAGATTTATATACAAAGAATGCAGGTACAACTATTCTTGTAGGAAAGAGAACAATAATTTCTCATTTCCTATTTTGAATCTCATTGAACTTCGATAAGTTCTCGTCCTCCATTGGACGTTCGCCAGATCTCTTTCTAACTTTTTCTTGGTTCGCTAGTCTAGCGGCTTCCATTGTTTGGAATGAACGTCTTCTCAAAGATCTACATTGCTCCCAACCAACAACGCTCCCCAAAAAAAAGCCACTTATTCCCCAATTAACAGATCTTCCGGGATTCTTATGGATTAGGAAGGTGACTACACCGAGCACCCCCATTGCCTGGAAACCAGTGAGCATAGCCTCTCTGAAACATGGCATGGAAACGTAGTTTTCGATGGTGAGGTCACTCAACTTAAACCTTTGGAAAGCATCGGCATAAGTTGGCCGTTTCGCATGCTCAGGTTCTCTGTCCTCAAATTTAGGCGGTAAATCTTCAAGATATTGAGAACTTCCTGTTTCTTCCTCGGAAGTGACCTCCTTGACGGCAGAAACTTTAGATGGTGGCCCTCCAAACCAGCCCATGGTGCTTTCTACGACTAACATCTCCGATGATATCGCGGTTTTAGCCTAGCCAGACACGTGACAGCTTGGAAGAAAAAAAAAATAGCGCCGCCTGGTTTCGATCCAGGGACATCAGAGTTATGAGCCCTGCGCGCTTCCACTGCGCCACGGCGCTTTTCTTGAGGAAAAGTCTCAGAGTTTGGCTATCAATTTTATAGTCACGTGATTGCAGTAAGCAGATCGAGGGTGGAGACGGGCATGGAGTTGAATAACCCCTTGCAGAGATACTCACCACGAAAACCAGATGCTTCACTGCTGCATATTCCTTGAATAATTTATAATGAAAATCTCGACGAAGAGCGATGTTTGTACTTTTGTGTTGTTATATTCTTTCAGCTCAACAACTGTGTTTCAAAAGAAATGACTAACTTGCATTAGAGTAGCTCAAATGAAGATACATACCTTTAATTAATTGATGATTATTGGGAGGAATCGGTTGAAATCCCCCGTATATCTACGTTATTACAAGATGACACGTGAATGTGGTCACAAGTCGGTTGATCAAGCGCGTGTATAAGGAATTCTAAGTTGTTTATAAGGTAATATCTGCAAGAGATGGTAAGGAGGACGATACTACCCTTAAGAGGAAAGTATTTAGTTCGAATCCTTTTTTTTTTATGCCTAGTCCTTTTAGTGTCTCGTTTTTTGAGGTCCAAATCAGCAAAGCAAGAAGTTACAAGCACGCTTCATGACGGCGCATTAAATGATGTGAAGCAAGATCACGATCCAGCATTCCTTGAGCGGCTAGATCATATCACTCGAAAATGTACCAATTATCTTGATTACTCTAAAATAAGGCATGAACCGTTTTCAGAAGGGAAACACAGATACCCATATATGAGACCTCCTCCCAAGTGCCGAACCTTCAGATCAGAAGCTTTAGAACGTCTAATCCTGGACTTGAAGTTGAAGATAAAGGATCCTGACCTAGCAAGATTGATGGAGAATGCGCTTCCGAATACGTTGGATACCACAATTTTATGGCACAAGTCGCCCAGCAAGAAGAGCGGCTCACGCCATGGTCATCCTGAAACCTTTGTGGTTACAGGCGACATCCATGCTGAATGGCTCAGAGATTCTGCAAGGCAGCTTTCTGTTTATCAGCCACTTGTTAAGTATGATGAAAATCTAAGAAATCTCATCATAGGGGCCATTCGTACGCAAGAGAAATACATTATCACATCCCCCTACTGCAATGCCTTTCACCCTCCTGATGCCTCGGGTGTGAAGAGAGGCGAAACAGCAAAAGATGATGTGTTTCCAAGACCTGATTGGAAACATGTGTTCGAATGCAAGTACGAGATAGACTCGCTTGCCTCGTTTCTAACTTTGACAAACGAATACTTGGAAAACTCGGGAGACTTATCAGTTATAACCCCAACTTGGCTAGACGCTTTTGAAACGATTTTAGCCGTTTTACAACGCGAATCAAGACCACTGTTTGATCCCGATACGGGATACGCGTTGCCCTTCTACTATTCTTTTCAAAGACAAACCAATATTGGGTCCGAGACCTTACCATTGGGTGGAGTGGGGAACCCTGTGAATTTTAACACAGGCTTGGTGAGATCAGCATTCAGGCCTTCAGATGATGCAACCATTCTACAGCTTTTCATTCCCGGCAATGCTCACATGCTTTCTGAATTGAAAAGAACGAAAACGAATATTCTTTTAAAAGGTAAAGACTGGCTGCCAAAATTGAAGCGATACATTGAAATCACCTCTGAATTCATTGAAAATATAGAGAAAGGGATTGAGAAGTTTGGGAAGATTGATCATCCAAAATGGGGCAAAGTTTATGCGTACGAGGTCGACGGGTATGGAGGATCCATATTGATGGATGATGCCAACATACCTTCCCTTTTATCGCTTCCTGAAATGAATATTGTCGGGAAAGACGATCCGGTTTATCAGAACACCCGAAAGATGATCCTTTCTAAGGAAGGAAATCCTTATTATTTGACTGGTCCGTATTTCGAGGGGGTGGGAGGTCCACATATTGGGATACAGAATGCATGGCCAATGTCCTTATTAATGAGGATAAGAACAACGGATGATGACGATGAGATAACCAAAAACCTAGAAATTTTGATGAATACCACGGGTGGCTTAGGTTTGATGCATGAAAGCGTCAATGTATACTCTCAAAGAGGTCTCGGATATACTAGGCCATGGTTTGCTTGGTGCAACTCGGAATTTGGCAAAACAATACTCCATTTGGCAACCCATAAGCCTCATATCATTTTCAAAGAAGAATATTCCAAAGAGCCTTACAGATTGGATTCTTTGTTTGTATAAGCCCAAACTGTGTACTATTGTCTTATATACTTTGCAATATTCTCTGCGGTCTTAGATGAAGCTGTCTTGGATGTAGCCTCTAAAGCTGCTTGATAACGAGCTTGCAAATCCTGATCAGCAGACCCAAGCTCAGAATTCCTCTGTTCGGGAAAAGAGTACTCTCTTTCGACGTCGTCATCATCCCTTTCTACTTCTCCATGAGTGAAGTCGTCAGAATCCTCGAAATCAGAAAGTACCTCGGATTGTGTTGATTTATCTGTCTTCAAGTCCATATCTTTCATAAGTTTACTCAAAGACCGACTTTTCCTTTTTTTCTCTTCTTCTTCTTTTTGCTTCAAAATTCTTTCTCTCTCCGCTAGATAAAACTCATTGTACTCATCAACCTTCTTATCGACGGCATCCATGAACTCTTCGAATCCTTCGCCAGTGTATGCACTACATCCAACGACATCTAACTGGGAGTAGAATTCTTCGAGCATGAGAGACATTGAGTTTACCAAGCTACTCATGTAGCCAGATGAGGTCCCTTCCTCGCCATTGAGATCTTGATCTTTTGCGAGAGCCATCTGAAACAGCTCAAAATCTTGCATCCACTCTTTTGCAAAGTCTGAATTCTTAACATCAGTTTTGTTGAAAACGATTATCATGGGTAGTTTCGTCTTGTATAAAATTGAGCACGCGTATAGCATATTTGACATGAATGTTGTTGGTGAAGCCGTCCTGGGAGTATCGACTATGTAAGCAATAACTGTTGGAAAGGTAGAAGCAAATGCTTCAGTGATGATTGATCCTGATGCGGACCAAACAAAGCACTCAATTTGACCTGGAGTGTCAATGATCACATTTTTGACTTTTTCAGACTTTTTTTCAACAAGAGATATCACTTGGTCAATCTTTGTGCTGAATAAGTTGAGAGATGTAACAATAGCACCATTTGGACCCAAATTGTATTTTTCCATGACTTTTTTATATTTTATGGAATCTCTGATATCAATATTAGCCGCAAAGGGGACTTTGAGCACAGCAGGATCAAGGTTTACAACATAAGGGATCTCTTTCTTCGAGTGAAGGTGTGCGTTCAACCTCTGCATGAAAGTGGTCTTGCCGGAGCCCGCCATTCCTATGCATATGATAGTAGTAGGAGGCATATTTTCCGTTGATTATTTGTATTTACTTATCAGGTGTTTGATTGTCTTGCCCTGAATCGGTTGGAGCGCAGACTTACTAAGGCCATCACCAGGTACTATGTACAGGCCATGTGTTCAGGAGAGTAGGAGAGTAGGAGAGTCAGAGCATGATCAGGATATTACCAAAAGCTTTAAGATTAAACTATTTATGATATCTCGAACTGATACCTTTTTAGAACTCTGAGTGCTATACCATCAAGGACTGTTTCGTGTTCTAATATTTGCTCGCTCTCCGCCTCCATTTCAAAGATCTTCAGAGTTTTGGGACCGCCAGGCCCCCCGAGATTTGGTACCACGCCTTGCTGCAGTTGTTGTTGCTGGGAAATGAGCTCTTGGACGGCATTGGGATCATCCATCAATAGAGAGTAAATGGGCCTAAGTCCAAACAAGTTCACAAAATACCAAGAAATTGCAGAGACATATCTTGCATCTAAGTCTGGAGTGCTTACCCCATTCTGTAACATCTTTTTGAAGCCATCAGACAATGGGAAAGGTAGTTTCATGACTACCGAGCCGGCGAAAAAGAAATTTACCCATGCCATTATCAATGTTTGGGGGACAAAGTTCATGATATTACCCTTCGCCATGTTCATGAGAGCATCATTTGTTCCAGAGTCTTTGAATGGATTGGTAATAGCATCTGACTCTTCAACCTCAGCATAGAATTTAGGGCTTTTCAAGGTGTCAATGAAGTAGTTTTGCCTAGACCTAAACTCCGGCAAAGTTAAAACTCTGTAATTTGTTCTGAAAGCTGTTGCACGTCTCAAAAAGTCACTGTTGTAAGTATTCGTCCACGAGCTCATTTAAATGGGCACATCCTCTCTCATGATGTTGCCTTGAAAAAAAAAAAAAAAAAGGAAGAAAAACATACCTTTCCCTGGCTTTTTTGAAGGGGGCAGTCTTGGGCCTCAGTGTAAGCAAGCTGGTGATGTTAGAGCGCAATAAGCCAACCAACACCATGGCGATGGTGATCGGTATGAGCATCCACCATTTCAATTGAGGGTCTAGTAATAAATCTTCGTGCATTTGTCCACTTACAGACCGTGCAACTCAAAACGCCTTGATGAAAAGGGTGTGTAGTGGATTATCTGGTACGGAAAGGCTAGTCAGCGTGAATTCGCGTAAAGATCGTCGCGACTGAAAAGCTCATGCTCGAGCACAAATTTCAATTCGCCAGTTTGCAGTGATTGTAACTTTGGAGGGCACAATTTTCAAAAGACTGTTTCAGCTTTTGGAAGACAAGATTACTTTTGAAAACTGAATCTAATCTGAATGTATAAACTATACACCACTCTGAAACGAGACTTGTCATGGCTCCGAAGACAGGCGGTAAGCTCACGATTTCAATAAATACAAAGCCTGACCATTAAGGTTCTCTTCAACTTTTGTCAAACCTAGATATGCAATAGTTTTGAGCAAGTCAGGTAGAGTACTTGAGCTTGTAGTACTTCTTTGCACTTTTGCAAGTTTGATTAGGTCGTCATACGTCGCTTTCGAAGAGTCAGCGACTTCGAGTCCACAACTATCATCACTCAAACTTATGTCAAAGCTCGATTTCATAATCCTGACGGCAATGACTTCTAAATCCTTAGAGTTCGTTACCAAGTTAAGAAGGGCATCGTGATTGTCTTGGAGAATTGGGTCCTCTATCGTCAAAATGTACAAGTCATTGTATTGGATATCAAACGGAAAACGTGCGGAAATAGTCTCGATACCAGCCTGAGATTTGGAAGAAAACACATCACCGAAGTGAACACTTGTTGGTATGGATATATCTGCAAGGTCGACTAAGCTGCCATCTCTCAATAACTTAGGCTCATTCAATTTGTGCAAATGAGAACATAGTTCGTCGGACAAAGTAAATTGATATGGTCTATTATGCTCTGATCTTGCTGAATGCTTTTCATTACCCTCATTTGCCACAGCAATATTGAATAAATCTGTAGTCACAAGATCGCTTAGATGATAGTTTCTGGCTCGCTTATTGAGGTCACTATCATTCGCATAACGACTACAGATAGCATCTAACCCTGAGGCAAACATCTTTTTGGCCAAATTGATTTCTTTTAGACTTGTCTCTGACATGAGCCGTTGGTTCTGGCTGAGAAAGAATATAACGGGGGTGCTGGCTAGAAGCTTTTCATACCATGCAAGAGACATCCAATGTGGGCTATTTTTTGGAAGTTGTGTAAGGGGCATATAGTAAGAAGCAAATAAAGACAAGATTCGAGCTTGGTAATCCGACACGTGCTTTGTAGTTTGATTTCGTCGACTGAAATTTTGATATTCTTTTGGAAAGTTGCAATCTGTTGTCTGTCTCATATCTTGTTTTATATCAAGAGGTGTCTCGAACACTCTAGCAACTAAATCCCTGGTTACAGGTGGAAAATCTTTGGGGTTAAATATTGTTTTGTTGTCCTCTGGTTTAGTTAGGAGCTTGGCCCGATTAAACGTCTGATATAAAGCATTAGACTTTTTCTTGAAGTTGTTCACGAAAGTTCCTTCAGGGGCTTGGTATATTCTCGAAGCCTGTTCATAAACATTGAAAATATCTTTAACTTTTTTTGGGATCCTGGAGAAAGTATGACTTGACATCTAAGATCAATGCAGAGTATAACGGCACTCGCTAGAGGCATTGACCGATGGCATATATAAGCTCATTAGGCACAAGTGAACTGATCTGTGAGGGTCACATGACTGCCGTGTAAAGATTTCTTGTAATCATTAAATTATCCAAGAAGCAATGAGTCCGTTTTCATTTTTTGTTTGAGTTTAGTCCTCTGTGTTTCATTACATCGTTAAAATCGGTAGTGAGTAACTTCGGAAATGTGTCTTGCTTGTTTTCGAATTATTCTGGACTAATTTTGGATGTGCATCAAACTAACCGTTGTTCCTCAAAAGTATAAATCTAGCATGCACGAGGAAAACAAATCAAAAAATTGAAATTGAAAATCAAAACAGGAGAACAAAAATAAGGTAAGCAACCAGAATCAAGGACTGTATGATTCCTTAGATGCCCACCTATGGTATAGCGAACCCACATGAAGAAGTCATTGATCATACTGTTCTGAACCCTTTTGCCTCTTCACGACTGAGTCACACAGGCCACAAGCACGCAATCAGAGAACCGGGAAAAAACAGTTTTGTGTTTCCATTTCAACAGTGCATGCCGTCGTAACTATCGCTGTAACTTGGTCTCGCTATTTACTGCTAAATCAGAGCTACCAACCTACGTCATGGTATAGAGTTCGCTTACGGCGAAGAAACGAAAGCATGCTCAAGTTCATATAGCTGAAGATCCTGAAATAAAGCGCAAAAGGGGAATACAATTACGGGAGGAAGATAACAAAAATATTGGTGACTTTTAGTCATCTAAAGGAATCGAAGCGATTCCCAAACTCACTTTAAGGACGCGCTGCTTGGCGCGTCCTAGACAAAACCATAGCTCAGGAAACACCAATTGCGACTTGAGAACAGATGAACTAAATTTTAAAAACAAAATGTATGGCGATTTGGCAAACAAATTGGTTCTAGAGGCCAAAAGAGCCAGCAACTTAACCGAGGTTCCACTTTTCCAGCATGATTTGATCAAGAATATTATCCTAGAAACAAATGACTTGAACAAAGATGTGGAGTATTTGAATGAACAACAAAGAGTTAGTGATCAGAGCGAGGAAGAATCGAGAAGAATTAATCAATGTCAACTCTTTGTAACTCACTTATGCTTGAGAAGGAACAAGCGATGCTTGTTGGCGTATTCAAAGCTACGAGCGAAAAAGATTAGAGAGTTCTCCTGGTTGAACATAGATCCCATCCTAAACTCACACAATGCTGGCTCGACTGTTGCAGGTATTGGATCAGAGACCCTAACTCCGTCAACTGGTCTGAGTCAACTTGTCATCGAAAACTTGAGCCATCACGAACAAGAATATTATAAACAATATCAAGATCTTCTTCTCGATTACAAATCAGCGTTCTCGGACATAGACATATCTGGAGATTTAGAACCACCATCAGAAATATTTATAGATGTGAGAGTTCTTAAGAACGGTGGAGAAGTACAAACTGAATATGGTGTCTTTAACCTTATAAAAGACTCACAGTTCTTTGTCAGGAAATCAGATGTCGAGAGGTTACTTCAACAAGGATTTTTGGAAGAAATCTGATACTACCTCTGTATACACATAAATATTCCTTTATTTCTCCTCAGTAAGCACGTATTTGGATTTGCACAATTCTTCCTTTAGTTTGGCAGATCCTAGAGTCGTTTGTTTCTTTTCAACACTGATGGGTAGAATCATTGTCATATCCTCATTCTTTTCATATCTTCCGATATTCTCATCCATGAGCTTGACCTCACCTCTAATACGCCTTGCAATCTCGCTCAATGAACTATATACGTTTTTCACCTTATCAGTGAATTCGTCTTTAGTATTCGAGTTGCCATCTCTTTCCGGACAAGCTGGGCCCACATAAATTTCAAGAGCACCACCTAACTCTTCTATGAGTCCAACTATCTTATCATCAATCTCGTCCAAAGCATGGAGTCGTTTCTGGATGAATGTATTGTTCGACATGGTTTCGATATTATCAAAAGCCGCGCACCTTTTTATTTCGCAGGGTAACGTACACAAATTTACACGATACTACATGCCTATAGATTTGGGACTAGCTAGAGTGAAGTCGCTCCTCTCAAATTTGGGAAACCCACACCTCAGTTCCTATAAATCGGTGCATGTCGCTGGAACAAATGGAAAAGGATCGACGTTGGCATATTTATCATCCATTTTGACTCAAGCCAACATCAGAAATGGGCGATTCTCCTCTCCACATTTATTGACCTATAATGATTGCATTTCAATCAACAATCAGGCCTACCCGCTTAACGCTTTTGAGGAAGTCAAAAGCCTTGTCACAAGTCGCAACAGCTTTTTAAACTTGGGCTGTACAGAATTCGAGATTTTAACTGCTACCGCTTTCAAAATTTTCGAAATTGAGAAAGTTGAGTTGGCTTTGATAGAGGTCGGATTGGGAGGTCGACTAGATGCCACGAATGTTTTGCGTCCATACAAGGAGTCTTCCGGTAGTGGTGGGGTGATTGCTAGTGCTATCACGAAAATTGGAATGGACCACGAGGGCTTCTTAGGTAATAGTCTCACATCCATAGCCAAAGAAAAGGCAGGAATAATCAAGGAGACTATACCTGTAGTGGTTGATAACACAAATGACGAAGTTGTTTTGCAAACAATTTCTTCTGAAGCAGTGTCAAAGAAGGCCATTTGTCTTCCAGCAGATGAAGATTCCGTGCCTTGTGTCAAAGACTTCATTCATTACAGCCCACTTCAGGGAGATTATCAAATTCAGAATTTGTCGGTTGCCTTGTCGTTGACGCAAGTTCTCCAAGAAAAGCTAGGGTATAACAGCCTCAATGACAAAGAACTAATATTGAAAGGAATCAAAAAGACTCAATGGCCAGGAAGATTACAGAGAGTAAAGGATTCGAAAACTGGCATTGAAGTAATAATAGATGGTGCACACAACGAAAGTGCAGCGATACAACTAAGACGGTTTCTAGTGAAACTGGAGGCACTGAAGGCGATATTCGTCATCGCAATGAGCGAGGGAAAACAAATAGACAGGCTTTTCAAACATCTTTTAATAGAAGATGGTAATGCTATCATTCCTTTTTCATTCAGTCCACCAGACGGAATGCCTTGGGTGAAAAGCATCGATGTGGGTAAGATCGAGAAAGTTGCTAGCGAGTATACGAGAGAAATATTGCGAGTTCAGCCTCGAACTGTGGAGCAGCTTTTCCAGTTCCTCGCAGAAATAAGAGAACATGGAGACAATCGTCCAATTATAATTTGTGGGAGTCTCTATCTCTGCTCAGACATTTTGAGACACATTCACGACCAAAGTGCGAGCAATTGAATTTTATAGAAAGGCAATAATGGATCTACAAGCTAAACGTAATGTCAACATTCAAAGAAATAGGGGTTTGATTAAGAAGTTCAATCTTGATAAATTGAGCCCGTACGCACCCGGTGAATCTCAATCGAAGAAAAAGTCCAACTCGAGCAGAAGCAAAGTTGAGAAGCCCAAGGCACTAACGCGTCCTACTAGACGTTCTTCCCGGTTGACTAAAACACCCGAAGACATCCAAGCCGAGGAGGAAAGGAAAGCCATTGAGGAGAAGGAGGCTTTGAAGCAGCAACGATTAAATGAATTGAGAACCTCGAAAATAGATGGGAATTATTCTTGGCATGACCTTTCGAGCGATGAGAAACTGGGTCATTTGTTATTCGAAAACTCAATCTACGGCTTGAATGATGAGCCGATAAAAGAGGTGCAGCTTAGTGGAATGAGGGAGACTAGCCTCCAAAAGTTTAAAGACTTAGGATCAAGACTAGCTAAGGAGGATGTGACTACATGTTCATCAATTCACAAATCCTCTTCTCTTGATTATACAAGGAACGAATTCCAACAGTTGAGATCCAAGACTTTAACAAATGAAAGTGGCGCAAAAGTGACCCCTCACAGGATTACTTCGTTGTACTTTCACTCCGACTATTTGTCTCATATAGTGATTGCAGGTGACACAAATGGATGTATTGGATTATGGACCAAAGATTCTCAGGATTCACAAGGCGAACCAAGCATGGTGCATTTGAAGCCGCATGGACGCACAGTAACGCAACTCACGGAACTTCCTGGCAGCCCGAACCTCTTGTTAACGACATCATATGATGGATCATGCCGAACAATAGATCTCGCCAAGCAACAGGTAGTCGAAAATTTCACCATGACCAGCAATGGAGAAGAACTGGGAATATCCGACATGTTTGCTTTACCAGGAAGCATCGTCTACTTGACATCCTTGGACGGCCTTTTTCGCCGTTTCGATCTTCGAGATAAGGATTCCATCACTTCGAAGCTGCAAACGATGAGACTCCACGAAAAGAAAATTGGGGGTTTGACCGTGAACCCCCTGGAAAATTCCCTAATAGCCACTGCTTCACTAGACAGATCTATGAAAGTCTGGGATCTTCGCAACTTATCCAGACAGAGTTCGAAATTGGCAAATGATGTACCCCCTCCTTCACTTGCTAGCTACGAATCAAGGCTTTCAGTTTCAAATGTGGACTGGAATGCTAACCAAAGAATTGTATGCAACGGCTATGCAAACCAATTGAGTTTGTTCGAAACGAACAGTATCAGAAAACTGAAAAGCGATTTTCTAAAAAGTTACCAAGATATTTATCATAACTGTAAAACTGGGAGATGGGTGTCTATTTTGAAAGCAAAGTGGCAAAAGTCACCTCAAGACAGCATACAAAAGTTCGCAATTGGAAATATGAACAGAAGCATCGACATCTACGACGAGAACGGGGAACGAATAGCAAATCTTTCTGACGCTCAGTCCATGTCAGCGGTCCCCGCCGTCGTTTCTTTTCACCCCTCCCAAAATGCAATTGTCGGGGGAACAGCTACAGGTAAGGTATATATGTTCTCCTAATACTTTTATTTGTGACATATATTAGGCGGAGGAAGTCATAACTTGCCAGACTCTGATAACGTTGTCAGTGTAACCAGCAAAAAGGTTCTGACCGTCAGTGGACCAAGCCAAAGAGATAGCCTCAGGGTCCTTAGCCTTTGCATTGTCAGTGAACTCAGGCTTCAACTCGTCCAACAAGGTTCTCTCTTGCAAGTCGTAGATCTTGATGCCTGAAGATGTGGCAGCAGCCAACCAGTATCTGCTTGGAGAAAAGGCCAATGCGTGGACCTCAGCGGAAGCATTCAAAGTGTACAAAGTGTTGTTAGTGTTCAAGTCCCACAAGATGATAACACCATCTTTACCAGCCGATGCATTCAAAGATCCATCTGGAGACATGGTGATACAGGAAATGTAACCAGTGTGACCAATGAAGTCAGCGTTGATTTTGTAATCGTTCAAGTCCCACGACTAAATCTGTTAGTATATTGAATCAAATCATGAGCAATCGTGATTATCAGAGATCTTGGTGATATGAATATCTCATGCGAGAAAAATCTCGTCTGAAGTAGCAAATAAGTCAATCATCACATGAACACATTTTTGAGAGCAAAAGAAAAAGAAAAAAATGAAAAACATACCTTGATGGTTTTGTCCCAAGAAGCGGAGATAACAGTGGAGTTGTTTTGGTCTGGGAAAAATCTGACAGCGGAAACCCAGTCCTTGTGACCTTGCAAAGTCTCCATACACTCACCAATTGCGTTCCAAACTTTCACGGTCTTGTCACGGGAGGCGGAAACAATTTGTCTCAAGTTGCTAGCGATAGAAACAGACAAGACGTCGCCAGTGTGTCCCACAAATCTCTTGGTAGACTCACCAGTCTTCAAATCCCACAATCTCAAAGTCTTGTCCCAAGAACCAGACAAAGCGTGAGCACCATCAGCAGAAATGGTGACGTCTTGCACAATATGAGAGTGGCCGATGAAAGACTTTCTTGGTACACCATATTGATTGTTCTCACCACCGGTCAACTTCCAGGCAATCAAAGTCTTGTCTCTCGAACCGGACAACAACAAGTCAGGCTCGGTGGGCGTGGTGGCCAAACAGGTGACCCAACCATTGTGGCCTTCCAAGGTACCTCTCAACACTAAAACTTCTTGGTTCGACATGATTTATTTGTAGCTGAAGAATATTCGATGCAATGAAAAATTCTTTTTTTTTTCTTTCACTGAGTACAACACGTGATCAGATAAAAAACTTACAGACTCAAATATACGCCAAAATCGTTCTCGGAAATACGCATCGCGCTAGTGACTGCTTTTGCCGAAACTGATACGATCAAGTATAACTTGTACAATCGTCAGGGGTTGTAGTTTCAATGGACTGAAATTTCCCTCAAGACTAGAAAGGTATCACTTTCAAAAGTTACTGAAATATAGCTTTTTGGCACGTGAGATAAAAGGTCTTCTTTTCACAGCGAATATAAGTAGGTGCAACGCTCTTACAAACAACCGTGCACCAAGTTTTAGTACTTCTAGTGAAGTAGTCACAGCCATGCCCGATCATTATCAGAAATCCAATGCGATGACAGAAGAGAAATTCAATATCACTAATGTTTATTTAAGATTTTTGGAAGAGGACAAGGAAATGACAATGCCAGTCGCTGCTATTGAGTCTCTCGTAACAATGTTGAGAGTAAAGCAGCCTTCTACCTCGAGTGAGCTAATCAACCTTGTGAAGACTAATATTGATATACTAAAGCTGTCGATATCGAATGCCATCTCTTTGTCAGCTGGTTGTGATCTATTTATGCGGTTTGTTTTAAGGAACACTAATTTATATTCTGACTGGGAGTCATGCAAGAAAAACCTTGTGGAAAATGGCGAGCTATTCGTCCAGCGAGCCAAAGAATCTAGAAGTAAGTCCGCAAAAATGGGAGTTCCGTTTATCAAGGATGATGATGCAATTTTAGTTCATTCCTACTCTCGTGCGGTGTACCAGTTGCTAGTCAAAGCAAGGAAGGAAAATTTACTAAGGTTCAAAGTCATCGTGACGGAAGCTAGACCCTCTGGAAAGGGATACCAAATGGCACAAGCCCTTCGTGAATCTGACATCCCAGTCGAGGTGATTGTCGATAACGCAGTGGGATACATGTTGCACAAAGTTGATAAGATAATGGTGGGTGCGGAAGGAGTGGTAGAGAGCGGCGGAATCATCAACCACATCGGCTCATATCAAATTGGATGCTTGGCTAAAGCCAATAACAAGCCATTTTATGTTGTAACAGAGTCACACAAGTTTGTCAGGCTATTTCCGTTAACACCAAATGATTTACCACGAGAAATCACTAAGACCATAGATGACTCTGAAAAAGATTTAGATGATAATCTACTTAGCAGTCACTTGATTGACTACACCCCACATGAATTTATCACAGCTTTGATCACAGATCTCGGGGTTTTAACCCCTTCAGCTGTTTCAGAAGAATTGATCAAAATGTGGTATGATTGATTCACGAAAAACCCGCAATTACACTCAAATTTAACTTCAAGTCTTCCAAGTCAAATTTTTCTCCATCCTCAGCACTCCTTTTGATCTGAACACAGGTTATACTCAATTCACGAAATGCTTCTATATCAACTTCAATCTTCGGATTTTTCAAGTAAAAAACATGTGTCACAAAACAGGGAATCTTCAGATACGGTACTTCCCCAGATTTTTCCATCAGATATTGGGCCAGTTCAATGATTTTTTGCACATAATTCAAGGCAGTCAAACCATAAGTTTCTCTATCTTCTGACCCATTGAGAAAAAGAACTCGTTTTTTAGAGTCGCCCTCAGCTAATGCCTTCCCCACACCTTGAAGAAGAATGATTGGAATTATGCTGGTCATGAGAGATCCGACTGAATAGATTACAATATCAGCTTTTGAGATCTTGGAAGTGACTCTAGACTGCGCCGTCGGGCAAATTTCTCTCCCAGACGGCGATATATAAAAAATACGCTTGATTGGGGAAGAGAGTGGTTGAAAGCCACTTTCTTTATCGAAAATCAATTGTGAATCCTTTAGCTCAGGGTGCAAATACTGCATGGCATTGTCAGTTTCCCTGTCCGAGAGGTCACTCTGGTTATCCAGAGACAACTGATCTTCTAAATTGCCTTCATGTATGTTCCTTTGGAAACTTGAATTGTTATCAGTATTATTTGGATATGGAGTATCACATGATGGATGCGATATTTGAGACTGTCCAGTAATGACTGAGCCATTCGCTAGCATGGCAGCAATGTCATAACTAGAGTTGGTGTTTATGCAAGGTAGAACCACGGTTTTTTCATCGATATCGGTGATTTTCACAAAAAGCTCTATGGCAGAATCCAACGATCCGAAGAATAATCGTGCAGCTGTTAAAAATAAATTCCCCACGCTCGCATATTCAAATCTGAAAGCAGGAATTGCTCTAGCTCTCGCCGATTTCAGTAGTTCTACATCAATGTGGACCAAGAACGAGCGCACAATTTCTTTCGTCGATGAATCGATGCCAGCCCAAAGTGAATGTGTTCCATCCACAATATGATTCCATTCAGTTCGAGCAATTGTCGGATCAGTATCCAACCTGAGACTCAAGAGTGATTGAAGCTCCACGTTTTTTTCTGGAATCAATCTTGTGAGTCTGGAGCGTATGTCGCCTATCGCAGGCCCCCCTATCACTCGAATGATCTCAGAAGTCGAGCCGCCGTTGTCCAGAATTGGCAAAACATAAGTCACAGAACATCCAAAGTCATTAAAGAGAGGAACCAAACCGTTTGTTGCTGTTCCACCACTCAACACGACAATAGTCTTTTCCATCAGTCACTTGAAATAATCAGCAACAAATCAACAGCTACCTACAAAGAGGAAAGCGGTTTTGTATGGTTATTCCGGGATTGAAACCCATCAATCTATGAGCAGCGCAAGGGACAGCACATTACATACCGCTTGGTACATATGCAGGTCAATTAATCCGGCCCAAAATCAAACTCCACAAAAGAGAGAGAGCGAATATCTCCCACAATCTTGCATAGTAAACTCCTCCAAAATTCCAGCAAGACCCCGTAATAGTTACACGTTGCACCGGCAAACTCACTAAATCTCGTAGACGCCTACTACCGGATTGCAAAGAAACACTTGACCAGACCGTAGAATTTTTCTTCCCAACTTGAACTCCCAGATTCACAGCCTTCCAAACCCAGGAACGTATTGAAACCGAATCGAAACCAAAAGATTAAAATTTAGTACGCGGCAGCAAAATATTTGAAATGAGATAACTTCTTGCTCTCCTAACGTCACCATTTCCAAATATATCGGAACAGCAATAAGAATGCCTTAAGCCAATTACGAATTAATAGAATATGAAAGATAGTCAGACCTTTGTAAGACAGTCCAGCCTTAGCGGACTATTATTTATTCATAGAATGGTACTTGCAATAGCATCTGTACTTGGACAAAGGGGGATAGTTATACCGACAATTACTAGCTCGCTCTGTCTGCTCAGTCACATCCCAGTTCTTCATTAAACAAAAGATTGTCAGCAAACTTAAACAAAAGATTGTCAGCAAACTAACACAATTATCCTCGGACCTATTCCAATTCAATTCTATGAAAATCTTTACCGATATGCTTCAACACATCTACGAACTTCTAAAATTTTACTCTGGGTCAATTCCATATCGAGCAAAGCAGCTTAGATATTTCGAACGACAAACTTACTTGACTAAGGAACTTGGACATTCAAACCAAACATTAGCGACAAGAGTATGCCTATCCTGAGTTATTGATTTGTTCTAATTACAGGAAGTGATATATTTCGTTATTGTTTAATTTCTTAAATACACAAAATATGGATCAAATAAAATTGTATGGTCACTCATGGTCTTGAGTTTGGCTGTTTTACTACATTACTTTATCGATAATCATATACTTCAAATTCTCGTGGTTTGTGTCAGACTACGGTTTATATCATTCAAGCTGACCTTCGGCCTAGAGTAGACTATAATTAAAAAAATGCGGTACGAATATTTAATATATTCAGGTAGTTGGTTTCAAAAACGGACAAACTTCACTGCTATATTAGAAATACCTGCAAAATAAAAACGATTAAGACCGTGATAACCTGTCCCATGCGCTAAACCGTGAGACCAACTTCAACAAAACCTTCGGGCACTTGGTATTCACTAAGTAAACCTACGGCTAGCCTCTACACATTTTCCCACTCTGGGCAGCACATTAGAAATATTCTCCGTAAATTTGATCTCGTAGAATACATCTAATCGAAAGGGTCAATGGTAGCTGAAGTTCCACTGAACTGTGTCAACCTAGATGTTTGCTACATAGTACCTGTTAATTTATCGATTAAAATCCACAACGGCTAATTGAGCTCCAGTATTCGCTCAGAAATACCTACTCGCATGAATGCGGTTACCCTTGAGGTATATTGTTACTCGCTATGCATTAGATGATTTAGTCATTACTATTCAAAACAATACTGAGTTTCATTGCAGGTTGGATTCAATTACATGAAACGTCTTATTGCAGGACACTAGTGGTTTTCTCTACATTCATTATAGGAATATATGTTCTTGAAAGTACTCGGTTTGTGTTCTGTGGCAGAAGCTTAGATTTTAGATGTCATAGTTGAGTTATTGCTGCCGCTTTCGAGTTGAAGACTGTATTTTACAAGAAGAGAAGAGAACCTCTCATTACTAGAAGCGTTTTGATCCCAAACCTAAAGTGGCCTTTAACGGAGAACTGTCGAAAATTTACTTTTTTTTGTTCCACTTAAAACGAAAGAGGTAGGGTGAATGAGTAGGTTGCAAATACATTCGGTTCCAAGTGTTAGTTGTTACCTAATAGCATATCATTTTAGCGGCATTTTAATAACCGGATTGAATGAGGCATGTTTCTAATTTGAGAAGGGTTGCAGACTGTTCGAGGTGCAAGTACTAACTTCAAATAGATTTAGAAAAGCTGACGTTATTATGGCATATATTTTCAATCGTTTCCGTAACTTATTACATGAAGTACTTATTTGTGCTCAAGTATACTTGAGCGACTAGCTAAGTTCAGTTTTATTATGTCTTAATCCGAATTTAAATTATAATGAATAAATATATTTGGGCAAACTACGAAGTTTGATTGTGTACTTAAAGTCCGGACTTAGTTGTTACAGACCTCGAGGGCAGCGCTATTTATTTTTTGTTAGCGATCAGAACTATACAGATGTTACGTAGAGCAATATTGTAAATGAGGCTTGGTGCAATTTTCTTCGTGGATGTGAGGTTCGCACGGAGGTATTTTTTTGTTTATGTATCCCTTCTTCACAACGTTAAAGTCTCGGTCTCAACGTCATGGTGTACTGGTGTTAAACTTGGTTTCTCAAACTTGATCACCTTGCCATCGTAAGACATGCGTTTATGATATTCGATGGATCAGCTCTGACGTGGTCAAGCATGACCGTTCTAGAGAAGAAAGTGGTACAGTTCTCAAACGAGTTGGTTAGAGAAGCTCCCAAACTGGCAGATATTGTCAACTATATTATATCGCTTTTGGAGAACTTCAAGTATCAAGCACGGAAACTGGATCAGTTCGGTTACTGTGATCATGAGACTGCTTATTTTTGTTTCCGAGTTAGTGAACATTTGCTTGGAATTTGCAAGAAAATGCCTTCCAAGAAATTTGAACTGATCGTGGAGGACCTCGAATTTACGATGCAGTTGCTTCGGAAGAAGTTCGTTTCAATCAAGGAATCTTTTCCCCCTGAATCGCTTTTACAAGGTAGTGATAGAGAGCCGGGAGCATTCTCTATTTCCACAAAATTGGAATCATTTAAATACGAGGATCTCATATCTCCCAATGAGCTAAATTCGATTTTGCGTTCCTCGTCTCATCTGGTTTTGCTAATTGATTTCAGGAGTGAAAGGGAATTTTGTTATAGTCATATCAATTTTCTGGAAGTGATAAATATAGAACCTCGAATTGTTCTGGATCTTGTGAGGGATGGGAAATTGAACTCAGATCAAGATCTCGACCTTGCTCTTTCCAAGACTTTATGTCAGGAGCAAATGGAAAAATTTCGGAAAAGACATACATACGACTTAGTTGTCTTTTATAACTTAAAGTTTGGCACAATTTATGATGACAAAATCAAGTCCCTTGAGTACCTCCTTAAGACGCAGAAGGAGTGTATTTTACCTAAAAACCCCTTTCATGACTTGATTGATATTTTGATGTATCATACGAAATACCTAAGTTCTAGGTTGAAGCAATTTCCAGTGATTTTAAATGGAGGATTGCGACGCTGGTACCATATACTTGGCGAGGCCGGCTTAACAGATAGAAAGGTCAAGGAGGCAAACCTTCCATCAGACACCCTAAACCGCGGCCAGCTGAATTCTCTCAAATATATGACCAGTTTTGAAGACTATTTCGCCAAGGGTGCTATCAAAGCCAACCAAAAGATTCCGGATTTTGTGCCGCAACACCGAAGGGAGGTGGCTAACAAGTATGATCTTGTGCCGGAACAACAATATGCAAAGGTTGAAGCTGATGCTTCCAGCTCCGTTCTCAAAATTAAGGAAAATAAAAATGATGCAGCAAAGTCGTGTTCTTTGGATTACACAACCGGTCTTACTAACCTTGGGAACTCTTGCTACATGAATTGTATCCTTCAATGTTTGTCAGCAACACCTCAACTAACTGGATTTCTTCTTCCTGATCCTCAAGATGAAACCGCTAATATCTCGTCATACAAGCAGCATATCAATAAGGATAATATTTTGGGTTCCAAAGGAACTATTACCACGACTTTTGTCGAATTGTTATCAGAAATGTTCAGACACAAAGGATCATATTTTGCACCGACCAAATTCAAAAGAATTATCGGTTCGTTGTCTCCAGGGAGGCAATTTGCAACTTCTGCTCAACAGGATTGCATTGAGTTTCTTAACTTTATCTTAGATTCATTGCACGAGGACTTAAATCAGCGTGTCGTACAAAGCCCAGAGGAAAAGGCTTCCATTATGGAGCTCTCTTCTGAACAAGAGAAAATTCGGGAACTTCTTCCTGTGAGGCTTGCCTCGGCCATTGAGTGGGAAAGATATTTGAAGTTAAATTTTTCGGTAATTGTGGATTTCTTTCAAGGGCAATACTTGTCGCAATTGAAATGCCTTGAATGCCACTCAACATCCAGCACTTTCAATTCATTTTCCATATTGTCCATCCCAATACCCGAGAGGTTGAATCCTCAAAAGGGTCCGATACTGCTATTTGATTGTCTAGACCTCTTCGTTGAAACCGAACTATTAGACGATGACAATAAATGGCATTGTCCAAATTGTAACAAGTTCACAAGACTGACCAAACAAATAACCATTTCGAGGCTTCCTCGAATTTTGATAATTCACTTCAAGAGATTTAAGATAATGGGTGATCAGTTCAGGAAAGTCGAGACGTTGATATCATATCCTGTCAATACGCCGCTTGAAATGACTAAATACTGGCCCAACGTCGGAAGTTACCTGAATCCCGAGGCCCTTGATCGCATGAGTATTGATGAAGAAAAAAGGGTTTTGTCACAAATGCCGAATCGACTTCAAAGCCCCCCATTCAATTACAAATTGTACGGAGTTGTGAACCACTATGGCAATTTGACCACTGGCCATTATACTTCGTACGTCAGAAAAAATGACGCAAGTACTGGAAGATTTGAGTGGAAATATTTTGACGATGCAAGAGTTAGCCGTTGCAAGGAGAGTGACGTTCTCAATCCTAACGCATATTGCTTATTCTATCAACGAATATGAGAAGCGTGATCTTCACTGCCATTAATTTCGTACTTGTGAACGAACTTGATTGTGGGATGACTACCAACCACTTCCCTGCTTATCCCCCTCCAAAGCCATTCAACCTTGCGCTCCCTGTCATATGCAATTTCTCCTTCAAAATTATCCACAAAACTTCGGTCATTAACGGTAATACTCGTTGTGAAGTTTATGAATTCATTAAAGATGGCTATGGATGACCAAAATTGTATCTTTCTTAGACAGGCGACAACTAGACTGGTAATTTGCCCTCCATTCAAGCAATGAAAATAGAGAGGTGCATAATCACTGTGTATAATGTATTTTAAAGCATCTAAAACATTTGTATAGCTCAATGGAACTCCTCTCTTTTTTCCCTTGCCGGACTGGGCACATTTAATATGTATCAACTCGATATTTTTCTCCAGAGCAAATTGAAACAACGAAGGGTCAGTTTCTTCAGTTATTGGTTCTGGGGTCAAAGAAATAATGGTTTTTAAGTTTAGACTCTCCAAATATGAGAAGTTGAGTTTCCTTGGGTATCCTCCTCTATACAAATCTGCTTGAATGACATTGAATCTCAATGGCGGAACAAGAGCTTGAATGTTGATCATTATTTGTCGATTTATCACTACTCCAAGTTTCATGTAGGGGAATATTTTTGTGCTTCGCACTATTTTGTGGTGGTTGAGTTATGACCGTCGAAGAATAATTTTCCTATAAAAGGCCTAATGTGTGGTTTGATCCAATCTGCATATGGAATGTAATTTTGTATTTGAGTTCATCTGATATCACTGAAGGTTGTGTGACACATCTCTGTCTACTCATGGCATTGATCGTGTCCAAAAAGCGTAGGCCTTATATGCGTACAACATTCGAGTTATCCAACCTTGAGCGAATGAGTTAATTTTCTCTTATTCTTTTACTAGTTGCCTGTTCGCATGTTGTTCGCATCTTTCACTTCATATTAATTATAATTAAGCTTTTTAGAATAGCTTGGGAAGTTTGCAGTCAGTCACGTTTGTTGCTAAAACTTCTTCAATAGACATTCTTGGGGCTTTACCCAGTTCCCTTGATCCACCGGCAATACCAGAACTATTCTTCAAGTACAATATGTCCCCAACCTCGCTGAACTTTGTCAAGACGTAGTCCAAATCCTCTTTGGTTAATGCAGAGCTGACGCATAATCTCACCCTCGCGGTCGTAATGGGAGTAGCAGGATAACCAACAATCACAACAGCGATTTTCATGGAGTAAAGCATCCGTGAAACTGCTGGCATCTTCGCAGGAAGATACAATAAGAGGGGAATAACAGGAGAGTCATCTGCTCCGTAAACGATGAATCCCAATTTCTTGAGTCCGAGTCTTAAGTAACGGGAATTGAAAGCAATCCGCTTCAACCTTTCTTCGCCCTCACCAGGACTGAGAGTACCTTCAATGACTTTGAGGGAAGAAATAATTTGCTGTAATACTGGAGGAGGGACGCTTTCTCCAAAGGTGTTGTTGAAATAGTTTAGCCTCAATTTGTCAATGATCCACTTGTCGGCAGCGATATAACCTCCAGTGGCTCCAAAAGATTTAGTTAATGTCCCCATTAAGATATCAACATCATTTGGATCTACCAGGAAATAATCACAAACTCCTCTCCCGTGAGGTCCCAAAGCACCTATTGAGTGAGCTTCATCAACAAAAAGGTAGCACTTGTAGCGCTTTTTAATGTCCACTAAAGCGGGAAGGTTCACCAAATTGCCCTCCATGGAATACAACCCTTCGACAGCAATGATGATTTTTTTCCAAGGGCGATGTGTTTTAGGTTGACCCTGAGCAATCTGATTTTTGATAAGTTTTTCCAAGTCTTTCATATCGTTATGTTTGAAGACCTTGACGATCGCCCCAGAAAGCCGTATGCCAAATCTGATAGAGGCGTGGTTTAATGAATCACTAATGACTAAAGATTGCGAATCGACAAGCGAAGCAAACAAACTTGCATTAGTTCCGTACCCTTGGCTCACGGTCACTGCATCTTCTTTACCTACGAAACTTGCAATCACCGCTTCACATTCCTCGTGTAAGTCAGAAGTACCGATGGCGTTCCTAGGCGAGCAAGAAGATGTACCATATTCTTTGACTTTCTCTAACACATTTTCAGTGCAAATGCCGTGTGACTGTGCAAATCCCAAATAGTTATAGGAAGACAAGTTGAGGCATTCAACAGATTCACCCGTATAGATATAATCTTTCTTAGTACGAATTCGTTCAAAGCATCGAATATATCTTCCAGGTGCACCATGCACTGGGCGAGCAAAGCAGTCGTCAATTCTTGTCTTCAATCGACGAACATAAAAATTCTCAAACCCATCATACCACGGAGCGTAACCATTTTTCTCGACCAAATCCTCGTAGTCTTCAGGCTTAAAGATTTTGCCAAAAAAATCTCTAATATGGCCAATTATAATTAAAATCAAGTAACTGAGTAAAGTAGCAAGGTGTATTAGGTAGGGAGGCTCATCATCAATAGGAGTGGGCAAAGGCTCACCTATTGGATGTTGAGAGACATAAAGGTACTTCTGTGAGGTAAGTTTGCCGTACTCGAGATCAGCTTTAATTTCGTCGGAACGATCATCCGGTGGAGCATTAGGAATGAGTGACGACATTTATGTACTGAAGCTTGGGAGATTCAAGTTCAGACGTAAAAGGAGAGTATCAATTGTTGACTTTAAAGTTCTAGTTCGGCGCGCAAATATTGAGAAATGCGCGCTCCTCAATATTCATTCTAGGCTACTTTATATATCGGTTGCGTTATTTAATTATTTCTAGAAATGGTGAAGCTAGGCGGCGTTAGCATGTATTTTGTAAGTTCTTTCTGCGTCACCAAGTAATTCGAGGGTTTTGTCGTAGAATAAAATTTCCCATTCAAAGTGGGAAATCGACAATATTGTTGAGTCACTCAAATGTTCATTAACAAACGAACGACACTTATTCAAAAGAGTCACATCTTCCACCGAGGAAAAAGCTTCATCTAAAATCAATATTTCTGGCTTTTTTATTATTGCTCTCAAAAATAATGTCAATTTTTGCATTGGTACCGTAAGGTTGATGAAAGGTTTTTGAGAGTTTGCCAGGAGTTCCTTCTCAAATGTTTGTAACACAATCTTAGCGTGACTTGGGAGCAGTTTCGAGTTATACTTGAAGCTGAAGTTATAGTTCCCAACACCACGTACAAGTCCGTTCATGATAACATCGTACATAGACATGTTCGACGGTACAACCGCATGGAGCTCAGGGGATGATATACCAATCTTATCGTTGGTATTGAAATATGACACTCCAATCCCCGGCTTTCGAACCACACCATTCACTTTCAAAACTGACCTCCAAGATTGTGGATGATCTGCTGTAATCAAAGATAGAATCGTTGTTTTTCCTGAGCCGTTTGGTCCCAATATACGCCATCTGGAGCCTTTTTTCAACTCCCAATCGAAATTTTGAAGAACATGGGACTGCTTGTACGCCACAGAAGCATTTGTAAACTCGATATGAGTTTCATTTGACTCTGAATTCGCTTTTCGTTTTTTGAAAGGTTGATTTTTTTCTCGATTCTCGTGTAAAAGCTCTAGAACAGACAGTCTTTCGCCAGACGTGACTAATCCCTCTTCGTCCACCAAAGCAAGATGAGTTATCCAATTAGGAACGCTTCCCTGCATGCCCAACCCAATGACAGTACTGATATTGAGGGCGTCAGTAATCAGCTCTAAAGACGATGCAACCATTTTGCGAGCGTCTGGGTCTAATCCCAAAAACAAATCATCAATCACAAGTAACTTTGGTTTGTTGAGAAGAGCTTTCGCAATTCTAGCCCTTCTCATCTGCCCATTGCTCAAGTTGTAGATCCATTTTTGTTTCAAATGGGTCAAGTCCAAGTACTCCATTATCTTCTCTGTTAACTTTGAGTCAACGTCAAAATTATGGTTGTAGTTATTAGCTCCTGTGATGTAATTGAAGACTGAATTTACATCAGATGTGATCTCAGCATCACCTCTTGAAGAATAACTTTCATATCTAGCTGCAACGTGGACTTTGTCTAATCCGGACGCATCTTGGAAGTTGAGGTATTGTATTCCATGGAAAGCATGTCCTTGAGAAAAATAGGGATATGACCTGCCGTTATTTGGTTCTGAGAAGTATTTAGATGCTACAATAGCCAAGAAGTCCGATTTTCTTGGACCCATAATTCCCCAAGACGAGGGGCTTGCATCACGTTGGAGGACTTCAAAACTTTTGATTGGTTTCAGAAATATGTATTTCGAATCCTTGAGAGCAGAATGATTCTTATAGAAAAGAGCATTTTCTATCTTGCAAAGTTGATTTGGAATTGCTTTTCTCATACTCTTTAGCACAACAAGCGTAAGTACCGCGTAGAAGTGTGAACCTGTGTATCAACGTCCTTTCCAAAATGATTGACACAATGAACACACTATGTGAAAATAATGCCTCCAGTTCTTGAATTAATCATCTGAAATAAACAAGGGGAATATGCAATCATAATTAGGAAGCATTGCCTAGATATGGCTACATGTTTTGATACGTAGAAGAGAATAACATTAGTTCACGTGACCAGGTTTATCAATAGAATCCTTATGGGGAAATTTGTCTAGACGACAACTATAAAAATGGAATTAACTGACCCTAACATACCTCCACTTGGGCAACCCGAAGACAAAGAAACAAAAGATAATACGTCGAGTACAATTTCTCGTTTGGAGCATGAAATTGACGGGGCTTATACACTGCTTGAATCGACGTTCTCATCTCTCTGGCTGAACGCCTCACGCAATGCTCAGAGCTTCCAGCAAAGGGTGAACCTCCAAAATCACAAAGAATACCTCGTTCTGCAAATCAACTCCGCCAAGAGCATGCTATCTGATAAAAAGTCCGAAGGTAATTCTCATACTGGCAATCTGTCGAACGGGGTCAGCAACGAGGTTGATTCACATCATGACAATAAGCTGTTGTCTCAACTGGCAAATGAAGCATTAGACTCATTGGACGCAAAACTTGAAGCTGTTGAAAAGCAAGCGGGAAAATTCGTTAGCCTGGTCGCTTCTTTCTTCTCGGGGGTGGTCACAATCGATGAGACGAATCAGAAGGCCAAAGCAACAGGAGAAGAACAAGTTATGTCGCCTCAGATTCCCGGGGCTGCCTATGGATCTTCAAGATATGACTTTGAGCTCTTTAAATTGCACACTTCCCAAGATTCCTTCTTAAAATACGAACCCAAGTCTTCCGAAGAATTAAAAGATTTTGATGTCTCAAGTAAAACGGAGGAAATAAGCCATTTATTGGAAAAATATGATGAGACTTTGCCAGCATTGATGAACGAATTAGTTCCGGTTAGAATGTCTTACAAGGAATTTTGGTTTATTTACTTCAAGCTCGAAGGGAACCTCAAGTCTAGCGAAAGGACCAGAAAAGAGCTTCTCTCATCGAAAGAACAGAGTAAAAAGACGGCTACAACTGGAATATACGAAAGCGAAGACGAAGAGGCCGATGACTTCACTTGGGATGATGATGATGACGAGGTTGATAACGAAACTGCAACAGGCAGTAGTCAGTAGGCACGGCCTTCACACAATAGTATAGTTGAATAACATTGTATCCTGCACATACCATCCCTGATTTGCACCGCTAAGTACGGATAAGACCAAAGTTCCTGGATTATTGTCACATAATGGGGCGAGGTTCAGAACGTCATACCACGAGAGTTCAAACGGACCAAAATGGAGAAGCACAGTCGAGGTTCACATCAAGTGTTAAAAGAATTTGGGTCAAGAGCCCTAATGGAATCCCGACCTCAGTGATGATGAGCAGACATGCACTAGTCGATGATTTAAAGTCGGCAGTTCACAACAAGTATTGCAATTCTTTGGGTCAAAAGTACGACCCCTCCAGCTTACAAATTTATGTTAAAAAGAAAGCTCTTCCACAACACGATGATCATGTCAAAAAGAGCACTCAAATCAACAGAATCAAAACAGGAGCTAGAAATTCCTCGATAAACCTATCATCAGAAGCAACCGAGAGGCCAGAACTATTTACACTCCTTGAACCCGATAAAAATGTCTGGGATATAGTAAACTATCACTTTGGTAGCGAAATGGGAATGTGGGATGCGTTTATCATCGGGGTTTTACTGGACTTAGAGGGTTTAGGTGGCAGACAAATTTCCCCATCGGATGAAGCAAACGGTGCTATTATGGAAGAGTCGACATCTCCTCTCAATAAACCGCATTGGGATATCTCCAAACGTTCTCCAAGCTCCTCAAGTTTACATACTCCAAAGCCACAGTATCCGCTGCAGAATCTGCAATTGCATGCCAAAAAAGCCACTCAGGACAACTTCGAGTTTCTGAATTCATCATTGAGACTGCCATCAACCCACCAAACGAGCTCAAATTTCCCAAAACGATCACAATCATTTGCTTCTCAATCGCCAAGCTCTTTGAATCCTCAAACAAAAATCAATAGTTCTCAAGCTGTCTTACTCCTTCCTAAAAACTTTTCCTTAAGCGAACAGCCGTTAGCAAAAATCACAAAAAACGAAAGTCCTTTCTCAAAATCTAAACCAGATGTGAATAATATTGGCAGTCATTTAACTTCTTTGGATGAACAATATTCTCATAAAGAATTGCGAAACACGCCGCTTGATTTAGCAAACGAAAAACTGGGATTGATACTCGACATTGCCAACGGCCACGATAATAAGGAGAGTCAGGACTCTCAGGGCCCTCATGATAAAGTTTCAGCCGAAAATCTGCCTGGGAAGGTTACAAATCGTTCTTTGAAAAGCCGCATAGACAGTAAAGAGGTCACTATCAACACATCAACTTTCGAGCAGGTCTTGCCTCTGATATCTGTCTTAGTAGTTGAAGATAACTCAATCAATCAAGCAATTCTTGGTGCATTTTTACGAAAGCACAAAATTCATTATGAAATTGCGAAGAATGGCCAAGAAGCGGTAGACAAATGGAGAAAAGGTGGGTTTCATTTGGTTCTCATGGATATTCAGCTACCTGTTAAGTCTGGAATTGAGGCCACGAAAGAGATAAGACTTCTTGAACGGGTGAATAGCATTGGTGTTTTCGCTCAGCATGAACTCACTGTGAGCAGCAACAAAAAACAGATGAAAATAAGAGACGACCAAAAGTTAGATCTCAATGTTTTCAGATCCCCAGTTATAATTGTGGCACTCACCGCCTCGTCCAATTCTTCTGTTGACAAAAAGAATGCCTTGACAGCTGGATGTAATGACTTTTTGACGAAACCGGTGAACCTTGTTTGGTTGCAAAACAAGATTACGGAGTGGGGTTGCATGCAAGCTTTGATAGATTTCGACGGATGGAGAAAAGGAACAACAGGTCTGTCAGCATCTGTTGGAAAGCGAACGCATGTTAAGGCAGAGGTGTGAAACTGTTGACTTATAGATATGTTGCTTATAGCGTTTCAGTATACCTATGTTAGAATATCCATCTCACACCACAGTCGTGTATACATCAAAATCTTGCGCTCGAACTTTGAACAACCATCTTCGCCGACACTACTTTCAACGGGATGTCTGCTGAAGATAAAGATAACGAAGCGGGAGCCGCTTCAGAGACAGGCCAACAGATATCGAAGGATCCACAAAGTGTATTGCCTCTTGAGGCTATAGACAAAGCAATAGGCTCTCAAATAAGAGTTCTATTGACCAACAGCAAAGAATTTCATGGGAAGTTAGTTGGATTTGATGACTTTGTTAACATCGTCTTAGAAAATGTCATTGAAGTAGACAGTCATGGAAACAATGGGAATTCTGTCAAAACAATGCTTTTGAATGGTACGCAAATAGCGATGCTATGTCCCTCACCATAAAGAACCAAGGTTATTTCGCTTTTCTGCACAACATTTCAAGGAACACCCCGAAAGGTTATGTCTGTATTATGAAATGACCAGTTGTGTTGTTGATCAGGATGACTTGATCTGGTACTGTCTCGATTGTCTTCATGGCACCGAATTCAACATCCCTGGTTTATCGAGTGCTATATATCAGTCGAAGGTTTAATAACAAATTGCAGTACCATAGAATGTACTTTGACTGTGCTTGAATTACTTCTAGAATGTTCCTTTAGTCTTGTAGCTCAAAATCGTAAGTAGTTCGGTACGTAATCAATCGATATTGGTGGCGTCGACCTGCATTTTATTTTGGCAAGTAGATCTTCATCACAAACATTATCACAACAGATTAGTAATCTCTAATCAATGAAACTTGCAATAGCTATTGAAAGCACCGGAGACGTAAGTCTCTTAGAAGTACCAGGAGATATGTTGGTAGATGACTTGAAGGCTCTTATACACCATGAATCAGATATCGCTCCAAATTCTCAGGTCCTTATACACAATAATCTAATCTTAGACAGTGGAAATAGTTCTCTTGACAAGTTACTAATCCGCGATGATGACATAATAGTGGTAAGAGCCAAACAAAGAAATGACGTCAAAACTTCTCAGGAAATTGAAGAGTTTCGTAATGGTGCTCTTTCATATCAGATGCTCAACAACCGTTTAAGGGAAGCATTGCCTCAGTTGCATGCGGTGATCAATGACTCAACAGAGTTCAGAAAAAAAGTCACACAGGTGTCAAACCAGTCAGGCTCTCGGGAACTGGAAGCTCTTCAGGAATTGATGGCTTTACAAAAAAGAGCAGATCAGCAGCCACAGTTTGTAAGGGATTTTGCTCAGCAGCAAGAAATTGAAGAGAACTTACAACTAGCGTATGACATTGCGCCCGAATCATTTGTCCCTGTGAACTTGCTTTATATCAAATTGAAAATCAACGGCCATAGTACTTACGCTCTCGTTGACTCGGGTGCTCAGAAAACTATAATCCATCCAAAATTGGCCGAGAAATTCGGAATTCTGAGACTCATTGACCGGAGATTCGCGTCAATGACTATGGGAGTTGGAACACAAAAATCGGAAGGACGGATCCATAGTGTATCTGTGAGCATGGGTGACACCGACATAGATGTTCCATGCTCATTCACAATACTTGATGTTCATGTCGGTATATTGTTTGGATTAGACATGCTCAAGAGTCATAAATGCAGTATAGACTTGTCACGGGATGCTTTGATAGTCAATCAACAAGCGATCAGATTTTTGTCCGACCACGAAATTGAGCAGAAGGTGTTGCCGTTCCAAAGATCACTTCAAAATGCCAATGAGCTTTTCAAGGGTCCTTCTCTTGAGGAAAACAAGGTCAGGGACAGCGGACAAGGGGTAAGCAAAACTGCGAGATCAAGCTCGAATTCCGACGGTTCCGGAAATCTTAGCTCCAATGCACTGTTCCCTGAGAAAAGTATTCTTCAAATAACATCCTTAGGGTTTTCCAGGGAAGAGGCTATTGCAGCTTTGAGGTTGGCCAACGGCAATGTAGAACTTGCTGCCTCATCTTTGTTTTGATAACGAGCTCGGATTTACATTATGACAAAAGAAATGGGTCTTACATCCAGTATTTAAACTACATTCTCTAGCTCCTCGTTATCTGATCTCTTCTTCAAGACAAGTGGTTTACCAGTCACTCTGAAGTACAAGTCTTTGATATCATCAGTAGTCGACTCGAAGTGAGACGAGGGATCATAGCTCTTGGAAATAAAAATGTTGTTCTCTGATCCATTGTTCTTGGGTTCATAAAGCTCGGCGAGCCCCATCAAGGTGTCGAGGCGGGTTCCCAAGAGTTTGAATGCTGGCTCCAACTCCACATGTGGTGTTGCGGTCTCCACAATTGTAGAAACGATTGCAAGGTAATATCCTTTGGGCACAACACAATGTTCATCAGACAACACAGCGATATAGATGTCATTTTTGCGCCCAATTTGATTCTGTGGTATAATGATCTGAACAGAGTCTAAATCATTAGTATTAGGGACAGGGTGATCCAAAATGCACATTGCCCTGATGACCTTGTTTCCAGTTTTTTTGACGAGATCAGGAAAGTAAGTAGGATCAGCAATCACAATTGGGGCATGGGCGGTACCCTCCTTTGTTACAACTCCTGAAAACTTGTCGCCATCAAACAACACTTCATCAATGGGCGTATCCAACATGTAGGTACCCCCATAAATGGCAGACAATCTTGCAAAACCTTGTGGCAATTCTCCCAAACCGTACAAGGGGTATATGTACGGGGATTTTCCGTATTTGGCAACAGATTGAACATAGAGGATGATACGTTCATAAGTCGGCCTGGCACTCTCCGTCAAATAATCATCGTTGGGCCACAAAGCCATAGCGTGGCCTATAAAATCCTTAGTACCTCTTTCCAAACCAAAGTGTGTATACACCTCATCCATCGTATTTTTATCCAAGTCCAAACCCTGCTGTGTTGACTGAACTTCCGGGTCATAAGCTGCAATGAACTCCAAGAAACGCTTCATTCTTCTTTTTTCAAAGATTCCCATCAAGGAGCTTCTCAAGGCTTCAACTTCGTTCGAGGGAACCTTAGATATTCTTCCTGAGCGGTAGACATAACTCCCTCCAATTTGCTTGAACTCAATATACTTAGTCACTTCGGTATGGACCAAAATATTTGTCAACTCGCCATTGCTCATTAAAAATTTTGGAATGAGATCCACACACCAGTCACGGTCACGTCCACCGATAGTGCTTGGCTTCTGGGATGATGGCTTGAATTTAGAGTACAATTGCAGTAAATTTAAGGAGGCAGATTCTCCTCCATAGAAATCTTGTCTGTCAATGTGAAGGACCTTCTTTCCTTCAACCGAGAGTATACCAGACAACACACATTCAGTAAGGCCAGTGCCTAAAACTATTATGTCATACTTTTCATCCATGTTTCACTTAAATTTACAGCTGTCTTAAGGATATTGATGTGTCGATTGCGACTACGAATTACCCCGATATCACGTGACAATATATTGCTGTTAAACTAACTTATGGGAACAGTTGGCTTCAGTTCAAGTGACTTTTTGATAATTTTGCTAATCTCTTTTGGATCTGAAGTTATTTTTGTGAAATTCTCGAAGCCCGTTTCTGTGATGAGTAGATCATCCTCTATCCTCACGCCTCCAACGTACCAGTATTTATCGAGAATATCTTTGTCGATGAATTTCATCTTTGACGGAGAATTGAGGACATTTTCCAATAGGAAAGGGGAAAAGTAAACTCCCGGTTCGTCAGTCAAAACCATACCTCTTTTAAGCTTGCGTCGGAGTCTTAAATATTTCAATTTAGGGTCAGGATCGTCGTAGTTAGCATGGCCACCCACGTCGTGAGTATCCATCCCCAATAGATGCCCCAAGCCATGCGGAAAAAAGCTTGCAGTTATATTTGAATCCAACAATTCTTGTTCCTCAAATTTGCGAAATATTCCCAACTTGATGAACTCTTGTATCAACACCTTGTGTGCTTCCAAATGGATATCATCCCATAGAGCTCCAGGTTTAATGAGGGACATAGTTACGCGCTGCATTTTCAAAACTGTCTGGTAAATTTCTAGATGCTCTTTCGTCCAGTCGCCGTTGACTGGAAAGCACCTGGTAACATCAGACGCATAACATTTCCACTCAGCACCCGCATCGATAAGAATCGACCTTTTGTCGAATCCAATCTCATCATCATTTCTTACATAATGAAGAGTAGAACAGTTGGGCCCCGAGCAACAAATGGGGTCGTACAGCTGATACTTAGATCCCTGTCTGAGAGCATGATACATGAACTCCGCGTGGATGTGAGTCTCATTAGTCTCTATCGGAGTAGCAGACATGACGGCTAAATGACATTTGTCAGTGATGGAGGCTGCATGCTTCATTAAGCCAATTTCATATGAGTCTTTGATTAATCGAGACTCGTCGAGCGCATAGAATATAGCCGGATCCTTCTCTGTCAAGAACTCGGCATATTGACTGTTCCATTGATTGATATCTGTAGTGTAAATCAGACTTCCCCGTTTTTTTACATGTTGAAGTTCTTGTTTTATGTCAGCCTCGTAAAAAACTCCGTCGACATCAAATGTTTTCAAGGCATCTTCTTTCAGCATGGGTAAGCCACTCCACATGATGTCATCCTCATCAACATTCGGAAGGAACAAAATCAAGTTGTCTGTTGCTGAAGTATACAAGATATGGCTTCCAGGTATATCGCAACCGCTTAAGTAATAAAAGTAACGGTTTTGTCGCATTGGCTTCGTTTGGTCACAATACTGATAGAGCTCGAGGTTTTCTCCGCTTATGAAGAGGTTTACATCAGCTGCCCCAGTTTTTTCATTGAAATGGTTGAAAACATTTCTCGCGTGTGCCTTTGCTGGGTATTTGGAGTTCACGATAGCCATCTTTTTTTTTTCTTTAATGGAAAGAAACTCGTAGCAAATTGGTTGGGACGGAACAGCTTCTTACAAAATGTATCCGTACCCGCACTGTGCCGTGCACGGCTCCAGTAAGCTGTCACGTAATCAACAGTAATCACCCCAAATGATGTAAACATTTTTACTTCATTATTTGGTGCCTCATATATGTTCTTGCCATGAGTCAGCGAGAGCCATTTACGTTGTCAAATTGAGCAAGGAGATCTGGCGTCATAAACGGATTTGTCCCTCCATCTATGTCCCTCGATCTTTGTCTTCTGTCCATTTCTCTCCGACTTTTACCTTTTTTTTTATTACCATAAACTATTCAATCGAATAAGCCACCATTCTCAATATTATCCCCATGAATATCGAGTAAGCAAGTATGCTGTCAGAAACTTTTAAGCCAGTTTCACACATCTTGTAACGTGCGCGGCCCATTTTCCCGCTCGCCACTTCATTCAGTTCTCAAGTAGAATTCTGAAGACAAACATATCGAAATGGAAAGGTTGCAAAGGTTACTTGGTGGAAACCACGGTATCGGAGGCCAAGGCGCCTCTCAAATGTCAGACTCGGCTTCTATTGATGACGCCGAGACCGTGTATATTTCTTCGCTTGCGCTCTTGAAGATGCTTAAGCACGGCAGAGCGGGTGTACCAATGGAAGTCATGGGGTTGATGCTCGGGGAATTCGTCGATGACTTCACAATCCACGTGAAGGACGTTTTTGCAATGCCTCAGTCAGGGACTGGTGTCTCTGTTGAGGCTGTTGACGATGTATTTCAGACAAGAATGATGGATATGTTGAGACAGACAGGACGAGACCAGATGGTTGTCGGCTGGTACCATTCACATCCCGGTTTCGGATGCTGGCTTTCGTCCGTGGATGTCAATACACAACAAAGCTTTGAGCAGCTTAACAAGAGAGCAGTTGCAGTGGTCATCGATCCAATCCAGTCAGTTAAAGGCAAAGTGGTGATAGATGCCTTCAGGACGATTGATGCAAGCACATTAATGCGGGGCCAAGAACCAAGACAGTCTACGTCCAATGTTGGCCACTTGAACAAACCATCGATCCAAGCTTTGATACACGGTCTCAACAGACAATACTACTCCTTGAATATCGACTATCACAAGACACTGTATGAGACCAATATGCTCTTGAATCTCCACAAGAAAACGTGGCAAAGTGGACTTAAGATGTTGGATTACAATCATTCCGAGAAGGAAAATCTCAGCGACATGCAGAGCTTAGTAAAAATTGCAAGGTCTTACAATGAAAGGGTGAACGAAGAGAAAGAAATGCTGGAAGAGCAATTGAAGACGCGGTATGTCGGAAAAGAAGATCCCAAGAAGCATTTGTCCGAAACATCTGACAAAATCATAGAGAACACCGTGACTTCATTGTTGACGAGTAATGTGAACTCCATTGCAATCCAATAATTATCAGCGAAAGATACTTGTTTGATTTATTATGGTGAAGACGTGATATCAGAATTTTTTTAATAGCTCGTCACTAAATTCGACAGCATCACTGTGCTTTGAAACGAGATTCTGTCTGAGTAGGTTTGACTCTGGCAAGAGATGGTTAACACATGCAACAAATGATGCAAACTTGATTTCGAGCATGCGGTGGCCGTCTCTCGAATTACTTGATTTCAAATAATTTGTCAACAACGGAATAAACCTTTCAAACTCATCAATTTTCTTCAAGTAGACTTGTTTTAGAGCGTTCGTGTCTGTAATTGCAGTTTTAGCTTGAGTGATAAGGGTGCTTTGGCTAGGTACAGAGTTGCGGAGATGTGCAAATCGTACGACAAAGCCGTTCCAGAACGGTATGTCTCTCAATAACTTTAGGTTGATGACACCTTCAATGACATGGTTGGATTTTATAACTTCGTCCCTGAAGAATAGATCGCCAAATCCATCGGAACCTTCTTTGGGATTGTCCGCGAGTAACATCAATATCCACAAATCTTGCAATTGGTCCAAATACGAATTGATGACGGTCTCCTGATTTTTTGCCTCTATGGACCTTGAAAATGATTCTTTTATGTCTTTGAAACTGATGATGTCTGTGGTTGAACCCTTGTGCAATTCAACTAACATAGGTAGTTCTTTGTCCGGAGATGAAAGGTAGGAAAGCGGTAAAATGCAATGTGTTGATTTGTCCTCAGCCACCTTTCGGGGTAGAAGGAGCTGGTGTTTGTCACATAGGAGAAGGCACGCCGAGAGACTGGCAGGATCGGTTGCAATGTATTTAATGTCGTCGTCGCCAAATTGTATTAGCTTCACATTGTGAACAACCAAAGCAAAAGTATCATCTGGCGCGATATTGGACTCCTTTGCTTCGAAAAAGTAGCCTGCAGAGCTTAGCAGGACTTCACTGCTCAATTTTGGATACCTTTTCAAAGGAAAACTATCAAATATACCTCGGAGGGACTCGGGAATAACCATCATAGTCCCGTTTGGTAATACACTGTTCTTCAGTTGGCGCGAACAGTCAAAGCGAGGCAAATAATTCACGTCTTATCTACACACACCACTGGAACACAATATATGTAATTGTTAAGTTAATTATAATTTACTCATATCCTCACTCATTAATTTAGGAGATCCGAAGCGAAGTTATTCTTCCTGGGAAACCAAGTCAATGCTCAAATCAAACCATGTTTCTCCTCCAAACTTGCAGTCACTCTTACCATGATTGAAGAATCCGATTTTCTCATAAAATGGTACTAAGTGCTCGTGGGCAATAATGACAACTTTGCTTCCCAAGTCCTGATTAGATAATTTTTGAATGTAGTCATGCATCAACAACGTGCCCAAATTCTTGCCTTGCCACTTTGGGTCTATGACTAAGCCATGTACTCCAATAGATCTTGACTGCTCTATGTGTCCTCTTGATGGATCGTCCTTCAGCGGAAGCTCCATGGATTCATTGGTGATCCTGTCGGAGTATATCTTGGTAGCGATGATATGTCCAATCAATGTCTCTTTGACAACAGACAGTTTAACAGGTAGTTTTTCGTAGTCAGCTTCATCGTCATTGTCAGCACCGGAGTCGACAGAATCAGACACACCACTATTCGAGTCCTGCTCCTTCTCTAATTTCTCTGCAACCTCCGGTAAATTAATGGCATTGTATTTGAATCCATACTCTCTGACGAATAATCCAGAGCAGAGCTCAGGGCATACTGTTAACCTGTACTCCAATTTCTCTTTGGTGCACCTTTCGTTTTCTGGAAATCCCTTCGCCTCCAATGCAACGCAAGCGTCCAAGTCTTCTATTGTCAAGGGACGGATCGATAAATTGGGGGGAAAGTCAGCCATTCTAGTTGAGGATGTCACAGCACTTATCGAAGGGGCATTTTTCCACGGTGAGAGAAAAAGGTTGTGCAGTACTCATATTTTAATATTGCTACTATCAAGGCGCGTCATGATTACATTAGAGTACCAAAAGAACTATCTTTCCTGGATGCATTACTAGTTCAAAACTATCATTCTAACGTGGGCTCCGCCTCAATTGCTGTGTCATCAGTGATGAGAGAATTGCTCACCTTCCAAAGATGAACGATGTTATCGTCAGAAGTAGAGGCGAGTGTCCAGTTCATGAATGGACACCAGCTAATATCAGTAACAGCGCCGGTATGGCCCGCGTGTATCATGAAGATTTCTGGTGACCCATCCTCAGCATCTTCTTGGACTTGCTCCTCTCCAATTTTGCTCAAATCCCAGAGAATGACCCTTCGGTCCTGGGCAGCGGATGCAAGGATGCCGTCTTTATGAGGCGAGAATTCCATACTAGTGATTGCATCTCCATGTCCCATCATTGTATGTAGAGGTGTGGTTTGCTGAGAGGCCGCCGATAGCTTTCTGAGATCCAAAAGGTTAATTTTTGAGTCCGCATTTCCAATAGCTACCAAATTTTGAGAAAACGGAGAGAATGTAAGACTGTTTATGCCTTGAGACCCTTTGTTTTGAAACAGCATCACTGGAGAGCTGGAAGTCCTAGTATCGTAGACTAACAATCTCTCATCATCAGACACAGACCCAAATATGGTGGCTTGACGGCTGTGCCATTTCGCGTCATTCACAACAGCAGTGTGATCTTTGTAGATGATTCCCGGACTCTTCTCTGCCACATTCACATCCGAAATAACCACTGTGTTGTCATCGGACGCTGTAAGTAACGAACCTCGCTCAAAAGTGTTCCATGATAACCCGTATCCATTATCGGTGTGAGGCTTGAATTGAGCGACCACCTCACCCTTTTCCAACTCAAAGATCTTGCATTCACCATCTCCATTAATTGTAGCAGCGACATTAGAATCTTGGGGCATATACCTAGCGCGGTTGACTTCACTTCCAGTTTCAAACTTCTTCGATATTTTTATGATTGACGATACCTTTTTTTTACCCTTGGCACCATCTGATTCGGCATTTGGTAGTTTAGTAGACGCCAATTTCAAGTAGTTCTTGTCTTCGCCAGAAGTATGCGTCCCGAGCAATAGCTTTGCATTGATCGCGTCTTCGTCCACTTGATTGAAAGGAAGCCATTGGACAGTAAGCGATGGCCAATTTAGGGCAGTCTCACTTACAAAGTCATACATGTAGCGGCAGTTCTTTCTCCAGAGTTCATACTCTTCTTTGATGTTTGATTCATCCTGTTCAGTCATTTCTCTAGTCCTAAGTCTATAAAAGTTAAACCGCTCAGTTCAATCGCCCGAGCACCCATATCACGTGATCGCGTTTTGCACCTAAACAGCCTGCTCAACAAAGCTCTGGCTATTTTGTTCATATCTATCGATAACCCTCAAGACATGTCTAATATGATCAAAATAAGGGTAGGAAGGGAGGTTCAAAGTATTAATTTCATCTCCGGTACTTTGTAGCGTCAATGCTCCCTGATTACCTTGGTCAAAAATCTTCATACTTTCCAAGTGAGAACACAAAATATCCCTTATGCCGGTGTTTTGCAACCTGAGACGCAATTTCTGACTCTTGTTCACTCTAACGAAGAAAAACTTGGTACCCTGTTCATCGTAAGCCACGAGAGATTCGAACAATATCTGTGCAGCTGAAGAATCGATGAATGTCATACCCTCTAAATCGAAGACGATGTATTTTGACATCGAAGCATCCCTGCTTCTTTTTGAGGCTGGATGTGTTCTGGTTGATCCGTACATTTCGACCCTTTTAAGTCTCACTCTTAAGTCATTTGCATTTGCGAACGTCAATGGTTCTGGGATTTTGATAATAAGACATCCTTCAATTTCCTCTAGTGCTGGATAATTGAGGGTATGCATATGATCCGTGAAAATGTTTAACTGAGACGGTCTCTTTTCACGCCCAAAGGGTTTGGATATTGTGGTCAGTATTGTGTTTGAATCATCTGACATATCTGCGTTCAAGAAAGTGTTGGTATTGGGAACACGACCCAATATTTGAATGTTGGATTCTGCCGAGTTCTTTATCACTCTTATCAACAGATAAATCAAGCCCACTGCAATCCCAGCTTCCATCGAAAAGAAGATTGTGGTTAACACAGTAATTGCGAATGTAATGATTTCGTTGATACCTCGTGATTTCCAATGAAACACTAGCTCTGGCGGGCCCTCACTCATCAACAGGATTCCAATCACGCCCGTTATGACGCTGAGGATACACTTAGGTATGTAATGCAAGTACCCAAGAACAAAACGAGCAGTGAATAATGATATGGCGCCCATTATTGCTCCGGAGAGAGTAGTCTTTGCGGATATTGCATTTATTTTGGACCGCCCATAGCCACCAAAAGCAGGCAAGCCACTGAAAACAGAGCACACTAGATTGATTGTGCCGAGCGCAACAAGTTCACGGTTGGACGATATTGGTAAGTTGTAGCGTGAGCCCAAAGATTTCAGTGCAGTTGTTGATTCAAAAAAGCCGAGCATGGCACAAAGAAACCCAGACGTGCTCAAAGATTTCATCAACTTAAAGCGGTCACTCGTAAAGGGATTGTAAACAGGTATATCCGTGTCGACGTCTGAAATAGACCCAATGATCTCAATACCTCTTTTGTTCCATTGGAATTTGAAACACATTATTGTCCAAGCTAAGACAACTATCAAGATTTCTGGAAAAAGTACAGCATATCGTAACCAACTCTTTCTATGGCTGCCAAAACTTTTGATTTGGCGGAAGGCCATAATGACAAGGAAAGCTGATATGCTCACCTTGAAGGTAAATGTGTGTGCCTTGTGATAATTCGCTAGCACAAACTTCAATTTATCAAAAGGTGAGTGTATGTCGGCTTCTGCTTTGTCATTGATTACCTTCTTTAGTAGACTTTCGAGTCCCAACATGGGAATCGACGCGTTAATTACCATAACAGCGCCCACAGCACAAATGAAACCTTTTAGAAATGACTCACATAGAACGTTATCTAAAAATCCGAATCGGCCTAAGCCAAATCCCAAGAGAGTTGCTCCGCTAACAAAAGTGATGGCAACTACATATTCTGCTGCAGACACTTTCGCTTTTTTCGAATGATGTAGCAATGGTTCGACAGCTTGGCCAACTATAAGGGATATTGGAGCCTCTGGTCCTGTTATCATTTGAGGAACGGAACCAAAGATCATGTAGATCATTGGAGCTATGCCTAGCGAATAGAGGCCGCAGGTAACTGGAACTTTTGCCAAAGAGTGGGCATATGATAGAGCCAAGGGAATTTGGAATGCGGCTAGCGAAATCCCACCTGTTAGGTCCCCAAGAAAAAATTCAAAGGAATATTGCGGGATCCATGAGAACAAGGGTATGTAATATGGAAGTAGGTCATTAAAAGTTGGCGATGTGCCCCCCCTGGGAATATCTACAGGTGGGTATGCATCTGCCATTGGGAGACTCACATTGTCTGGAGCCAATCTAGCGGCCCTCTTTGGTGAGATAATGGACTCTTCGTCTGAACTGAATATGTGCTCAGTGACTGAACTGAAGGAAAGTATGTCATTCTTTGGACTTGTTCTCAGTAGAAGAGGCGCATTTTCGTCTATCACTCTCATAGAAGATATTGGACGTTGAGATTCGGCCTTATGCTTTCTCGAGCCCTCTCTGTTTTTGATCGGGCTGGCAGAATTATCCGACATGGCAATTTGGTTTAGTTTTTAAGGTATGGTCAGTAACGCTTATCACTAAAGTGTGGAGTGCACGTGAGTAGTAATAATTGGCGTTTACTCATAGGATAAATTGTGGTATAAAAAAGGCAACGAAGAACGAAAAGTTAAAAGAAGAAGAAAACAAGACATCAAAGAGCCATTCAACATTGGCTGACCGGTTAGGTCTGCTGATTTCATTTTCCGTAGAATTGGAAAACACACCTGAATTGTACAGTAAGACAGATGATACAATCTACTCTAAGCCTCGCTACACCATATAATTACATCCAATAAGACTAAATCTCCGTCCTTGTGAGTTTTTTAACGTTCTCTGATTTGTACTTTGGCGGACGACAAGTCATGACGGTCCTTACACAAGTCATCCTTGCTCTTTTCTCTAATACCATAATGGCCCATCAGCCGTTGTCAGGCAAATAAGGTTATCGATTCAAAATAAAAGCAAGGTTATAGGGCAATTATTGCGAGGCAATGGAGTTTCTAAGATAAAGCGGGCACAGTCTGGATCAGATCTCGAAGTGGCCGGTCATCTCGTTAGGCTAGTAGCCAAAATCCGGGATCGCACTAGAGTGCAGATGACGACGAACGCAAAATGAGAATGCGTTGAGGTTAGTACAAGTTTTGAACAGACAGAAATGTTACGCTCATTTGCATCAAAAAGGCTCTTTTCGTCTTCTATTGCAAGGCTTGACGTGCTCGCTTTTGTCGAGGGGACTAAGGGAGGTATTTCGTCGCTGTCGTTATCGGCAATTACCGCTGCAAAGAACATTGGGAAACCAGTCACAGTCATTGTCGCAGGTCCCGATGGAGAAAAAATAGCGGAACCTGCTTCCAAACTCGGGGGAATATCGAAAGTTCTCTTGGCAAAGGGAGACCAATACAACCATTACCTTGCAGAAGAGTTGGCACCTCTTTTCAAGCAAGTTATCGAGTCCAAAGGATTTTCTCATTTTGTCACTCCTGCAAGCGCTGTCGGAAAATCGTTCTTGCCTAGACTTGGAGCCATTCTAGATGTCCAACCGGTCTCCGATATAGTAAAGATTGAATCCGAAGATGTCTTTGTGAGACCAATTTACGCAGGCAATGTTTTAGCAACTGTCAAAAGCAAGGACAACCCCATCTTGGTCTCCGTGCGTGCAAGTGCTTTCCCACCTACGCAAAGCGATGGAGCAGGTGTGCCCATCGAGGAGACGGATGTATCGGTAGCTTCGAGCAACACCTCAGAGTTTGTTTCGGAGCAGTTGATTTCTTCCGAACGGCCTGAGTTGGGTTCTGCTCTGAGGGTGGTTGCCGGTGGACGCGGTTTGAAAAACAAGGAGGTCTTTGATTCATTGATGGAACCTTTGGCCTCCAAGTTGAACGCAGCCATCGGTGCTTCCAGAGCAGCAGTGGACGCCGGATATTGTGACAACTCGTTGCAAGTCGGTCAAACAGGCAAAATTGTTGCCCCAGACTTGTACATTGCCATTGGTATTTCCGGCGCCATTCAACATCTTGCCGGAATGAAGGATGCCAAGACTATTGTTGCCATTAATAAAGACCCAGAGGCCCCTATTTTCAATGTGGCTGATATCGGACTAGTCGCAGATCTCAACGAAGCTGTTGTTGAGCTCACAGAGAAGGTTTAAGCAACATGATTGGTACATAAGAAATGCTACGCCTCTTGAATATAGTCAAAATTTAAACTAGAATTTCAAGTGGGCGTCTAAATCTAAAAAGATTGCCAATTTAAGTGTATAGCTTTTGCAGTACAATCTACGCCTAGCGCACTCAATTTAAGTAGGTGAAGGAATACTGTGCCGAACTTCGCATGAAAGCGAAATAGACCCTTTCAGAACACAACCAGGAATCACAACCCCTTGTGATACTCTTCCGCAAAGTTTCGGTGCAGGGAAACTGGGCACGGCATATTCGAGAGACGACTGTGTTGTGATAGCAAACGAAAAAGTTTGAATTTCACAGACCCCGTTAGCTGATTCGTTCTCGGAGAGAAGTAATGTCAGAACGACGTCAAATAGACATCGACAGGGACCGTGTCACGGTGCTCTTGATGATTAACTCCCTGCTCATCAAAAAGGCACACAGCATCTATGTTTCGATCCTCAACAACAGTCAGGCCATCCAACAAATGACCCCCCAGAATCGTCAACAGATAATGGAACAATACAACAATATAAATCGTCGGGTGCAGTGCAACTTGAGTGTTCTCTCCTACATTAGTGACCTGTATCACAACAAAACAGCTGCACAGCAGCCCAATAGACTTCAGTTCCCTGTCATTTTATCCTCACCTCCAGAAATGCCCGAGTTGAGACTGTTGTACAAACGTCTCCAAGATCTATACCCCGATGCGATAGAGTTTTTGAAAGTAAAACTTCATCAAATGAAGCAGAGTCAGGACTCACAGTCTAAATTATCACAGCAGCAAGCATACGGGGTGAATCCAGCACAGGCGCAACTACAGTCGCTCCCGCCTAATAATTATCCTCCAACACTCCAGCAACGGGAGGCCCCAATGCAAGCTTCGATGAACGGTATTCAGCATCAGAATCAAAACCTCCAGCAGCAGCAATCACAGCAACTGCAGTTGCAGGCACGCCAACAAATGCAGCAACAACAGTTTGCGCCCCAAAACGTGATTCAAGCCCAGAGCTCATCTCAGTTCCACTCACCCCAACTAAATGTGCAGCCGAACGGACGTGCACCGCAAGCTGCAAAGATTAATGCGCAACGAAAACAGCAGCCTTTCCAGCAGGAATCGTTTCCCGGAGCGATTTCTCCTCAATTAATGTCTAAAGATCCCGATATCTTGGGCTTTGAGGACCTGGGAGATTACGGTGAAGGCGACAACAACTTGAACAAGGGCCCAGTTGGAATACAGTCGATTTCTCCGCAGCAAATTCTTCAGCAGCAAATGCCCCAAAATGAGTTTTCGATGAATTTTCTTTGAGTATCCTACAACTTTTACTATTTATCCTTTTGTGTGTGTATTATGTGTTAACATTTGTCTATTCATTTTCCCGAATTTCGTGTTCATGATTTAAAATATTGCTGTAGGCCTCGACTAAGTTGTTCATCGAATAACTTTGACTGAAGTTGTTATCCTTAGATGGATACTTGTAAGGGTATAAGAGATCATAACAAGCCTCTGATGCCTCCTCCGTTTTCGTGGTTTGCGCAGTAGCTCCCGTGGGCTGCAACCAACCAGCGTCGTTTGTAATCTCGTTCCACATTTTTTGGTCTTCGTCTGAGAACGTCACACCCTCTATACCCGCAAGATCTGACTGAGTGAATATTTGATCGCCGAGTTGATCACCACCTTCCCGAAGATTGAAATCAAGGTTCGCAGCTTCATTTGGATAATTATCGGAAGGCAAAAACGGGGGTGTTTGATGGTCAGGTCGACCAGATGATTGCTCGTTTCCATGCTGCTGCTGATAGTTCGCGTCAGCATCAGACATAGACGCCGATTGTTGGAAGAGAGAAGCCAGCTGGTTTGCTGCGAATTGATTGGAAAGGTCGGCAAGACCCAATCCGAAGTCCGCAGAAGGCTCACGCGATGACAGCTCATATTCGTCATCATGCTTCATAAGAAGGCCAGTCATGACTCCATTGAAGTCAAGAAGTCTGATCAACTTCAAAAGCTGAGATCTCCTATGAGCAGCGGGAAAGTTACCCAATTTCTTCATTTTAGTAAAAAGGGTTAACGCATGGTCTAGATGGTCCCTTGTTGCTTCATGTACACCAAAGGACGCATTGAATAGGATTAAGGTTGATGCGGCTGTGAAGAGATATTCACGATCCATCCATCCAAAGAGAGCGACCATGCCTTGTGGAAGCAATGCCCATATACACTTGACAGTATTAATGGAGGCTTGAAAGGATGCGTTTAGAAGAGCAACGACAGTCTTTGAGTAATTTGAAAGATCAATAAATTTACTTTCGTGATTGAGCGACTGAAGCTCTTTCAATTTTTTAGTTGCGAAATGAAACAACAACGGTCGGACAGCCAAGTTCATACCCTGGAAATATTCTGTCATCAAATTGACGACCAAACGTGAGACATTAACACCAGGTTCGGAAAAATCCACTCTCAAGAATTCAGGTAGGGATAATTTCCATTTAAATAGACGCTGAACAAGATCAGAAACCACCGGAAGAATATTTGCCGTTGGTTGCTTTGTGTATAATGAGGATAGAATCACAGCATTGATCCTGGTAATAGTGACGCAATTATTGATGAGTTCAGCAGAAGGGAAAATGTAATAGCTCCTGATATCATTATCATCGTCGGCCAAGTTGTCCAATTCGATTTTGAAATCTGATGGTAATTCTGTGGAGACGCTATCATCCGTAAAACTCAAAGGAAGGCCTGCCTTTGACGATAGCATTCGTTCATACATGTAGACTGTCCACCAAATTCTTCTTCTATGCTCTAGCTCGAATCTGTTGAGATTCTCCATATCCGCGTCAACGTGCCATCCTAAAATCAAGGCCGAACGCAACGCCAAACCAAAGTAGAAGTAAGAAGATATAGTGCAATCAGCCACTTGTAAGTAAAATGCATAAAGAAGAGTGACTTCTATACCACCATCCATTGTGAAATTGTCAATGGCACCAGATGCGAAAAGTCCTGTGAAAACATCAGATGCCTGATAAAAGAAGTGTGATCCTGGTAATGTGTTCCTTTGAGACTCCGGGCGATTTTTGGTCTTGTTTTTAGCATATGTGCGGAGGGCATTCTGTTTCAGATTTTTCAAATGAGTCTCGGAATCTGCTCCTAGATATACTTCACCAACGGCGAAAATTAACAAGATTTTGCAAAACCAAATTGTCTCCAAAATTGTGTCGTCATCCGTATCCTTCCTTATAGAATTCTCCTCGTCGGAAGGACCCAGGATCGGTGAAGCATTCCTCTTTATGATCTTTTTGTTGTCTTTGTTGTTACCAGCGTAGAGATTCATGAGAAATTTCTTCACCAAGCCTTCATTGAAAAAGTAGAAACAGCCATCGTTATAGTTGATAAACGTATCAACCAAAAGAATGGCATACGAATAGGATGGAAGGGTGAAGTTGACGTGAATACCCGGTCGCGTATTTGACTTTGTTAATGTAATGTTGTAAGCGTTTCCCTCTTTCTCTAAGATCCTGGTTTCACGTTTCTTTCCCGCAAACCCAGAATCCATCTCGCTCATGTAGGGCCTGGGGCTGTCTTCCGGAGAAGACTTGGCGGACTTATTATCCGCGGTCCTGGAGCCAGATGACAGGGCATACATGGGAGCCATTTTCTGAATCTCGAGCCCAAACAAGGTCATTGACGACGAGCCAACGTACACCTTGCCTCCGTTTCTTGATTGAACCATCCTTCCATATTTATCCAAGGACGGGTGTATCACTTCATTATTGGAGTCGATAGATTCCGGGTCAAGTGACTCAGGATTTTCCTCGGATTGTCGTGAGAGTTGGTTTTCCATATCTGAATGTGTATGATTGAACGGCCTCACGAGTTCGTCGCGTTTGTTCACGAACTTGGAGTGTTCGGTGCCATCACCCTCATTCTTCTCCTGCTCTTCCTTGAGGTGATTTCGGAGGGACGCATTTTCTCGCTTTAGCCTCGCCAAATCTTCCTGAAGCTTGAATAAATACTTGCGAGACACCATCAATCTCTTTTCGTACACTTCGTACTCACATTTGGTCCGTGCCATTTGGCACTTCATGCACGGTTGTCCACCCGGACATCGGGTGTGGCGGTAGCGACATCTGGCACAAGCTCTCCCAAAACGCCCTTTCTCTTTTGCGGCCTGTCCTGATTTCAGTTTGGAGTCTGTTTGATTCCCGTCCAGGTCCACGACGTCAATATCGTCCTCCTCCTTGTAAGGTACCTGGAGGGCAGATTTCTTGGACGATTGGGCTGCGTCACTTTCGTCAAGGGGTGCAGTATCTGAATTTCTTTTGCGGTTTCCCGACATGCTAGCTTGCAGCAGGATGGACTTCGCCCGGGATGGAGTTTCACGAAGTGTGGAGAGCGATTGTTGCACGTCAGCTCTGCCCTCATCCTGCATGACTTCTTCTCTAAATACTCCGAGCGCGCAATGTGCTAAGATAAAGGTGGTCTAACGCCCTGAAGATGGCTCTGGTGCGTCGAAGAATTGGTAACTTGTTAGAAAAGTAAAAAAGGGTGGTTGCCTCCGATATGTGTCCATTTTCTGGCATATATTTGGACATTGCATCTAGGTCTTATACTTTTTCGGTGGGTAACAATGAGAACTAGAGCAAATGCAGGGTGCAGTGGTTGGCATGAATACCGCTCGAGTACAATTTCTGAGTACATTGTCTGAGTACATAGTCTAAGACAGTCTAAACATTGTCTGAGCGAGTCTTAGAACGGGAAACTTGGTCGCTTTGCGGTATCGCTACGATCGAGAGAGAGATCGGAGATCATCCACTCGTTTAGTTTCCATTTTTTCCTGTTACTTATTTATTTTTTTTCGATAAACCAAACCAAACACGCTCGACCAAACAGCAGCCAAGACATGGTATTCCTTAGACGAAAGCTCTTGTGGAGATACTTTTAGCTAGCAAAAAGGTTGGAGGACTCCTCGCCAACAATGTTTCCAGCAGGGTTGTACGAGCAAATCACATACTTGCCCTCGCCGTCACAGTCCTTGTAAGCGCAACCCAACTGAGTGGTGCCCTTCCAGATGACCTGGGTGAAGTGGTCAAGGCTGTTAGAGTCGTAGTTGTAGTTGTCGCCCTCGGCGTACCAAGCCTCCAAAGCAGCGACACCGCTGGAGTACCCAGAGGCCAAGTTCTCACCGTACTTTCCGCCACTGTGCTTCAAGGTAGCACCGCAGGTGTACTTGTTGGCGTAGTCCTGAGCGTAGTCGTAAAGCTCGGTGGACCAGGTCAAGGATGGTGCAGAGTGGAGAGCTCTCTTCTGGTTGTGAGCGTCCAAAATGGCCTTGGCGAAACTGGAGTCCACGCCGGAGGAGGCGATCTCAGAGTCGGATCCCGAGGAGGAGCTGCCGGACTGCGATGCAGAGGAGGCGCTCGTGGCGGCCTGGGTGGAGGCGCTGGAGGCCTGGGTGGAGGAGCTAGAGGCAGCGGCAGCAGTTGCAGCCGCCTTGATAGCGCCGGTCTGGCTGGTGGCCTCGACGGAAGGACTTCCGTTGGAGGAGTCGTCCTTGGAGGAAGGGCTGGCAGCAGGCGAGGCCGTGGCGCTGCTTTGCTCAAGGTATGAGGCAGAAGAGGTCCTCAAGGTCAGCAAGGTGGTTGGCTGACTAGCCTGGCCCTGCGACACGAGAACGTCGGCGCCGACGGTGTGGCCCTCGGCGTCCACGGTCACATAGTGGTATCTGGTGACGTAGTCAGTCTTGGCAAGAGTCAAGGTGAGGAAGGAGAGAGATCCAACAACAGACGAGAACTTCATGGTTTTTCGTTAGGGTTTGGGGTGTAAAGGAGTGGATGAATGAGAGAATTCAGGTGGCCAAGTCAGGAATCTGAGATGGCTTTATAGAAAGGTAAGGAACGACTGGGGGCTGAGTGGACAAAAAATTTTTTGTTGTTGCAAGGTTCGAGACCAACCAACATTTCGCATGTAATATATGTTGCTCGACACATGGATGGTTACGAAGCCATGTCCCGGCATATGTTTACGCCAACGAAGGCTCGAAAGCGCGAATTTGGTGAATATCTTGCATATAGGTCAGGTACCGATCCTGATACGTCTGAAGTTGTAATGCCCGTTTCAGAGAGGGTCCCGAACCACCCCTGGCCGACTACATGCTAAGCACACAAGGCTATGGGCAAGTGTTTGAGCCTCGCATCCCGCAGAAAGGGGGAGGGTCGAGATCCTCCACGCGTTGCACCGGCCTTGGGCGCAGCATACCGGGTCGGCCAAGGCGCGCGTAACTGCTCCATTACCCTGAGCCTCGGCCATGCAGTCTGTCTCGCTTGGCTTCCCACGCGTAGTACCGTCTAGCGGGGCATCACCGTTTTCGAATCTCGTAACAAGACGACAGATTACCGGCTATTTCAACAGCGTCCTGGGTCACAACACTCTTGTTTCGCGAACCTTGTCTATTTTCCAGTGATCTGGTGGCAAACTTTTATTTTCCCACCTGTACGGACATCAAATTTTGCCATGGCACATCGGGACTACACCCAACCGCTCCAACGTTCCAGACTTCGCGGTTATGGACGAGGACAGCGATACTTCATTTAGCTTATTACGTACATTTAAATTGAATTATCTGGTATGTAGATTTTTTTTTTTGCCAGGGACGTTAGCCCCTTCCGATCCATTCCCCTTACTGACAGGCACGAAGGAGTAAGTTGCTACAAGCTAGCCAAGTCGGGATACCTAATATCAAAATTTTCCTCCGCGTAATCTGCCCAGTTAGCCAAGAATTTAACGCCGCTCCGCTGTAGTAGTTCCAAGTCTCCAACAACGCAGAGGTGCCTTTTTGGTCGGGTCATCGCGACATTGAGCCTTCTGTAGTCGTTCAAGAATCCAACTTCCCTGTCGTCATTTGAACGCACCAATGAAACGATGATCGCTTCCTTTTCACGGCCCTGGAAGCCATCAATGGTTGAAATCTCGATGTCTTGTGCACAGGTCTTGGTGAAATAACGTTTGAGCGCGGACACCTGCGCGCTATATGGAGATATGATGCCAATTTGGCCCGGCTGTACGCCAGCCGCAACCAATTTTTTCACGTGGTCCAGAACCACTAAAATTTCAGACTCGTTGAACTTAGAGCCGGCAGATGGGCCGATGGCGCTCGCAGCGGTGTCGTCACTCACCTGCTCCGGAAAGTCACCGCCCTGGGTGTCGTACCAGATGCACGGAGTGCTCGTTTCATCATTTGATTCAACCCCCTGTAGATCAGACAACAAGATGGCCTTCACCGCCGGTGCAGCAGTGAGTTTACCTTCATAGAGCATGCTGGACGGAAAGCGCATAATCGATTCGTTCATTCTGTATTGCACGTCGAGTAGCTTTCGAAATTCGTCCCCATTGAGTTCGGAGATCAAACGGTCGAAAAGAGTAACTTCCAAGTCAGCGATTGCTTCTCCTTTCTTCCGGAGCTGAACGGCTTCTTCGTGTGACTCTACTGATGCGGGCAACTGTTTGTTGTCTCCAGCAATAACAAGACGACGGCACCCGAGGTGGTTCACCAATGGAATCCAACACTGCGGCTCCAACGACTGCGAAACTTCATCAATGATTATCGTGTCAAACAATGGCTTGTCCAGCGAGTAGTCTGTCTGCTTGTACACATTGTAGAGGTCATTAGAGCCCGATCCGTGGAGCGTGGAAAGAACGACCTTAGCGTTCAAAAGCAAATCTAGGGTGATTTTTTGTTCTCGCTCTCGTAATTCCTTTTTTAGCTGCTTCAACTCGCCCCAGAGAGCTTTGCGTTCGGGGTATCGCTTGGACTTTTTGATCGAGTTTAGCGTGTCTCCGATGTCCTTCCTGATGTCCTGTAATATGCCCTGGTTGTCATTTTCACTGGAATAGCTGGACTTGGAAAGCACATCCAAAGAGTGCCGCCGATTGGCAGCGAGGAGCCTCGCAGGGTGTCCTATCCGGATCAAGTCCTCGGCCTTCGCCGAGACCTTAGCCAGCTGTTTTGCTCGCGTTTTCTTTTGATGCTGTTGGTCCGTTCCTTCTGCGAATGATGAAGACAACCTTTCTAAGATATTATCCACCGCGGTGTTCGACGCCCCGCACACGAGAATCTTCTCATTGTGCTTGAATTTGAGTTGCTTGATGAGCTCTATCAAGGTGTACGTTTTTCCTGTGCCTGGCGGACCGTGAATGATTGTCACGGGGGAAGCAAAGATGGCGAAGGAGATTGCCTCACGCTGCGACTGGTTCAATGAATCATCAAAGAAGCGTATTGGCTTTGCGGACTTCGGCGTTGGCGTGATCCTAATTTCTCCGAGTAGAACCCTCATGACCACAGAGAGATCTCTCTCCGAAAACGACTCGAGCCTCTTCATGGCTTGTAGCATGCGCTTGTAGGTGACCGAGTTCGTGAGCTTCACAATCCACAAGCGAACGTTGTCCGTGCCGGTGTTGTTGTATAAGCTGAGAAGGTTCTCGTCGGGCCCGTCTTCTTTCATCATAACATGTATGCCTTTTGCCGTGAGCCGTGTGACCACGCCCTCAGACGACGAGCTCTCGCCGTCGTTGGAATCCATTTTCTCAACCTTGACAATGTCGCCTACGCGAATGGACCCGGGTACGACTTCGTCCTCCGGACGGGAGGTTGACGGGTCGAGGCCTAGCTCGATCGTGGTGCCCGCAGACCCAGATCTCATGTTCGTCGTGACCAAATTGATCACCGCCAACCCGAACGACGCTAATTTCTTCGGCGAATAAGCTTCTAGATACAGTGATGTCAATAGAAGGTCACATTTCTGCTCGAGCTCAATGGCTCTGGTGAACCGCTTTGCGAGATCAGTCCTGCTCGTCATGATGTCGCTCTGAATCTGTCGCTCTAAATCTATCTTGAAATGTGAGTGGCCACTCTCCAATGCATTTCGAAACTTGGTTTGAGATGTGGTTTAGCAATTGTGTCTCGTGACTATATGTCTCCGCGCGAACGTACAAGCGTAATAGACCGAAAGAGCGATGGTCAAGATCGGTATTTGGTTTGAGCTCGCGCATTGTCGCTCGCGTTGAGTTTCGCCGGCCATGGTCATACCCACGACATTGACGACCATTTGAAATAAAATTGTCTGGCGTAAATGTGATGCCGTTTGTCTTGTGTTCGTTGTTACTGCTACTTTTCTTCCGTCTACAGCGTCAATCAAATTAAATACCATTCAGTTGTTAAACACCAAACCAGGTGCACTGAAACACCAAACTCAGTCCCTTAGCTTTGAGCTTTAAAGTCTTCTAATTCTCTGCCCGTTTGTTCCTTGAGGAGCGAGCTTGCCTTGTCTGTAACTGCGTCAAGAACCAAGTTTCTCTGCTTGAAGTAGCCACTGAGGCGCAAAAGAGAGACCGTCTTGTCGTAGCAAGCCTCGCCAAAAGCGAGGTACTTCCCGAACCATCTGCGGAAATCCACAGACGAGAAGTGGGACGTGTCAAACACTAGTCCCGTGTTGCGGTGAATCCCAGCGAGAATGATCGAGATAAGGACCAAATCAATTCCGTAGTGCGTGAGTTTTCCGAGCTGTGGCATTAGTACGTTTCGAGGCGGGGTGTCAAATCTTTCTTCTCTTCCGAGTGTTCGCTCATTTGCTAGTGTGGAAGATTCATCGTCCAATATTACATACCGACATCTTGTAGGCAAAACGAAAGATGGGGATGGATCCAGAGATAAATAAACCGGGTGTACTGGTGCACCAACGAGATGCGAAACTGCAGCTGATTTCTCGCCAGGTTAATTCTATACATTTAAGCGCTATACGCTGTGGATTCTTTTGATGGTCTGCTCGAAAGAGTCGCATGTCCAGTCCCTGACTCTCTTTTGACCACCGGAGAGAATATCAAAGCGTAAAGCAAGCTGGTCAACGTTCAATTTTTGCTCTGTTCCAGTAAAACCCTCGGAGTGTAGCCCTCTTTTCATGGTTTCAAGAGCAGCCAACCCAGAAAATTTGGTGATCAACATGTCTGAGCCTTCTATTCCAGCGTTCTGGATGGCGTAGAGTAGCTTCAAGACGAGCCTCTTCGTTTGTGTCGGACAGTACTTCAAGTTAGAGACATTGAGCACCCAGTCCAAAACGTCTCTATATCTCAAAAGCTTCAAATCTGCCCCAGAACGCACACCCAAGCTCAACTGCTCAATGAGCCACGCAATTTGTCGGTAGTGGTTGTCTTCGATCTCGTCATCGGTCTTCTGGCTAGTCATCACGGGTGTGAATAGCGGGATCTCATGCGACTTTATCACTGGAGTAGACAAAGTGTAACGGAATACACGCTCGTAAAGAAAGTGTCCTGGGTTCGTCAAAATGGTAGAGAATGAACCGATTATGTACCAAACAATCGGTGTGGAATGATCTGACACACGAATAGTGTGCAAGATGGAGGAAATGTATATCTTTAAGATATTTTTATCTTTCATAGCCTCATCAGACTGATCAAGGCTCTTGAGGACACCCCGTAGTATTATCTGTGAAATGTGCCGAATCTGAGGATTACCGAGGCATGAGACAACAAACTGTAACAATTGAGAGTCAATTAGCTTCTTTATTTCGAAGCTAAGTTTCGAATCAACCTCTTTGATCAAGTCTCCATTGTTTATGATCATGAGTAATATAAACTCAGGGTCATATAAGGTGTCAAAGTATGGCCCTGAAGGACAAGACGATGCGAAATTTCGGAAGTCTGAGATATCTTTGGACCGTGGCAAATCTGGAGTTATCAGTATACGATCAATAGTATTCTTCAAGAAGGTTTTGTTCAAAGCCACAACTGTTGATTTTGAATCCTTGATAACAAGTCTCTCCTCACCCACGAGTTTAAGTTCATCAGGACTGAGATGGTCTGAGAAGTACCAGCTTGAAACCTGCGTCACCCAGCTGACCATCAATACTTTTTCAATCGAGCGGAGGACCTCCTTGAGCAACAAATCTTCGGCTCGCTGTGAACCCAAATAAAACACAAGTAACTGGTCCAAAATGTGCTTAGTTGACGACATCTGCTCATTTGACTTGAATAGCAAATAAAGTACCAAGGAAGACTGGAAACGAACTTCTGTGTTTTGGCCATTCGGTAAAAACTTGAGAGGGTTTACTTCGTTGGTGATGAACAACTGTAAAAGCCTCACTGTATCGAGTTTTTTTGGCTTCACCTGAAGGAGAATCACATTACAGTACTCCAAGTAACAAGACTCGGCCAACCAGCGCTTATGCCTGAACAAAACCTCGAATTGGGCCATAAGTATTTCACTTGGTATTTCACTCAAGATGTGCGTGTGTTTGGTGAATAGTGAGTTCATCGAAATGAGAAAATTGTCAAAGGATTCAGACAAAACGTTTGACTCGGCGAACTTTTTCGTGATATAGAGCATTGCCTTCTGAAGCCATATGTTAATTGGATCAGAGTTTTCAACACTTGCTGTGCAGCATGCATCGACGAAGCAAACAAAGTCGCACGTCATGGAGAGCTTTGAGGATGCTTCTGGCCGTTGGAACACCACATCAAGAATATCTGAATAGACGAAAAAGTTTGGGAAGGCAGTGAAGATCTTCAAGGAATTGTTCCAAACATCTAGAGAGAGACCAAGTTGCGTCACCCGTTCACGATGCGTCTGGGCAACTTCTGGATATAACAGCGCAATACGATAAAGAAGGGCGTCATCCAATTTTTGAGTTGACAAGAAAGACGACATCGCCTGTGTGCCTCGCTCAAACAAATAGTGGAAATCGGGATTCCCGAAAATAAAGCTGAGTTGGTCACTCGAAAAGTCCATTTGTTGTAAGATCTCTTTGACACCAGAGGCATCCAAGTTCATTAAGCGTGAAAGATCTGGCTCAAAAGAGACTTTTCGTTCAAGCAAAAGCTCGTAGCCCCGAGTTGCTATTAAGTCGTTCTTGGAAGTAGCCAGGACGTGAATGAGCTGCTCATCGCTCAAAATCCAGACGAACTTCTTCACGAGGCTCTGGCACTTCTTGGGCAAATTTGTGTCACAAAGATCATACACAAACCTCTGAAGTTTAGTCTCATTAAATGAACAGTCGAGGCTGATGAGAATTTCGTTAAGTAAACTTGCAGCAAGAATTTCACGCTCAGAGATGGCAGAGCTGCTCATCGCATGGAGAAACTTCCAATTCTCCGGAGAAGAAACGAATTGAAAAAGGCGAGCATCGTGTAAATCGCACCCCATCAAAAAGTTTCCCAACTTTGTCATGGTATCAAACAACTTCTTTTCGTCGTGTGTAGCAAGGACCCTTTCGTTCAAACAAAAGATGGCTTCAGCAAAGTCGAATTTTGTGATTATATTCTCTTTGATCTCAAAAGAGTCAAATCTCACGCTCAAATCGAATCCGGAATCTTTCGCAGAAGCTTTTAAGCCTGAAAGAGGTTCTCCGATGATAGACATCTGAGCAGCTAAGGTGTTCACCCATGCCACGAGTTCCCCCTTGTTCTTCAATCCCAGAATGTATGCTAGTTGCTCAAAAAAAACGACCATGAAAATACTCAAGTCATTGTAATTTTGATGCGATTTGTCCAAATACTTGTATGGAGTTTGGGCAGCACGCGAAATAGTGCTGTCGAGGCATTTCCACATCTCATCGGCGTCTGGTTTATTCGATAATGCAGCAGAACAGGAAATTAGAACAAAAAGTGGCGACTCTATTGTCGTTTCTTCGTTGAACGCTAGTGATGATGAGGTAAGCTTGCGCAATATTGTGAATATCTTATTCTCGAGAAAACCAACGTGCGACAATTTAAGCAAGGAAACAAAAAATGAATTCCCTTGCGTACCTTTGTTCCACCACTTTAACTCATTATTGGACTTGATGGACAAGTAACGGTCAAGAAGACTCAAATCGTAGTTGTCGCTGGAGGCCAAGCTGGAGTTCAATCGGCGAAGTTCATCGCCGACGGCTGAATTGATTGCAGCAGATGAGGACTTTGGAGCAAGTTGTTCCTGAGCAGCGACAATCAGCGTCGCGGTCAACTTTATCAATCGGTTTGAATGGTTCAAAAAGGGTAGAAATGCAGATTGGTTAGGCAAATTACTCAAAATTGACTCGCAGAGCATCTGGCTTTTCTCTGAAGATGACTGGAGCTTTTGCAATTGTAGAAGGATCAACTGCAAACTCAACTGAACGAGCAAGTCATTTGGGAAAGTCAAACATGCTGTCAAAGCCGATTTCGAAAGCGGACTCAAAGCTATGTTTTCGGCCTTCACAGGGAGCAACTTAGACTTCAAGATCTCGGTGTAAAGGAGTGTGTGACCAATCCAATAAGATGTGAGCGAGGGCTCGTGGTATCCACCAGAGTTCGCAACAATCCAATGCATATATGGAGGAAGCAATTCGTGATTGTGATCGAGGATTTTCATGACAAATTGCAATTGCACATAGTGTTCCCAAGGCTTCATTGCAGTGAGGAGAGTGAAGAGCAACTTATTGTTGATTTTGAATGTAATCTTGTCCACGACCAACGGGAAGCCGAAATCGTTCTCGGGATAAGTGATTCCCTTCTGGTGATCGGAAACTAGGGTGTTCATGAAAGCAACAAAATTCTTCTTGAATGATTGAAAGTCGTGTTGATCATCATCGTCAGCGCCTCTGTCGTTTTCTGGTTTCACCAAAAGAAACAAATCCCGCATGCTGTAGAGGAAATTTTCATTCAATATGCGACACTTGGTGGCTCTCTTGAATGTTGTTTCAGAAAGGATGCTATGGTCTAAAAACTCCAAAGTTTTGTTGAGCACCTCGTACCTTTCCATTTCGAGGTACCTCCAGAAGTAGTTCATGATTTTGAAATTTGTGAGTAGAGTTTTGCGGACCGACGGACTGCTTGCCGAGCAGAGCGCCAACCACAACTCCACAAATGCTGTTCTCATGGCCTTTTCATCCAATATTTTCTTGTCAAAGTCGCCTTTGGAAGGAACGAGAATCTTCACCACTGCAACATGGTTGAAGTCAAACGAGTCGATGAACTGCGTGAGAAGGTCCACATTGCTGTACTCAACAAGACATCGCAAGATTTTGGAGATTGCAACCGCTGCTGCGGGCTTTCTGATGGTGTAGGTTTTGTAGACGAACTTCAAGTTCGTGCAAAGTGAGTAGTAGAACTCGTTCAAGCGGCCCAGCTCCTCGAGAAGGGCAAGCTTTGTTGCCAAGTGGTCGGACTGCTCGTTATTGTCGTGGAGAACAAAGTTGATTATGTCCAAAACCTTGGCTAGATTCTGTGAATTCCTCGTCAACTGACCCAAATCATTTGCGGCACTAAAGTACTGCAAATTGTTGAGCGTTCTTGTCAAGCCGTTTTTTTGCACGAAATCAACCACTGGCGACAAGTCCTCGAAGAAGCCCCTCTCTGCAACACTTTGTAGACTCTCGACAGCACCAGAGTCTACGTTCGAGGCGGAATAGGCATTGCCCACCCTGCTTTTGCTCATTGAACGCTACCGTAGAGCTGAGATGAGATCTGGCTACGAAAGTCATCGTGCGGTCACGTGACGATGGACTAGTGCTAGAGATGCAAACGGGTGTCAGTGGCTTGGAGACGCCAAGCTGTGAGGGAATGTTCTGCATCAATCTACTCCATTTCTTTTTTACGTCGCTAACATTCCTCTTCTCCTATCGTTTCGGCACACTCTGTGAGAGACGTAGAGGCGGGGAAGCCGTAGTAGATGCGGGTCTTGTCGCTGCGAAGAGGAAGAGAACAAGAAAGCCCGAAGCACAAGAAGCACAAGAAAGCCCAAAGCACTAGAAGCACAAGAAAGCCCAAAGCACTAGAAGCACAAGAAAGCTCGGAACTAATCCCGTTTGCTACATGGGTTGTGAACGCAGCCAGAGCCAACAAGAAGCAACTTTCGGCTCCAGATCCCACCTGGTCTGAGACCTGTACGCACCAGATAACAGCTTGCGGAGCTTCTTCTGCAGGGTGAAGCGTTTTGATGAAGCGTCTTCCCGCAAATATGCCTACAGCACCAGCCGGTGGTGACGCTTTGGATGCGTTGGCCGGCGGTGCTGTCCGTCGGAACGCCGCAGGTACACACTCGCTCCGTCTACTCCGACTGGAGCGCTGCGTCGTTGACAGGAAAACAAAACCCCGAAACTCTGAGATGTGTGGCCTGCAGAGAGCGTCGTGTTCCTCGCTCGTAATTCGCTGGGAGCGTGCATATACACATTAAGGTTGGGTTCGTACCGCAAGTGCTTGCTGTCAAGGCACTCCCGAAAGCTTAGAAGATGCGGCAAGACAAGTTCGGCCACCTTTGCGCGAAAGCGGACAGCGCCTGTTTTGTTGTGCCCTCGACTTGTGATATCACGCCTGCATAGGCGCCCGGTGTGAGAGCTTCCGTGCCCGCACCCTGGGTTTGTAGAATGTTTGGAAATGGAATCCTGCCCATTGTGGCGGGTCGTAAGTCAACGTCTTCGGCAGGGATTAACGGCATTCCAGCTGTATACCGACTCGGAGTTGATTAGGTTTCGAGGGTGGAGTCCTATCCACGCAGCTGTCGCTGCGCTTCATGCTGAAACATCAACGGTTTCAAGATTCGCGTACTTGTTTACAAGAAGCTTAGTCTGCCTGCCTGGACGAGGACACGAGGTAAAGCGGTAATGATCCGTCTAAGTGAGTGTTTCAAGTCGGCCCCGTGCTCCCTGAGTCTCGGAATCCATGCCGAGAATAATATAGATACGTGTGGACTTAAAAATAGCCTGCAAACCAGGGCATGTATGACGTAGCCCTCAAGGCAAGTGGGGTAGCCCCTCCGTTGGTGGGTCCAGCATAAGCAAAAATGATCGGTACCTAAAAAAAACCGCCGGCCGACGCTTGTCAACCGTCAAAATGTTACCCAATCAGCCCTGGAAACCGTAGAAAGATACCTAGAACGGAGAACCCCTCCCCGCAACCTCTCTTCTCAACGCACGGTGGTGCGATGTTCGCGACAGGCAGTGCTACGCACCGTGCTATATCCAGCGCACGCTTGGCCTGAGACAGGAAAACATGACAAAAAGGTGAATGCCCCCGCGCTGCTGCGGACATCTTTGTTCTCTGGCTTTCTCTACTTTCACATTTGTTCGTTTTTGTCTGAGCATCCGGGGTTACTATAGAACTAGATTCCTTCGGCTGTCACAGCATCCTTGTCACACAAACTGCGGGTCCCCAGGTGCGTTAACCGCTGTACGGGTGTATTTTGTTTCCGCTATTTTTGCAACAAGTTTTTTTTTCCCCTTTTCGTCAAGCTCCCTTGTGTCGGACTTTTGTTTGAGACACCACCACCCCCTTACGCTGCCATAACCACCGCGTCGGCATCAGCTTCATCAGCCCCAACTGGCGTGAGTTCAGGGTGATTCCCATTGTGCTCAACACTCCTTTTACGTTTTCGGCTCGAACAGGAAAGCACACACCACATAACCATGAAGAGTGAGCTGTCGCAAGATCCGATCCCCCAGAAAAAACGGGCCTCCATGTTTGGCTTGGAGCAGTACCCCGACTTACCGTCGCATTACAGCATCCTGTCGTTGTTGGGCGAGGGCGCCTTCTCCAGCGTTTACAAGGGCTTGAACACGCGAACTGGCGAGAACGTGGCCATCAAGATCATCAACAAGATGAACTTGTCTCTGAGGCAGATCGCCAACATCACCAACGAGATCTCTGTCATGAACACCCTCTCGGCGTCTGGCGGCCATGCAAACGTCTTGAAGCTCATCGAGTACTTTGACACGGACGATTATTGTTATCTCATTCTTGAGTACTGCGATGGTGGCGAGATCTTCAACAAGATCATCGAGTACACCTACTTCTCCGAGGACTTGGCCCGCCATGTTTTTGTACAGCTTCTTGATGCTGTTCGCTTCATGCACGAGAACAACGTTGTCCACAGGGACATCAAGCCCGAGAATCTTTTGTTCAAGAGCATACCCTTTGCTGAGCGGCCCCAGAGCGAGTTCAAGGCCTCGCTACGCGCATCAGACGACGCCTCCAAGGTCGACGAAGGCCAGTTCCGTCCAGGAGTCGGAGGCGGCGGTATTGGTACGATCAAATTGGCCGATTTCGGGTTGGCAAAGCAGCTCAAATATGACCCTGCTGCAGCCCCTGGCCGTTTGCTGAGTAACTTGAAAACCCCTTGCGGAACGGCAGGGTACACTGCACCAGAAGTCATTCACTGTGGCGTCGACAGGAAGCGCCGTTTCAGAAGCGCCACGTCCAAAAGCAATTTCTATTCCAAGGCCGTAGACATATGGTCTTTGGGATGTTTCTTGTACACATGCCTCTGCGGGTTTCCACCATTTTACGACGATGACAATGAAGTCCTCACGCGCAAGATTCTCACTGCTGACTACGTCTTTTTGGAGCCTTGGTGGGACGAAATAAGTGAAGACGCAAAAGATTTGATATCTAAAATGTTGGTGGTCAGCGCCAAAACAAGAATCACGATTGACGAAATTTACAACCATCCATGGATGGCCAAGAGCGCGTTCTCCAAGCCGGGAAGTTACTTCCCTGAGCACCAATTGAGCGCTTCGCTCTCTGCGCTCAGCTTAAACTCAGGGAAAAAACAGACCAGCCCATTCGGACTGACAAGTGGGTTGGCCTCTCCTGAAGTTGCCATCAGGCTGGTGTTCAACAATCCTGCAATGTCTCATGTGAACTTAAAACTGTTGGCTCAAATTTCCAAGGACAAAAAGACAGGGACAGTGCATTTCAAAGAGGTAAGTTTTGACTCGAAAGCCAAGTCAAAGGACAAGAGCAAATCACACATTCCTCGAACTCCCAACCCCATAAACAACGTGGATTTCAGTGAGGTATTCAAGAAGCGGGGCCTTCTGTCTGGACTCTCAACTGACGATGACGATGACGACGAAAACCAAGACTACCTCGACAGTGACGAAAGCTACTCTGATTCGGAGGACGACCAGCTATCCACAATCTCTGGAGAGTCGAGCATCGATGAGGACAGGGAGGTACTCGAGTTTGGAGAAAACAATTCGATCACAGAGTTCCGTATCCGGGAGGAGTTGAGTGAAGAGCACAAGACTCTGAAGAACCTCTCGATTTCGTCGGACTCCTCCGTGGACTCGTCGAAGCTGTTGAACAACGATGGTGAATACGTGACTAGGTCATCATCTGTCATAAGCGGCGTCAATGGCGATTTCAAGTTCACCCTCAACATGAACGATCTGAACTTGCTCCGGAGACGCTCTTCCACGAAGAGCGGCAGGGTCTAGTGACTTGGGATCGCACCCTCAAACTGCATACATTTTCATACGTTTCACTTCTGCTTACCCAGGTTCCAGGAACTATCTAACTGCATCTCGATTCTTGGTATATAGGATAAATCCTGTGCATGAACTATGTACTGTAGAAAAGCGTGGAGGCACAAAGCATCGCAGGCTCATGCCCTGTCCTTAGGCTTGATGTCGGCCAGCTGAGGCTCCTCGGCCTCCTCCGGAATCAAGCAGTCGTTGCTCTCCAACAACTCGGCCAAGTCGCCACTCTGCGCCATGGACATGACGATGTCGCAGCCTCCGACAAACTCCTTGTTCACGTAGAGCTGCGGGATCGTGGGCCACTCGCTGTACTCCTTGATGCCCTCCCTCAACTCCGGGTCCTCCAACACGTTGTATGCAGCGAACTTGGCCGGGTCCACGCCCTGCTGGCCCAAGATCTGGATCGTGGCCCGGGAGAACCCACACTGGGGGAACTCGGGGGTGCCCTTCATGAAAAGCACCACGGGGGCAGAGCTGACTGCGCCGTCGATGGCGTTCTTGATTTCTGTCGAGATGAAACGCAGGAGCGTGGGCTGCAAGCGCAAGCCGGGCTGTAAGCGTGTGACGGGCTGTAAGCGTGTGACGGGCTGTTGGGTTAGTATGGCCGTGACAAAGTTGGTGGAACTACGCCCACGACGGCTCCACAGTATTCGACCGACATGGGCGTATCTGGCCAGAATAAAAAAGCCAGGGCACGCGTGCGCCGCCGCCGCGCCGTGCTGGGCTCGTACGTACCGTTTTTGCCGTCTGCAAGAGGGACCGAAAGAACATATTCTGCGGTAGATGGCGCTCGGAGCGTTACTAATGCTGGGCATCCATTTGACGTTCTGGCGGGCCTGCAGACAGCGGGGCTTGGCTCGGGACTGCGGTAGGGAGCGGGTGCTTGCGGCATTTGCACCCAACAGCCAGAGTCCGTTCCAGAACTCAGCACGCCAACTCAGTCTCACACCGAGCCTGATCTTGCTTCTTCATTCGGACTGTACCTCTGGGCCGCAGCACCTTGTTGTCCATTTTGTGCCTGGTGTCCATCTGGTATTGTACGCGAGTACCAGCGAGACACAAAGCCTCAGCTAAGCACACTTAAGTCAAGTGGCAGCCCGCTTCTGTAAGCCTTTCAGCAAAAGAGCAAACACCAACCTCCGCTCCAGCGTCATGAGACCGAACATCGTGGCCCGCGGCTGTGTGTGGTGCGTCTTTGCGCAAGCCGCCGTCTCCAAGGACCCGCCCTCGCTGACTCTGCAGTCCTTCGACACGTTGCCTTTTGACTTCGGGCTTGCGTTGAGCGTGTACAAGTTCGACGGGGCCCACGAGGCCGCAAGCACGCCGGCGCAAGACGGGGCCGGGGCCCGGGACGGCGGCGCCGCCCGCCAGTCCCACATGGCGATGGTCGCAGACTTGGACGCAATGTCCGTGGCGGACGGAGCAGCAAACCCGGAGCTCGCCGAGCACAGGCTGAAGGTGCCCACCATCCTGCTTGCGTGTATAACCGACACCGTGCTCCAGTTGCGGCTCGAGGCGGGCGTTCTCTCACGTGCGCAGCACAGGGTTGCGTCGATCGACGAAAACCACCAGTTCCAGTTCGACCAGCCGGCCGGCGACGCTGTGCGCGGGGACTGGCTGGTGACGGCCCGCGGGCAGTTGGCGTACGTGGGCGAGGACTTGTTCTACCAGTGCCACTCGGGCGAGTCGTACAAGTTGTACGACGCGCCGGTGCACTCTCGCTGTGCGCCGGTGTTGCTCGATGTGGTGGAGCTTGTAGCGTGTCGTTAGAATAAACGCAACATGCGGAATCCAGATCGTGGCTGAGCCGCTCTAAAACTACTTGCTCGGTTGCGACAAAAAATAGTGTATTAAAGCGGACGGCGAGGGGAGAAGTAAAGAGTGAAATAAAAAAATTAGTAGAAGCCCCTGCGTCCCCATGTGTCAAATGCAAATATCGTCCGAATGAGCTCCAGGCGGAGGTGCTCCGTGGGAATGACGCCCCGCGGGCCTACTCCTGCGACGACTGTTTCTTGGCCTTGGCCTTCTTGCCCTTGCCCTTGAGATGTGTTCTATAGTGTTGCATGCAATTGTCTTGACGGGCGAAGCGGGCCGTGCACCGGGGAAAGGGGCACGCGTGGTTTCTCTCGCCGGTGTGGACACGGATGTGGCGAGCCAAGTGGCCCAGCGTTGTGAAGGAGCGCCCGCAGATTCTGCACGCGTGCTTCCTTTTGTTAGGCGGTGGTCCCGGAGTCCCGCTGGACTCCTCGCCCTCGGATTTCACGCCCGCCTTGTCGTCTAAAGGCGCAGGCGCCGCCGCGGACAGCGACTGCGACAGGGTGGAGGCCGACTCCCGCTTCGGGCTGGGGTTCAAGTCCGCGGACTGGCTGTCGTCGTCGTTCCAGGATAACGGGGACCGGTTGACTGAGCTCGGATGCTGTTCGATAGATGGCGGGTAGGAGTGATTTGCGACCTGCGGGAGGGCCACGGGATTTGTGTCGGGACGGACCAATGCTGGCACTAGACCTACAGGAAACTCGCCTCTGTTTTCGGATTGTGGGATGCCTGTGGAGGGAGCCTGGTCAGCGATTGAGTGCATTAATTCTTTGAAGGAGGGAAGGCGAGGCATTTCTGTCTGGTGTCTATAAGCTAGCATTTTGCCATTCTTGTACGGGGGATGCCAGACTACGTTTCGAGGTGTAGACGGAAACAATTGAATGGAAGTCTATACACCACTGGAAGAAGCGTTAGAATTTGGGCATAAAAGTTAGAAACGGGTTTTGAGGCCAATAAAAGCCCCAGCGACTACGTGCGAGGATCTGAACAAGGGCATATGCGGTGTGTGATGGGTTCATGCGTTTTGCATGCTCGGGGAGCACTCGCAGCCGCAGACGCTTTGCCTGCAGGGTCTGCAGCTGCGCAGAATCCTGTGCCTTGCATACAACGTTTAAAGGTCTGCTGCATATACAACCTTATCTACAACAGCTGAAGAAAGTATTTTAGTTGTTAACGATCTACGCAACATGCATGCAACAGATTGGATCGCGGGGCCCGAGCTTCAGCCTCGTAGGAACCGAGAAATTTTATATGCCTGTCAAAGTGCACCTCGCGGGTGCGTTTCCGTTGTGGGCGGGCCCTAGCACCCTGGACGAGCTCCAGCTCGGCTGCCCCAGACCGCCCATTGCAGAACTTTATCGTAAGTCAATGTGCATGCACTTGTTTCAGGGTCTGTGATTTTAAGAGCTCTCGCGTTGACTTAGCCATCATACGGGTCCTGCTGGTCATGAGCCTCTGGGGCCCGCTTCGGGTGGATGTCCCATCTACAACGGCAAGTCTTAGAGTTTTGCGGGGTTGCAATACTACATGCAGCCATGTATCTGTTTTCTTGGATATCGGACCCAACTTACGACGAAAAGGTGCCTATTAGGTACTGCAAAACAAACAAAATTGGGGGAGCGAGGCACGCAATTGACGGCGGCCCACACAGGCGAGACGCCCGAGCCTGCGGTGTCCGCTTCCCCTATTACTGTACGTGGCGGTCGCCGGAGGAAGACTCTCCGTGATCTGGAAATGGTGTACCGGCTAAACTCGAACCACCCTGTCACGTGATGTGACATATGTTGCGACTCCGACGAAAATTAGGCACACCAGGTTGGACCGGCCGTGCAAGCTCCAAGAAACGTCGCCCATGTTCAAAGCGCAAATACAACGGATCCCGGCGGCAACCGTGGCTGCGGGCGTGAGAGGCATCAAGATCTCTGCTGCAGAGCTGAACTTCAGGGCACCATTCGTGCCGCTTGTGGCTGATGGATTTTCCGAGGCTATTGGCAACACTCCCCTCATTCGTCTCCCCAGGATTTCCGAGTCCGTGGGCAGAAACATCTACGCCAAGGCCGAGCAAGTGAACCCAGGCGGCTCCATCAAAGACCGTGCTGCCAAATTCATCTTGGACGACGCCGAAAAAAAGGGTTTGATCAAGCCCGGCGGCACGGTGGTGGAGGGCACCGCCGGCAACACTGGAATCGGCTTGGCGCACGTTTGCCGGCTGCGGGGCTACAACTGTATAATCTACATGCCCAACACGCAATCGCAGGCGAAGATCGAGACCTTGCGTCTTTTGGGTGCTGACGTGCACCCTGTGCCAGCGGTTGCATACGACAACCCGGAGAACTACAACCACCAGGCCAAGAGGCACGCGGAGCGGCTTGAAAACGCCGTCTGGACCAACCAGTTCGACAACACGGCGAACAGGCAGGCGCACATCGAGTCGACCGGGCCCGAGATCTGGGCCCAGTTGGATGGCAAGGTCGACGCATGGACCTGCTCCACCGGAACCGGCGGCACTTTCGCCGGCGTCACCAGGTACTTGAAGACCATGAACCCGGACGTGCGCTGCGTGTTGGCAGATCCCCCCGGATCGGTTTTGTACTCTTATTTGAAGAGCGGCGGCAAGGAGATTGTGCGGGGCGGCTCTTCTTTCACCGAGGGCATCGGCCAGGGCCGTGTGACCGACAACTTGAAGCCGGACATCGACTTGATAGACGAGGCCATCCAGATTCCGGACGAAGACTCGATTGCCATGGTCTACCGCTTGCTAGACGAGGAAGGTTTCTATGTTGGCGGCACCAGCGCGTTGAACGTTGTTGCAGCCATTAACGTGGCCAAGACTTTGCCCGAGAACGCCAACGTGGTCACGGTCATTTGTGACTCTGCCCACAAATACAGCGCCCGCCTCTTCTCGAAGCAATGGTTGAAGGACAAAAACTTGTGGGATGCGATCCCTCTGCACTTGCACAAGTATGCGACGCTCGATTAAGTAGCATGCCTCAAAACACAACCTACACCAGCTTTTTTTGAGCTGGCCACAAATTTTTTAAAAGCGCCTCTGGCACCTCTCTATTATTCTCGTGCCCCTTTGACGTCAGTTTGAGTGTGTTCTTCAGCCGTCTCTCCCCGATACCGCTGCATGCGTCAAGAACTTCTTCTGTGAGACACGCCTGCAGACCGAAACAACAAGCAGGTTAGGTGGATGGTTTATTCAGAGGCACACACTCGTATGCATAGGTCGCTAAACCCAGGACCTGGTAATGCAACTTGACCTTTTTGGCAGTCTGTGGTCGTAGTCCTCACTATTTGTCGTCTCTCGCATGGCTCCTGCACAAGGGAGATTCTCGGTATTAAATCAGGGTTCGCAAGCTTATGCATTTATCGTTACTGTCGTAAATCCGTCAGATAGGTTACGCTATATGCACAGCAAGTAGTTACATCTTAGTACTGCGTCTTTCCCTTTCTTCTCTTGACAACACATGACAACGCTTCGCACCTACTATCTCTTTAGAGCCCACAAAACTTAAAACTCTTCTTTTCCAGGGTGTCAAATAGAACACCGCGATACGTTTTCAGTCATGCTTGACGTGCGAAACGCTTTCCCCACTATCCTGAGAGAGGGGTGAGCTTCCAGAGCAGCTAAATTAATTGTTAATCCGTGAATGCATTAACGTGGAAGACAAAGTTTCGTTAAAGCATCCCACGTTAGCCTCACGTTTTCTTTTGTGCCCTCCCTATCGTTTCTGGCCACTACTGCGGCTAACGCTATCGGGCCCCGAGGCCCGGCGCGGAATTTCACAGGGAAGACAACTAAAATCAGACTTACAGCGTACTGTGATTTCCGTCGTCTGAGCAACCGACCATTCCACTGCACAAAATAAAATAATAATTACTGTGATTATTAATTAACTTATCTCGAAAATCTATTCATAACCCATAAATAAAACACAATTGTTTTCTTTCCTGTGCATGTCTCGATCGGTCTCAAAACACAGACGGCCGGTAGATATTTTTTTCTGTAACGGGGCAAAACACATCAGCGAAAACAAAATTCGACGGAAACCAGCGTCAGTGTATAAATCTGATCTCCACAGTCACAAATGCAAGAGGTAGCCCAGCAGCAAATGGACCACCGCCCTCGTCTGCAGAGCTACCCTGCAACGGTGCCTGAAGTGCATAATGCGCCTGCAGCTAGTACTAGGTGATAAACACCCACGCCTTTTGTGCATAGCCTTGTGAGTGTTGCGCCACAGACAGATCGATTCAAGCAGATCGTTGTACGCGAGGAAATGGCAGAACCCCTGGCGTTTCATCTAGGTACGGACTGGGCCAAATCTTTTGTTTTTTTTTATGGTTCTTGTGATGATTTTTCATGCTTTCGGTGCCTTTCGTCTGATTATTGCTTGCCCTAACAACAGGTGTTCACTAAACTAGTAGCCCGGGTATGCTTCATTACGCAATGTCTTGCCATTTGGTTATTTGCTGTAGGTTTCTAAAAGAGTAATATTTCCGAGAGATTTTCGCCTCTTGCTTTAGAAAAAGTATTGCGCCCAGGCAAAGCAAGCATCACAAAATTAAAAGGATAGCATATTATTCAAGATTTGCCGGGGCTATGTGACGAAAAGATTACATTTATGAAAAAAAGATGAATCGGCGTCACCACCACAAACATTGGGCGGACTGTCGGTTCTGCCGGTAAAGACAATGCAGTCTATCTCCGCTCAGCTCGTATTTTTTCCATTTGTAATTTCTCCTCTGCTTTGCACAGCTCTTAGAGGATTTGCACGGCCATGACGAGCATGTCGTCGGTCTGCATGCCCTTGTCTTTGGCTTGGCCGTTGCCCTGGCTGCCCTGGTAGCCGGCAATGGCCTTTCTGGCACCTAGTAAAACCTGCGAGGAAATGGCCATGGCCCCCGTACTTTCTTTTACGGCCTTAGTTACAATGCTGCCAAGACTTTCGGCGTCGAGCTGCTTGTTAATGCCATTTGTGGTCAACAACAAGACGTCGCCGGACTTTGCCTTCCAGGCCCACTCCATGCTGTCCCAAGCACTGTCGCAGGTGTAGGTGTCTTTCTGGATATCATTGTTCTTTGCGAATTCTGAAGATAACACGCAAAGCTGGAAGGGCTCCCCCGACTTGTGCTCTAATGGGTGCACGGTCTCGACCCACAGGCCGTCCCTGAACAACCCGGCCCACGAGTCGCCCAAGTTGGCGATTCTCACCACCTGGTCCTCGTCTATCGTAGCGAAAAGCGCCGACGCTCTTCCGCAGTGAATGTTGTGGATCTTGTGGATCTTGTCCTCGGCCTTCTTGAGTAGCTCCTTGGGGCTGGCGATGTACTCCGGGTTGCCGCTCTCCGCCGCCCTCTTGGCCTCGTGGCACAACTCCCTGGTGAACGCGGAGGAGTCCTCGCTCACCGGCAATTTATCCGAGGAGCCACTGGCCACACCAAACGCGATGTTTCCCTTCATGTCGGCCTTGGTCAAGAAGAAGTTGTCCTCGCCGGAGGGCAGGAACTTGGCCGGCGAGAGGTTGCGTCTTTGCTTTGGCGAAAAATGGTAGTGGGCGTCGTAGAACGGGTTTCTGCCGTAGGTGTCGCTATTGTAGCGGAGCGGAAACTGCTTCGCTTCCCTCTTGAGACGGGCCTCGATCTGCTCCGGTGTCTCGACCTGCGGCTCCAGGACGAAGAGGCCCAGGATCCATTCGAAGAATCCCCGGCGGCGCAAGTCCACGTACTCGGGCGTGGGCCGCTCGTACGCATTGACCGCTTTCGCCCCGGAGTCTTGGGGAGCAGGCGAAACGGAGGCTGCGGAGACAATGCCTGTGCCGGCGGAGGCGATGGCTAAGATGGTCGATACTTTCATGTTTTGTTGCTGGCGGGCTGGGGCGAACTCGGAGGGATCAGGCTATTGGGATTCAAGCTCGCTTGATGATTTATGGACGCTGGGGGTGCGCCGCTTGGTATTTATATCCTGTGGCATCCGTTCTGTGTTGCATAAGCCCATTCCCATGCCCGTTTTTCCGGTGCTAATCTTGCCCCCGACGGCAGCTTGGCCCAGCGAAAGCGCAGTGCGATAGACGGAGTAGGATTGCTGCAATGCAAATCTCCCTAAGAGGCGCAAGCAAAACAAATGCAACAACTCAATACTGCAACGGGAACACAAAAGAAACACCCGGCTTGGGTCTCCCCTTGTTTCCGGGGGCCACAATAGGCGTGAAACTGCGCAGACAAGGTGAATCTCCAGCCGCAGAGCCTGGTCGTGTTGATTTGCACCCAAAACAGTAAGAGAACGGCCGTCGCTAGGCGTTATCGGACAACATGCGGCGGTGTGGAAATAATCGAGGTGCCTTAATTAGCTGCTTCGGACGACCTGCGTTTTTTCTTTGTTGGTACCAACGAGCCTGATGACTGCCTTCGGCTTGGAGCGCTGGGGCTACAGTCTACACAGCCGGCCGGAACGGGAAGGCGAAATAGAGTAAATAAACAGCAGCAGAACACGCCCACCGCACCGGGCAGCACCGCCGGGCAGCCTCGTGCCGGGCCCATCTCGGCGTCGACCCGTCCGTGGTGACGGCGGCATCGCCAATCGCCTCCGCTGTTGGCTGCCGCGTGACCGGAGTCACGTGCCGTATCCATTAGCCAAATTTTACTTTTTTGCATATTCTGTCATACCAGATATCTCATACGGACGCCGTTGGACCCTGGCCTGTTGCTTCCTGCGTAGCATTTTCCTCGAACGTGTCGGCTTGTTGCGCTTGGTATTTCGTGCTCAGCATACGCCGCTAACCACAGCAGCTTTTTTTCTCATCGTTTTCAACGCATAACTCGTTGCGATAGAGGCAAAGCTGGAGCAAAAAGATATAGAACCGATCTGGCAGCCCAAAGACCCGCACACACGGTCCTTCACCACAGCAGAAATCCCCTCGCCAGCAGACTTCTAGACCACCTTGTGCTAGTGCATCCGTCGACGGCATAAATGGACCAGCAAATCCAACAGGCGGTGGAGATCGCTCTAAGCGGAACGTCGGACCCTGCGCTCAAGAACCAGGCCATCCAGTTCATCAACGACATCAAGTCCACCGAGGAAGGCTACAAGACATGTCTCGATCTCTTGCTGGACTCCGCTGCCAAGGGCGTGAAGTTGAACGCGGGATTAAAGTTTTTCATCTTGCAAGTCATCGAGGAAAACACAGAGCGGTTGAGCCAGGAACAATTGTACACCTTGAACTCGACCTTGTTCAAGGCGCTCCAGGACACCGTTGCGGCGGACTTGGACGAGGAGCCCTACTTGCGCAACAAGTTCAGCGATGTGATGGGCCGCTTGTTTTGCTACGTGTACCCGAGCTTGGACGTGGACTTCTTGAAGAACCTTTTGTTGCTAATCCAGTCGCAAAAGGTGCTTAGCATCGACTACTACATCCGCATCATGAGCTCCATCCACTCCGAAATCGGCGACAAGCTCATCTCGAGAGACAAGGCGGCGCAAGACAGAAACAGCTTCTTGAAGGACTTGATCCGAGAACGTGACATGACGTCGCTCGTCACGAGCTGGAAAAACATCCTTGTCGAGCTCAAGGACCCGGTGGTGTTGAACAACACCTTGAAGGTGGTGGGCTACTACATCGACTGGATGGAGATCTCGTTGTTTGTCCAAGAGGGATTCTTAATTTTCATATACGAGTTCTTGAAGAGCCCCGAGTTGCGCAACCAGGCATGCCTCACGCTCATGGAGATCATCTCGAAGAAGATGAAGCCATCCAACAAGCTAGAGTTGATCAATTTATTGGACTTGACCACTGTTCTTTCGACCTTCAAGAACGACGACTTGGACTTCATCGAGAACTTGGCCAAGCTATCGAACCAAATCGGAATCGAGCTCACTGTTGTCTTTGAAAACGACTCGTCCTTGGTCGTCGACATCAACACCGAGTTCACCAGATTGTGGCCCAACGTGATGGACTTTTTGAGCCACGAGTACGACGACGTCTCGCAGCAGGTCTTTCCCTTCATTCAGCAGTTCTTGTTGGTGTCCAAAAAGTCCTCGGCCTTGTTGTCTGATGAGCTATTGTCCGACTTGCTCAAGAAAGTTATAGAGAAGATGAAGTACGATTCCGAAAGCGACGGTTTCGACGACGACGAGCAGTTTGCGGAGATCCGCCAAAAGTTGAAGACCTTCCAAGATACAATTGCCATCTTGAATCCTCCGGTCTACCTCGAGATTGTGCCTGTCATCATCGAAAACTCCATCTTCGGAACCGATTTGTCGAGTGACGACAGTTGGATTTCTGTCGAGTTGGGACTACATGAATTGAGCAACTTTGCTGATTCGTTGAAGAACAATCTCATCAACCTCCCTAAGAACGAGATTGCTATTTCCAAACCTTACCGTGGTGTGCAAGACTTCCTAATCAAGATAATCAACAACTTCCATCTTGTGAACCACCCGAAGAATCAGCTCGCGTTCTTCGAGTTGATCATCCGCCATTTCAGCACCAAGATGTTCAATAACACAACAGACACGGACTTGAACGAGTTGATCATAAAGATTATGGAACTCTTCTCGGACTATGGTCTTTTCAACGGTGTGGAGAGCGTACGCTTGAGGTCGTGGTACCTCTTCTTCCGGTTTGTTAGCGCCACTAAGCCAAAATTGAATGCTTTTTTCTTGGAAAACTTGTTGATGAAGATTCAACCTCTATTAATCATCAAGGCAGAGCTTCCGACAAGGGATGAGGATGACGATTTGGTGGAGAACGGGGACTTCAATAGTCAGTTATATCTTTTTGAAGCCCTCGGAATGTTGGTGGCCCAGACAGACTCCACGGATGCGTGCGCCAAGTCGTTGGACATCCTTTTGCAACCGCTCTTTGGAACTTTGGAATCGTGTATACTGCGCAAGGGCGAGGATGTAAATCCTGTGGTTCCATTGCAAGTGCATCACTTATTAATGTCTATCGGTACTCTTGTCAGAGGACTTGACACCCAAGCTCCAGGGAGATCAGGCAACGTCAAGGGAAACACTGAGGTGGTTGTCAAGATCGAGAACGCTTCGCAAGTGGTTTTGATTTCTTTGGAGAGCTTCAACAAATATGAAGTTGTCAGAGATTCTGCACGTTTTGCGTTTGCACGCTTCGTTCCACTTCTCGACACCCGCATCAACGCGCATCTCAGCAAGTTGATCTCGCTCATCCTAGCTTCTCCAAATCTCAAGATTCATGAGTTGGGAGACTTTTCAGGTTTCGTGGGCCAGCTCGTGCACCAGTTCAAGAACAACGATTCGATTTTCCAGTTGTTGAACGATCTCTTGACGCCCATGATACAAAAGTTTTATGAAACGCTCGCTATAGAAGACGACAATTATCCGAACCTTGTCCGGGAAAAATACGACTTAAAGCGGTCTCTTCTTTCTTTTATCAGCATCTTGGTCCTTAACAACCAGTTCTCGTTGTTATTGACTGAAACAAACAAAAACATTCTTCCAAGAGTCATGAGTTCGATTGTTACTTACGCCTGTGATTTGAACGACCATGCTACCACCAAGTCAGCCATCACCCAGTTTTCCAATGTGATCACCGTGTTGGGCTGCAACGATGGTAAGCTCAACGACCCACGCGACAAATATGCTTCCACGGTTGCGCCTGTGGAGGGAATTGACGACTATTTGATGGAAAACACCGTCAAGTTGTGCTTTGAGTTACCCTTCCAGCAAAAATTCGACTTGAAGGACGCGCAACTCCGCAACATTGCCCTGGAATTGTCTACGCTTTTGAAGACGTACCATGACCAGCTGCTGCAGCAGGAGTTCGTGACCTTCTTGGGAAATTACTTGATCAAGATGGGCCTCGCAGAAAACATTGCGAACGACTTCTGCACAAAGTTGATTGAGTTGGACACCAAGGGGTTCAAAAAGTACTACATCACCTTTTTGGGAGAGTTGAAGAAGTAAACCATATGCGAAATTATATAGATCACATACTGCTAGCATCTGGCTACATCTTATAAATATAAAAGCCGGATACTAGTTCAGGGCACGTGATTGTGTGCAGGTGCACAGCGATGGCATCGCATCACAGCGAAACTCGACTCAAATCTGGTTTTGCAGTATTTCTTCTACGCTTTGCATCATCTGAACACGTCAAAATGGCTGCTGTCGAACAAGAGCGTGTAGCTCCAGCGAAGGATGAGGAAGAGTTGGAACTAGAAAAGCTTGTGTTTGGAGACCAATCGGGGTTTGAGGCCAACTTGCGGAAAATCGAGAATCTCTACGACTACTCCGACGAAGAAGGGGCCGAAATCGCCAGCGAGTCTTTGCCTGAAAGCGACCTCGATGGCGGTGCAAGTGACAGCGAGGAGGATTTGTTCTACATCGATGAAAACGCCGACGCAGCCGTGCAAAAAGACATTGGAGAGGATGCGATGGATATTGACCACGAAAGCTCCGAACTGGAGCCAGACGAGGAGGCGGCATGGGAAGACCCAGACGACGTAAAGGTCAATGTTTTGGTGACGGCCACCCGCTTGAGAAAGTTGCGCAAGGACCACGAAGAGCAGGTGCTCTCAGGTGCAGCATATATCTCGCGGTTGAGGGCTCAGTACGAGAAAATATACCCCAGACCAAGTTGGGCAGACTCGTTGGACGGAGAGGAAAAGTCCGACGACGAGGTGTTTTCCGAGGACGAGAGAGACGCACAGGTTGGCATGAACACTGGCACGTTGGTCGATTTGCTCAACTCCACAAGCTCGTTTGTGAAGACCACGACAAAGCTTCTTCCCCCAAACAAAATCGCCATCACCAGACTCAAAGATGCCAACTACGTTCGCAGATCACGTGGAGCCGTCCAGAGCATGGCTTTCCACCCAACTCACCCGCTTTTGATCACCGGAGGTTTCGACCGCACGCTTCGCATATACCACATTGACGGGAAAAGTAACCAGTTTGTGTCGCTGGTTTTCTTCCGCGACCAGCCGATCCAGACATGTGCATTTCTGCCTCTTCTGGGGTCGTCATTGGTGTACACCGGAGGACGCAGACGGTACATGAACCGATGGGATCTTTCCAGCAGCGATGTGGAGAAAATCCTGAGAATGTACGGGCAGGAAAAGTTCCAGAGATCGTACGAGTACTTCAAGATCTCGCCTACCGGAGCATATATTGCATTGCTTGGCTCCTCGGGCTGGGTGAATTTGTTGAGTGGCCAAACCGGCCAGTTCGCTCGAGGCTTCAAGGTGAACGGACTGGTGTCGGATTTTGAATTCACTCGCGACGAGAGCACCCTTCTCGTGTCAAACGAAACAGGAGAGTTTTGGGAGTTTGACTTGAAGGCACCCACCACGAAGGTGTCGCGTCGCTGGGCCGACTCTGGAGCTGTCAAGGTCACGAAAATCAAGTTGGGTGGCCCCAGCGACAGGTGGTTGGCTGTGGGCACGAAGTCCGGAGTGGTCAACTTGTTTGACAGAACCACCTTCGAACTCTCGGAACGTGGGAAGAACAAGAATCCTGCTCCGCTTAAGGAAATCAGCAACTTGGTGACTCCGATTCTGGATTTGTCGTTTTCCCCAGATGGCCAGATTCTATGCATATCATCCAAGCAGCGGAAAGACTCCATGAGGCTCGTGCACTTGCCGCTGGCAACGGTGTTTTCCAACTGGCCCACCAGCGGTACTCCCTTGGGCCGTGTCACTACTACTGCATTTTCGCCCGGCGGCCAGATGTTGGCTGTGGGAAACGACGTGGGCAAGATCACGCTATGGAGATTGAGTCATTATTAGACTAATGAGAAAACAGTAAAGGATACGAAATATAGAAAACATAGTCTAGATAAGCACGAAATGAAGCATTTGAGTATGGCGTGAATTTGGCTTTTTTCGGATGTATCGCTGATCCCTCCGACTTCATGTTCGCAAGATTTCTGACAACTAACACCAGTTATACCATTTCGCGGTGAGTACTGTTGTTGAGAGAAAGACACCAAAACGATGGTAAAAATCCAGATGACACTAAGATCATTTGGAATTTCTACCAAAGGTCAAAGAGCGCCAAAAGATACAGTGCCCATCCGTCATAGCCCGAAATATATGTGTTAATACCAACTTTTTCGAAATCTTGCCAAACTTGCTCGCTGCACGACCATCGACACTACTCACTCTTTTCGGTTGCATCATCCAGACGCTGTCTACCAGATCCACAAACTACCATGCCAGTGATTGGTGCCCCGTATGTTCTATAAAATCCTCGAAAAAGCTGAGAGGTCCTAGTACTAACCGAAAAGAAAGGGCCACAATCGCTACAGAGACCCCAAAACGTTTCAGATGACCCCAGCTTTGTACAGGGTGAGAAAGCCGTTTTTCTGGAAAAACTTTGCTGCTTTCTTCGTGGTGAGTGCCGTGCCCCTTGGTGTCTATGCCTACACTTGGAACGTGCTCAGTCAGGACGAGTTCTCCGATATCCCTATTCCTCCCATTTCCGATGAAGAGTTGGCCAAGTTGAGGCACGAGTACGAGTCCAAATGAGTATGATAAAACAACGTGTATATAGTTAACATGAGTACCTTTGCTCTTCTACATTCGCCTCTATGGCTCCGTTCAGGTTATCCTTTCCTTTCCTTTCTCTATAATACATTCTAATTATACCGCTAGGGCCCGTAATACTGGGACACGCCCCGCAAGGGATACGGCGTTCTCTCATCATCGGACGAGCTTTTGTTCGAGGGAGACTTGCGCAACTCCGTGGTTTCCTCCGAGGCCAAGGCCTTTTCCGGGTCCTGAGAGTCTGCCGAGTCTGCCACCAGCCAGTCGTCATTAAACGGCAGTTTTCGGCGAAGTAGGTTGTGCTGCGAAGTACTCTCGCTCGGATCAAGAAGTAGCTTCTCGTCATATGAGGGCGCCATGCCAGAATAAAGCTCGTTGTTCTGGCTCTGGAAGGGTTTCCTGAACAAAGCGCCGTTGCCCTCAGCACGACGAGACTTCAACGAGTCCAGTGTCTGCGTCTTCACAGGAGGGCGCACAGGATACACAGACCACGGCTCGTCTGCTAGCGTGTCCTTCGAGGCATTGTTCATGAACCGTTCGCGGCCGGTGTCGCCCACAGCAGGTTCCTCGAACGGGTTTTCTCTCACCAGTTGCACAGTATGCGTTGGCGTGGAGCCAAGGCGCAGATAGCCAGCAGCGTTTTCGGCGGATAGGTCAGCGAGGCTGACGTCCAGCTTAGAGGACAGGCGGCGAGGATACTCGCGCACGTATGCGTCGTCGGAGTCGAACGGGTTGGACAATCCGCCGGGGTACAGCGAGGACAACTCTGTTTTGGTGCCGGACAAGAGGGGGTTGGCCTGGATCTCGTCCACGTTCATCAAGCCCTGGTCGAGGATCTCGGCCTTGGACTTGTGGTTGAACTTGACCAACACGCGCACCTTGTCGTTGACGAGGCGGTAGCAGAAGGCCTTCAACAGGCGGAAGCCGCGGTTGGCCACCTTGACCTTGACAGGCACGTAGAGGATGATGGCCAAGAGGAACCGGAAGAAGAAAAAGAGGAAGAGCACCATGGTGCACAACTGGAACGAGAGAATGACGGACAAGCGCAAGTTGCTGGTGGCGATGGAGCGGATGTTCTCCAAGATGTCGTTGTTCATGTCGCCGCCCGTGGCGTAGAAGCGGAGCGTCATGAAGTTGATCACCTGTCTCGGGAGGTCCGCCACCAACACCTCCAACGCGTCGTCGAGCTCGATGTACACGTAGAACGCGGCCCACTCGAAGAAGCCGTCCAGCTCGATCTCGTGGAACAAGCACTGGTAGTTGTAGCGCGCCACCGCGTACATCATGCGGGCGTAGTTGTTCAAGTACGCCAAGGCGATGTTCCGCGTGCGGTAGATGTGGATGGCCCACGCGATCTGGTACGCGAGCAAGAAGAAGCGGAACAAGATGCACCCGGTGAAGATCCACTTGGCCACCTTGTACTCGTACACCTTGTAGTCCTTGGTGGACCACCGGTTGAACACCAAGATGCTGATGCACGTGTAGGTGTCTCCGCCCAAGATGGCGAGCTTGAAGATCAACACCACCCACACCCACAAGAACGACATCACCGTCCAGAACCGCGTGTTGTGGAAGGCGTCCACCCGGACGATGTCGAAGGTGGAGGGGTCTGCTCGCGACTCCTTTTCTGAGCTGAACATCGGCAGACGCTGGGGGCAGGCGCTAGGATATAGTGTTGGCGTGTTTCCGTCTGCTTCCTGGAGACTTCCGGACGAGTTAATGGAAATCGAGCAAAGAGCGTTTTGCGGAGAGTTCCCGGCCTGTGGAGGACTTTCCCATCTGCGATAGGCGTGTTTCGGGGCCGCGCGTTAGATCGGGCCACTACAGGACATACAGGTTAAAAATAGATTCGACTAAAACCGATAGCACCACGCGCAACGCGCCCAACAAAGACGCCCGGCCGGGGGCAGCAGCGGGTGCTATCTGCCCTGGCGGCCGCGGCCCGGCCCGATGCTACAGTGGAGATTGCGTTTCTGTTCGTTACATCCTGGTCTGCGCTGCGCGTCGGTGCCTGTTTCAGCGCGCGCCGGGCAGGCAAGTCCAGGTCCGTGCCTGGGCCGCCTCATCGCACCGTTTTCAGCGCACAATCGCCCCGCCGGCCAGCCCAGGCGTGCCGCGAAGCGCCCGCCTGGACTTGCCATGCTTGCTGCCCGTGCCTATGTATGCTGGCTTATGTATGCTGGCATCAGTGCTAGCTTCAGTTCTGGACCGCCGCGTTCGCCTGCAGTACTAGCGAGAAATAGTCTCGGAGTAGCTGCGATGCAAAATGGCACCCACGAGCACGCTGTGAGAGCGGCCTGCTCGCGTCCCGCCCCTGTAGCCTCACTGGTACTTGCTGAGCAACTTCTGCGCCTCCTCCTTCAAGTCGTCCTGGTCGCCCTCGCTCAACTCGCGGAGCACCTCGAGGCAGAAGTCCTTAGCGGGCGGCCGGTACATGATCAAGAACTGCAACGCCAAGAAGCCGAGCTTGGAGCGCGCCGGGTCCGCGCACAACGACTTGGTGCCGTCGATCATCTCCTTGTTGAGGTAGGGCAAGTCGCTCAAGAGCCGGAGGAAGATCTTGCGGTCCGTGGGCTCCAAGAACGGGATCATCGCCTCCAACACCTGCTTGGCCCACTTGTTGTACGTGGGCGTGTGCACCTCGGTGTTCTGCACCTCGTCCAGGATGGTCTTCTCGAGGTCCGTCACCGCGTCGGGGTCCTCCTCGTACTTTTTCGTCCACTTCTCCGTCACCTCGTCTCTGACTCTCTGCTCGTTGAACACCTTTTCCGTGTACCACTCCTCGTTCAACCACTCCACCACCAGGTCGATGCGCTCGTGGATGTTGCTCAAGAAGTAGTCGAACAACGCCTTGCGGATCACGTCGCTCAACTGCTCGTTGCTCTTGTAGTCCGGCGACTCCTTGTCCACGGAGTCCACCGAGTGCATGCCCCGCGTGGCCAACCGCGTGAGGAGCACGAGCCACGAGTCCTGCGTCCACGAGTTGATCACCACCTTGGTCAACTCCCTGCTCACAGACCCGTCCGACAGCACGGGCGACGCCACATCGTCGCTCACGCTGCCTCTGTTGGCGAGCTCGAAGAAGTTCTTGACGATCAAGTTCACGTGGTCCTTCTTCTCCTGGAACGAGAGCGACTTGGGCGGGGGTAGCGTGTACTTTGTCTCTGCGCTGAAGTCGTCCTGGTCGTTGTTGTCCGCGTCCTCGTCGTCTAGCTCGTCCTCCTTCTTGACGCCGGACGCGCCGGAGGAGCTCTCTCTCACCGCCGTGGCGTACCGCGCGCCAACAATCTCCAACGCCTTGGCGAGCTTCGCGGTAGAGGCGCGGTTCAACGCCGTGAGCGACATGGACACGAGGATGTTCTGGGGGATCGTGGAGAAGTCGAAGTTGTTGAGCTCGCTGTTGATGTCGGTCAAGCAGTACAAGTTCTTGTAGTCCAAGGTCTTCAACTTCTTCGACGGCGCGAGGAAGCCCTCGAACTTTCTCTTCTTGATGGACGCGTCGCTGGCGTGCGGCTCCAAGATGTTCTTCTTGCGGATCTCGTCGCCTCGGGCCGTGAGCAAGCTCACCTTCTTGTTGAGCGCGGCCTGGTACTTGGGCGGCACGAGCTGGAGCTTGATCATGTAGTTGAGCAAGATGCGCAACGAGCGGTCCGCGTACTTGCGCGAGAGCTTGAACGACTCCAAGGACTCGTAGTTGGACTGCAACTTGGCGTTGGACTCGAACGAGTCCAACACCGGGAGGATCTGGTCCATGAACTGGCGCTTGCGCCGCACCAACAACGCCAAGTGGTTGAAGGTGGCGGTGACCAACGGCGTGACCAAGATGTCGCTCTGGAGCGACTTCAACACCACCGCAAGCAACGCCGTGGCCTCCGACTCCATCAACGGGCCCTTGATCAACGTGTGCTCCGGGTTCACGTGCGCCAACGAGTAGAACTTCGGCGACACCGATCGCAGCTGGTAGTCGATCACCGTCATGACAAACTTCAACAACTCGAGCTTGCCGTCGATGTTGCGGAACGCGTCGTGCTCGCGGTCAAACGACAGCTCGAACGGGAATTGCGTGTCGTAGTTGGCCACCAAGTTGTTTTTGAGCTCGTTGACCCCGGCCCACACGTTGTGGCTGCCGTCGTTCTCGGCCACGTACCGGAACGTGAGCTTGAACACCACCACACTGAGGTCGATGACGTTCTTGAACACCTCCAAGTCGCGCACGCTCGCCAACGTCTTGATGTGCGGCAACGCGTCGATGGCGAGGTCCGTCTTCACCGCCGTGGAGACGTCCTGGTCGTTTCTGGTGAAGGCTTCCTTCAAGAACTTTGCGCACCACGCCTGGATGGCCAAGTTCGGGTTGCTGACGATGTTTAGGATCTGTTTCACCACCTGCGGAAACACATCGCGGTTGGAGAACCCCAACTCGCGCGCCTGCTCGAGCTGCGCAATCACCGCATCCGTGTCGTCCGCCATGTCTCGGGCAGCCAGCGGTGCCGGCGCCGCTGACGATGAGCGAGGTGCTGGGTCACGTGCCCGCGCGCACGCGAGCGGCACGCGAGCGGAACAACACCGAGCAATTCCGGCCACGCTCCGCCCACGTGACACTCATCACGCATACCCACTCATTCGGCCCCAGCTTGACCCGTTATCTTATCTCTCATCAGCCCCGTTAATTGTTGCTGCACACCACGATCCCCGAGGCGAGCAGACTTTTCGTATCCGCTTCTGCCTCCGCTCAACTGCTTGTCTTTCCGGACACAAGTTTGACGCCCACGCTGATTACCCCTGCCTCCCCAATTTCATCGCATCCCCACCACGCCGTGCTTATGCAGACTCCATAGATCAGCACCACGATGACTACAACGGGCGGATCCATTCCGCTGGACCCGACGAGGGCGTCGACGCCCGTCTCGGTGGCCCAGAGCGCCGCCGAGGACAAGCTCACCCCGCGAGGCATAACCTTTCACGACGACGGCCTACTAAGGTTGCCCTCGGATGTGCCAGAGAGCATCACGCCGTCGTACACACAAGAGCAAGCAGACACAGTGCAAGAGAGCCTGCCGGAAAAGGTGTCTGACGCTGTGCCAATAAGCAAAGGCAAGAATGCGGTACTAAACGGCAAGGTCCAACACATTGAGGACAGCCCAAAGATTTCGGGCGACGAATCGGAGCCCTTCCATCTCACCAAGTCCAAGCGCCTGTCGTCAGCGTCGAACGACGTCTCGCACGAGCGCGACCGGTTCCGGGCACGCTTCAAAACGTTCAACACGTCCGAGGGCGTCATCGGCGAGGACTTGTCTGACGAGTCGCTCTGGCTGGAGAAGAGCGACGGCGAGCCGTCGTCCAAAACGAAGAAGGTGAACACGGCTTGCGCGGCCGGGACCAACTGCTTGGCGGATTGCGTTCTGGAGCTGCTTTCGGGCTACTCCATCAGCAAGCACGTTTCGCCGCTCCTGAAGGAGTCGGCCACCTTCAAAACCTACTCCCCGTGCGCCGACACAGGCACCTCGGTGCTAGATCTCCGAACACTCACCCCGAAGCAAATCTCCGCGGCCTTTCGCTGGTACTTCAACACTCCTCTACCGTCTACGAAGCACATGTTCCCGTGGCTCCACGGGTTGCACCTGGAGAACTTTGCACAGCGCTCTTTCTTCGAGTACAGGAGCTCCGCTCAAGGCGCAGCGTCCAGCGAGCAGTGGGACTTCGGCGAGAGCCCCAAACCCGAGCACGCCCGCTTCATCATGTGCGTCGAGACGGCCCCGCCAAAGCCGCACGTGTCCAAAATCTTGCGCAACACCGTTCCGGTGGATGAGGTCTTGCAGCGCATAGAGTTCTCGCGGTCGGAGGTCATCTCCAGCGTCAAGAGTCTCATGATCCACCTCTTTTCGCCCGAGACCGTCACGTCGAAGGACGTGAACGACTTGTCCAACATCCTCATCCAGGACTGCTTGGAAACAGGCTACATGCCCGGGTTCGTGGACCTAAATCCAAAGCTGGGCATCTCGTTGAGGAACTTCCACATCCAGGTCAGCAAAGCTGCCACATGCTCCGACATTATCGTATACTGCACCGACAAGAAACATTCCTCTCACGAGTGCAAGTGCTTGGCCTTTGCCCGGCTTCTTCGAGTCGCCCAAATCGCCGAAAACAAAGCAGAGAACCCGGACTTCAGCGTTTTCATCCTAGACGCCTCTGGCCACGACATCGAGAACAACTGGCCGGAGATCTTGACTGTCAAGGACTCTTCCGCGGTTCTCACCGGCCAAGAAGCAAGGAAAAAGACCCAGTTGCTTCTTTACAACATGATCCTCTTGAAGCCAGACACGTTCAGATCGTGGGACGCTGACTACCACATCAAGGAGAAGGTGGAGACAACAATCATGTCTGCGGCAACCAAACTACACTTGAATGTGTGGCTGGGAAACATATGGGACCAGCAGATCATGATGCACTGCTTGAAGTCGGAGCAGGACTCCGACAGCAAACAGAAGGTGAGGGTGGTGCCCATCGAGAACACCGTGGACTTGTACTGCGAGCCACAAAACTCTTCGCTAACACGGGAACCTGACGCCGCATCCAATACAAACTTGATTTCCATGCTTCCTCCGCCCCGCGGCAACTGGCAGCTTTTCATATACTGCCACAGTGAGGCGGACTTCCCCAAGACGGAATTGCTCAGCGAGTTGCTCTTCAAGTACACCATCACCTCGCACAAAGCCGCAGACGTGCCCGATGTCCACCAGTTGGACTTTCCGTCGTCCGGCTCCATCGGCTTTGGTGACTGCACCAAGGAAAACCTCATGAGCATAGTGAACACATGCAAGTTGATATACTTGTACTCGTCGTCCGAGTCGAAAGACAGCTTGGCAACGTTGATCTACTGCTCTGACGGATACACGGAGCTGTCTCTTTTGATCTTTTGCTACCTCATGTACGCCCACAACATTTCACTCGACGCGGCGGTCTTGAAGTTGCATTTGGAGTATGGCCGGCCGTTTTACATCTTCAACACAGACGTTCAGGTGCTCCAAAGGCTTGAGCTCCTCCTCCGCAAGTTCAGCCCGTTGGCTTTGGGCTCTAAGATAGAGTGGTCGCAGATAGAGACCATTTCGAAGCATGAGTTCAACCAAATTCTCTTGAGCACCAGGCGCGGCAGTACCGGCAACACGGGCGGAATCCCAAAGAAGTTTAGATTGGGATACATAGCGTCAGACTCGGACTCCGAGTCTTCCGACACATGCTCTGATTCTGACACAGAGGCGTGCACTCGGCAGATTGGCATTTCTGCGGAGCAAAACTGGGTAGAGCAGATCGAAGGCTCGCTTCCATCCAAGATATTGCCTTACATGTACCTTGGGTCTTTGAAGCACGCGAACAGTTTTACGATGCTCACCAAAATCGGAATCACCAATGTGATTTCCGTTGGAGAGTCCCTCGAGTGGCTTAGCCTGCCTGCTTTCCAGAAGAACCACCGTGTCACCGTCGAGACCAGGGACGAGGGAAACGTTGAGATATATACAATTGCTGCGAAAGACAGCGAGGGAAACCCGAAGTCAGCCCCTCGCAGCGTGATGAAGGTGAACAATTTGCAGGACGATGGCATTGACGACTTGAGCAGGTCGTTGCCCCAGATCCTTCAGTACATTGATCGGGTGCACAAGCAGTCTGCGGGAAAGGCCAAAATCCTAGTGCACTGCCGCGTGGGGGTGTCCAGGTCCGCGACAGTGGTGATTGCAGAGGTGATGAGACGGTTGGGGTTGACGCTTCCCCAAGCGTATTTGTACGTGCGAGTGCGGCGGCTCAATATCGTGATCCAGCCCAACTTGCGCTTCATGTACGAGTTGTTCAAGTGGGAGGAGCAGGAGCGATCCAAGAGCGCGGCTCGCAACAGCGGCCAGGACTTGCGTGTCACGGACTGGTTCGTGATGTGCCAGGAGATAAAGAAGTTGAACATGCCGTTCATCAGCAATTGACGGCACTCGTATTTTTACGCGGGATACTGAGATACCCAATTCCGTCTGAGAGTCGAGGCAATCGCACGCGGATGCGCCCTGGGCTCTGTTGTGGCAGCCTGGCTCATGCAGAAGAACCACCCATATATGCAAGTCAGCCGTCAAATCATGCGAATGAAGGAGCATGCAACCCCGGCGGATGACGTTATGCTGTGGTGGTGGCGAGAAGCCGGTTGTTGATAACGGTCTGTGGTGCTGCGCCGTTTGGCCACGCGGCGTGTGCGGGTGGAAAACATCGCCAGATTCCGACAGATTCCGAAGTGATTTCGTAACCGGCTTGTATATCAGCGAGGGTATGCATGATAAGTAGGTATGCAGGTTTACATGCACGACGTGTTTCGCTGTGCAACGGTGCTCGTACCGACCATGCGCGGTAAACAGAGAATGTTTGAGACGCTGGTGCACGTCACACCCTAAGCCACGTTGCACCGGTAAATGCTCAGAAACGTTTGCACCAGCGTGGGCCACGGCGCCGTCGTCCTGGGGTGGATAGGCAAAAAGGCCTCGGGGCCTCAAGCCACTGGATCAGCTGCACATTCCCTGAGACAGCGGCCAAAAATAGATACCGGCCAGAGAACGACCTGACAACGGAATTCATGTCAAAGCGCGCGTAGTACGGCACACAACCCAGCTCCACAGCAAGGCTCCACCGGTGTTCACCACAGACCCTAGTACCCATGGCGACGGTGTGCACTCGAAGTTGCCGTGCGAAGCGTACAGTTTCCTCGTGGAAGCCGAGCGGCTCGAGTCTCGGTTCCTCGGGCCGCGATAATGCAGCTCTCGTCTCCCCACGGCCGCGCCCCTGGTGGAGCCAATGGCTGCGAAACTCGATTCGCGTGCCGAGCTCGGGTCGAGCGAGGCTTGCCTGGGGCTTGCCCGGGGCTTCTTTAGCCCCACAAAACACCAACACACGTATCGCCAGCAACATGCCCAGCAGCCGGGGCTGGAATTGTGGCAGCTGTGCTGTGCAACGTCGCAACAGGGCATTCCCCCGCAGGGACTAAAACTCCTATTACCCATTGGTTAGCCCCCCATGCATTGATACAATCGGATCGTATTCTCATAACCCATGGATAAGACGAGAACAAATGATAACGCTCAACCGAAAGACGCTCTGAAACCACATTCCGGGACAAAAGAGCGCAAGCATGGCTCTCCGTAGCTGTGGTGGAGCCGGACGCATTATAAATAGGGGCCCGATCCGCCGTCCGTCTCAATTCCAGCACAGCACTCTTCCAGCTTCTCTATGATCCAACTTGCTACTCTTCTCACTCTTGCTCTCTCCGTGGCCAACGCCGCCGTGATCCCAGCGGTCGCCCCTCGCGACGGCCCCGCCCCATTGCTGGTCGGCTTCTCCGTGAGCAAGACCGTGGGAGACGTCTCCGCCAAGGAGTTCTGGTCCCGGTTTGCCAAGTCCTCCAAAAAGAGAGGCGACTACCCCGAGTCGCTCACCGACGTGGGCGACATCAGCTACACGGTGGACGTGTACTTGGGCTCCAACAAGCAGAAGGCCACCGTGTCGCTCGACACCGGCTCGTCGGACCTCTGGGTGCCAAAGAACAACTACACCGCAGACTCGTCGTCCACCTCCCAGGACACCGGCGAGGAGTTCTCCATCCTGTACGTTGACGACTCCAGCGCCACGGGTGAGTACTACTTGGACACCTTCCGCTTCGACACGTCGTCGCCCGTCGTGAAGAGCTTCCAGTTCGCCGCCGCCGACGTGGACAGCCAGGGCATCTTGGGTGTGGCCGACAAGAACCAGGAGGCCGCAGAGACCCAGTACGACAACCTCCCATACGCTTTGCAGAAGGCGGGCCTTACTCCCAAAGCGTCGTACTCGTTGTTCTTGAGCCCCGACCACAAGACCGGCTCCATCATCTTCGGTGGCATCGACACCAAGAAGTACACGGGCACCTTGACCAAGTACGAGATCGCCGGCGACCAGGGCTTGGGCGTCAACGTGGAGACCGTGTCGGTTGACGGCAAGCTGTTCACCGAGAACAGCGCCTACGTGTTGGACTCCGGTACCTCGTTGGGCTTGGTCAGCAAGCAGCTTATTGACTACTTGGACACCGAGTTCAAGACCAGCATCGTGACCCAGGGCAACATCGACTACAGAGAGACCAGCTGCGACCAGCCCAGCGACAAGTACTTGAAGTTCAACTTCGGCAACAACACCATCCAGCTCGCCTACTCGGACGCCATCGCCAAGCAGGACGACGGCACCTGTCTCTTGGGCTTCTCGTACTACAAGGGCTACCAGATCTTGGGCGACGTTTTCTTGAGACAGGCCTACGTCTACTACGACCTCACCGACCAGACCATCTCGCTCGCCCAGTCGCTGTTCTCGTCCGACTCCAACATCATCAGCGCCTAGGTGTCCAATTTCGCTTGTTCTAGTCGATGTTTGTTTTTTAGAAATAAAAGTCGCTTCCACACGACCGTAGTGCTTGTAAACCTCGTCAGTGCTTGCCTTTGCCTTGCCTTTCTTCCTAGCCTGGTGCCTGCCTTCTGCCCCAATTGCCGCAAAATCTGCCTGGCCCTGCGAATTGCCCGCGCACGACGTTCTCGCCAACTCGTGCACCCCTAACCTCGACGGGCTGACGCTACACATTCCCTCCGCTCAGCATTCGCCAATTGCTTCCGATTCGCCACATCAGTGCAGCACCACAGCGCGTCCCACACACCGATTCGGGAACCAAGCGCTCCATAGCTCATTGCATCTCCGTCCACAGCTAGAAAGGCGTACGTCACCTGCACCACTTCCTCTGCACGCCGAACCGGTGAACCGAGTCCGGCCGCTCCAGCCACGCCGCCCACACCCACAGCACGACCCGGATGAACAGCGACAGCTTCTTCAGCGATCCGGCCATCATCACGGCCTCGGACGACCACGGCGCGCCGGCCAAGTCGGCCTTGGAGCCCGGCAGCGCCCTCTCCAAGTTGCTAGATTCCGCCATGGCCAACGCCGCCAAGGAGGCGTCCCCCGACTTGTCTGCGGCCAGCGGCACGAAGCCCGACGCCGACGCCAGGGCCGCGTCCACGCGCTCGTCGATCCTGAGCGCTGTGCCCGCGGCAAAGTCCGACCACCCCAGGGTGTACACCATCAAGCGCTTGCTAGAGTTGAGATCCAGCCCCGCGGTCGCCAGCTTCGACGCGTCCAAGCTCCCGGCCAACTCGTTCTGGCTGTTCAAGGGCAAGGAGTTCAAGCCCGCCAACCGGAACAGCTCTTCCCAGGCCGGCGGCAAGAGAAACCGCCGCAACAACAACTCCAACGCCAACTCGCTCAACTGGGAGCGCAAGCCGGCGGGCTTCTTGAAGCAGCCCGGCCTCGACGACATGTCGCGCGAGCGGATCTCGCAGCTCTTGGGCGAGGCCCCGGACGAGGAGTCTCCGGAGTGGGACGTGCCCGGCTCCAAGGCAGACATGAAGATCGACATGGGAAACACCGTGGAGGACTTCGAACAGTGGAAGCAGCGCATGCACCAGGAGGAGAGGCGCAAGCGCGGCGAGGACCCCGCTGCGCTGGGCGCCGAGACCCATGCGAACGAGGTCGACTCGTTCTTCTCCTTCGTGCAGCCCAAGGAGCTCGTGCCCGACCACACCGCCTCCTCGCTCTCGAAGCAGAGCGAGTCCAAGAGCTCGCGCTTCTCGTCCTTTTTCGGCAGCTCTGCGTCGTCCACCCCCGACGTCAGCCGCTCCTCCACGGTCGACCCAGACGACTCAAACTCCCGCCCTGCCTTGCCCAAAGAAAACAGCGGCAACCTGCGCTTTTTCCGCTCAACGCCACAGCCTGAAAATGGACAAGGCCAGCCCGCACCCCAGCAAAAACGGCTGCAGGGGCCACCGCCAGGAATCCCTCCTCAGTACCCTCCTTTGGGCGGTAGCGGCGACTCGCAACGCCCTCCTAATGTCATGGGGTCGGGGCCCGCACCGGTGCCAGGCTTCCTTCCTCATCAGAGACTGCAACCAGGAGTGCAGGGCTACCCACCCGGTGGGTCCGGCCCGGTTCCAATGGGCGCCACCACAAACGACCATTTCTTCCTCTCTTTGCTCAACAAGAAGGAAGGAGACCAGGAAAAAAACCATCCCGCCATGTTCCCACAGGGATTGCGCCAGAACCCAAATCAACCGCCGCAAAACGTCCCTGCATCGCCTGGTGATCTGAAGCCACAGGCAGGCGCCCGAAACATCCCCCCACCAAGCTTTCCCTACCAACCGCAGGGCCAACAGGGACCTCCTCATGGCATAAAGGCGCCGATAGATATGGCACACCATCATCCTTCAATGCAGTTGCCACCAGGAATGTTCCCTCCCGGGATGTTCCCACCAGGTGTGCAACCACCACCGTCATTTGATCAAAGCATGCATCTACAAGACCAGCACGGTCGTGGTCAGACAAAGCCACAGAACACTCCCGGTTCTCAACAGGGCCGAGAACAGCCGAACGCCTCGGAGCTCCCTCCATGGTTGAGATACGGAGTGGGCTTCCAGGGCAACATGCCGCCTCCAGGCTTTCCTCAAGGCTTGCCAAACTTTCCTCCGGGATTGCAACTGGGTGTACACCAGCAGAACGCACCACCACCTCAACATCAACCTCAGCAACCTCAGCAGCAACAACAGCGACAATAAGAACAAACAAGTGCTACCCGCATTGCATGCGTGGATACTATATGTTGCCAAGTTGTCCGGCTTGTACTTAAGATTCTACAACTCGTAAAATTTCATCTATAGATTTAGTTGCGATGGGAAACCATCGCTGTTCATAGTACGCGTGCAATCTTCAAAGCCAAGTCCAACAACTGAATGTGCTCATCAGACCCGTTGTTTAGCCTGCGGTCGGTCTCGAACAACGCTTGTGCAATGTCGCTCTTCTTGGACGAGGCCAAGCTGTCATCCAAGATCAACAAGTCATGAAGCTGATCTGATACTTGCTGGGCGCTCCAGCCCTGGAGAACAACCTGATGCACCTTCTCAGCAATGTCGGCGTTGTTTTTCGACTTGATCACGTCCAACAAGGAGTCCATGAGTGCCTGATCAACCACGCCGGCAATTTCCCTCACCGAGTCTGCTGATATTCCCGACGAAGAGTCCGCCGATCCGGACGACGACAAGGTCAGATCTAAGCGCGCCGCTGATTGCAAGTACGTGATTGCCTTCCGCAAATCACCATTTGAAACAGCCACAAGCTCTTTATATACATCGGGCAGCTCCACGCGGACATTTTCCAACTCTGCAATGTGGCTCAAGCGTGTCAATGCGTCCGCGCTGTCAAGCAGCCGAAAGCGGAACTTCAGGCACCTCAGCGCCAACGGATCGATGATTCGCGTGATGTAGTTGCAAATCAAACAGAACCGCGTCACGCCCGAGTAGTTCTCCATGGTTCTTCTGAGCGCAGACTGGGCGTCATTGGTCATCGAGTCTGCCTCGTCGAGGACAATGATTTTGTAGGGCGGGCAAGGGTATTTTGCCAAGTCGTCGGCGGTAGGATTCGACACCGAGAGCCGTGCAAAGTTTTTGATCTTCAGTCTCACAATGGAGATGCCTCTCTCGTCGGACGCGTTCAACTCCAACACTCGCAGCTTGTATAGACTGGGGCCGTACAATTGCTTGGCCAACGCCAACACGGTCGAGGTTTTACCAGTGCCCGGAGGCCCGTAGAAGAGCATGTGGGGCAAGTTAGCCAGCTCCAACGTTTTCTTCAACACCTTGACGGCGTGATCCTGGGACGCCACGTCATCGAGGTTCTTGGGACGGTACTTCTCCACCCACGGCGTGTGATCAAGCTTTTCTCGCTGATATTGTGTGGTCATGGCTAGATGAGAGGCGACGCGACACGGACTTACGCACTTTTAACGTGGACATCAACGCGCGCGCCTACCCATATCTTTTGAGGCGGAAAAATCACCTCCTTTTATACACCAGCTTTCGATTTGCAGCCGCCAGGAGCGGCCCGCTATTGAAACAGACGTGAAACAGCCGTTGCCAAGCAACGATAGAAGCAGAACCAATCTGCCTGTAGAACCTGAACAACTAATGCTTGTATTAGACTTTATAGTCGCGAGACTTCACTATCTATTGCACACCTATCACGGACAATTCTAACGTCCAAACCCTTCTAATGTGAACCTTTATTTTGTCACTGGCGCCGAGCTTTTCAAGCCTCAGTCCTGCCAAGGAAACCTGCACCACCTCGCTGGCCCACCAACACTTTCTGGCGGGCTTTCTCCAGAACAACAATAGCTTGGAGTGGTTGACCTCTGTGTTTTTGCGGGCGCGTGACAATGAGCGGGAGGCAGCACGTCCAGCATTGCTTGCCAACGTGGCGATCCTCGAGCGAGACCGGGATTTGGTAGATGCATTGGAGGTGGTGGGGTCCAACTGTGGGGATTCAGGAGGCGTGGGCGTGGGCTGCGGGTTCGTCAAACGGACCAACAGAAGCGACTGGATAACACACTTGCCCGGGTCTGCAGTCCTGCTGCCCCACTTTTCCCGCTTGTCAAAACCAGACGAGCAAAGCATGTCAAATAGGTGCTGTTCTGCTGGACCAAGAGTCTGCAGCACCGAGGACGGCAACGACGCATCGTAGCCGAGCCCCGAGAACACCATGTGGTTGCCCAATATGTGTGCTGCGATTTCCAACTTCAAATGCTTGACATCCTCTTGCGTGCAGCCAGCAACGGGCGGCACGACGTAGAAATCGAGATCCTCCCGCAACACAATGATCGCAGGCTTCGTTTGCAAGACGGATGACTGCGAGTCGAGCCTACTCAGCACCGATATCTGCGGGGAGAGCGTGTCGGAGCCCTGGAGATCCGCATGGGCGTCGCCAAAGGCCTTGAGGATGTACTCGAAGCACTCGGGGTCGAAATTGACGAAAACCACATCGTCCTCAGTCAAGTTGGTGATGACCTGGCCGTTGAAGTCCAAGAACACTCCATTGGGGAAAAGGCTCAAAAGAATGCTCTCCGGTAAGCTCATGAGCTCATCACGTGTGATGCTGAATGGGCGGCCACGCAAGTTCAAGTGAATTTTCGAGTTGTAGTCTACATTACCTCCCTCTTCGTAGCCCTGAGGCGCTGTGCGGTAGTCCTCTGGGTTCACTTGCGTAACAAGATGTTCGGCCATCCTGGAAGTCTATAGGTCGATGGAGCGGATTGCGTGGGGGTGCCTGGTAACGAGTGGTGCTGTTGGGTAAGGAGCGTTTCGTGTTGATGCTATTTTTGCTGTTTGCTAAACGTGAGGCTAAATTCCGGCGTTTTTCGAACGCGGGGCGCGTTTCAATAACAAGGAGACCGTAAGGATCGCAGGCGGCTGTTCAGGTGAAGCGAGGCCGCAGGTCGGTGATCTTCTGGTTGCTTTCCTCCTTTGAACGTGGGTACGTAAGACTCATAGGCAAAGACGCAATCCGTCGGCTGGACACAAAGCGCAGTCACGTGACAGGAGCCGCGGGCGGCCGCTGATACCGCCCAAGCGAATACTGCGATAGGTTGCTTTGCTCTGCCGGCGATAACGGTCGAAGTTTGTGGGGGAGCCGAACAGGGAGAGGCTTATTCCTTAGCCGGTCCGAAAAACTCAGTCCCATTTTTCAGACACGAGACACTCTCGTTCGAATCCTTGATTGCTCGCTCTTCGTAGATTCCCCAAATGGCTACCCTGTGCTTTGGGTGCAGGAACCAATTAATTTCTCACCGGATTTGGCGATGGACCAGAGATATCGCTAGGGAGAGCAAATGCCGTGCAACGGCGAATGCCACTGCGGCCTCAAAGCACACAGGGACTCTGAACCTAGCAAAGATCTCGACGATAATGTCTGGGGCAGCGATGAGGAGAACATCTCCACATATGCGGATTTGAAAAGAGCACACGCCAACCAGGGCTATCTCGATGGGATCACACGAGCCCAAGAGCTGGGGTTGCAAGAGGGATTCGACACCGGGTTTCCAATAGGAGCCGAGTTAGGGCTAAGTGTTGGCCGGATCCTTGCCAGGTTGCGCTCTTCTCCCGAAACCCCTAGTTCGCATGGCTTCAAAGCTGCCAAGCAGGAACTTAACATCACCAAGGTGCTCGATAAGAAGTACTTTGACGACCAGCTAGAACCGGCTGAATCTAAGCACCCACTAATAGCGAAGTGGGACTCCGTAGTAGCCGGAAAAAGTTAGTAGACCACATAAATTTTGCATTCTTATCGCTTCAAAGGCATATCCGCAGAGACCTCGTTGTGCACGGACTCGTAAAGGCCAAAATACTTTTCCTGAAACTTGTATCTTCCTTTGCACCAGTCACACCAGGTTTCCGAGATCAAGTACTGGGTTTCTTGGAACATGGCAAACTCCTCGAAACAACACTTCTTGATAAGCCAGTCGCGGTTGAGCTGCTGGAACATCTCTTGCTTGTCGTTGACAATAGCCTGCCTCAACTTGACGAGCTCGCTGCCCTTGATGTCAACATCGTCTTTGGACAACTTTTCGTGCTTTTGCTCCAAGTCTTGGATGCGCTGCTTGAGCTGCGGGATAGTGTTGGCAGAGAGCTTTTTCGACCGGTCAAACAACTCCTGGAGCGAATAAAGACAGTCTAAGTAGTTCTTAAACTTCTCCAAGATGTCGGTGTTCACACTGTAGCTTTCGTCGATCAAAAGCGTGGAGGACTTGTTGAAAAATGCAGAGATCCCGCCCAAGGACTCGTTAATGGCATTAGTGTCGTCGGAGTTCATGGTCGCCAACACTTTGTTGTCGATGGACTTGTGCGGATAAAGGTTCTCGTCGAGCTCGGAAAACATGGAAATCATCTCCACAAACTTGCCGTTGTCAAAGGCAATCTGCTGCTGTCTTTTCTCGTGCCGTTCGACAAGCATGACGATCTTCGTCCAGACCTCAATCATCTTGGGCACGTTCTGCTCCGCGTTCCTCCAGTTGCGGAGGAACTCGTCGCCGACCGACGGCCAGATCGAGTTGATAAAGCTGGTCAGGATCTTCTCGCCCTTGAACTCGAGCGAGTAGTCGATCCGCGCCTGTTTCTTCCACGAGATCAAGTCGGTGGGCACAGACAAGAAGGTCACGACTATGGGCTCCTGTCTCAAGACAGGGTGCTTGACGAGCTGGTTTAGGAAGCGGTGCAAGCCGCGGCGCCTCCTCTGTAGAAACTGGGAATCAGGGGAAGCTCCTACTGGGTCAGTTAGTATAGTTTGGGCGAAGTGGGCGAAAAGAGGAAAACATACCAGTGAACTTTTTGGGCGGCAAGCCCGGGATGACACGGAACGGGTACTTCTTGAGCAAGAACTCGAGGAGCCACACGAAGTCGGAGTAGCGCCGGATGACCTTCTTGGTGCCGGCCGCCCCGTGCATGCCCAACTTGAGCAGATGCGAGATGGCGTAGTTGATGTGCTTGAACACGAGCCCCTCCTTCTCGGGCACCTCCTTGATGCGGATGTCGTCGTTGCCCTGCACCAACGGGTTGAACTGGTCGCGGATGTTGCCGATGTACTTCGAGAGGTACGCAAAGTCGGCCACGGGTAGCGTCTCGGGCCCGGTGGAGTCCGGGTCGATCAGGAGCGCCGAGTGCTCGTGGACCAGGGTGTCGGGGTCCGCGCTGCGCTCGTGGTAGTCCTGCGACAAGTTGGTGTTGGCCAATTGCGAGGTCAATGGGTCCAAATCGGCCGGGGGCTGGACGTCGCGGAGGATGTCCACGTCCTCGGACGCATCCGCCAAGAGCAAGCTGGCGGCGGCGTCCGGCAACGCGGGGAGGCCGGAGTTGAGCCGGAACTGCAACGTGACGTAGTCGCCGGCGCCCGCGGAGCTGATCTCGAGCGCCGCAAGCCCCAACGCGTAGTAGAAGTTGTTTTCCTGGTTAGGCGGCAACAAGTCATGGTCGTACAAGATGTCCACGATGCGGGAGGCCTGGTACGACGTGAGGTAGTTCTCTGTGACGAGCGGCGAGAACAAGTGGGTATGCAAATCCGAGACGGTGGGGATGTCGGGCTTGAGTTTGGCGAAGATTGCGTGGTACTGCGGAGGCACCTTGTCTGAGATATCCGGGGGCGCCGAGGCGCCGGAGAAGCTGGCGCTCGGGGCCTCGTACTGCTGGAACGCCGACTGGGAGGTCGAGGACGCCCAGCCGTTCTCGAAAGGGTCGTCGCCGTATGCGCTGTTCATTGCGGAACTGGGGGTGAAGGCTGATCTTGCGGAGATCAGAACAACATCTATCTCTGCTGCGTGGTGCACGGGTGCACGCCAAGGTGACCAGGAGGCGTAGCAAGCGGCGGCGGGCCCGCAGCGCCGGCGGCGGGCTGAAGGCTGGAGGTGGCTGCGTTCGGCCCTCACGGCCGCCTTTTGGCTGTTGCTGGCCGGCGGCCGTCCGGCTGGAGCGGATCGGCGTCCCTTGGGGCCGCAGCCATGGTTGCGAAATCCGGTGCGCTGCCATAACGGCGCTGCCAACAGCGGCGCTGCCAAAATCGGTGCTGCCAAAAACGGCGCTGCCAGGCGGAGACGAGTGCTGTTCCGTCGAACCTCGTGTTACAGAGCCGCCTGCCTTGTTCGGTGCTGACGCCCCGCGATGGTCTTTACGGTGTTGGATTAGCTTGGCGCACAGCCCACCAAATTTAGGCCCACGAGCCATTATCCGAGCAGAAGCCTTTCATATGACACCCGAACCTGCAGCAGAACACCAGCAAGCCTACGTGTGCAATTGTGCCAGAACGCTGCTGCCGCTGCTGTCCAGGAGCCAAGCACGGCCACGCGGAGCACGGCGCGGGGCCACGTGACGCGACTGATAACCACCATCACCGCAGTCCGCTATCAGCAAACAAAGCCACCATGGACCAATTTCAGCGGTACGTGTCGGCCGTGCACGACAACAGCGTGGACCGCGCCACGCTCGGCTTGACCAACATCAAGGGCGGCCCCTTCTTGGTGCGCTGGCACGCGGAGGACCTCGCGTACTTGGCGCTCCTCGTGGTGCTCTACCCCATCGCATACAACATCCAGCCGTTCCAGAGACAGTTCTCGGTGGGCGACATCACGATCCAGCACCCCTACGCGGAGCACGAGCGCGTGCCGGGCACGGCGTTGTTCGCGTACTCCACGTGGATCCCGCTCGGCATTGTGTTGGCCGGCTCGCTCGTGATCACCAAGCCCGCCAACAAGATCTACGTGGCGTTCGTGTCTGCGCTCGGGTTGCTCACGTCGGTGCTCACCGCGAGCGTGGTCACGGACATCTTGAAGAACTCCTTCGGCAGGCTCCGCCCGGACTTCTTGGCCCGCTGCGTGCCGAAGCCAGACACCCCCACGGACGTGCTTGTGTACGCCAAGGACGTGTGCACCACCGACAACTTGCTGCGGTTGATGGACGGCTTCCGCACCACGCCGCTGGGGCACTCGAGCCTCTCGTTCGCCGGGCTCTTGTACCTCTCGTTGTGGCTCGCGGGCCAGCTCACCGTCACGCGGCCGCAGGTGGGCGGCTTGCGCTGGGTCGTGGTGGCCGTGCCCACCTTGGTCGCGGCCATGATCGCCTTGAGCCGCACCGAGGACTACAGACACCACTTTGTGGACGTGCTCGTCGGCCTGACCCTCGGCGTGATCATCGCCGTGTGGCTGTACTTGCGGCAGTTCCCGCTGCTCACCGCGCCGCACTGCTACGAGCCCAAGTTGCTCCAGGAGGAGCCCGACGCCGCCTACACCGCCGTCGGGGAGGTGTAGAGCGCGTGACCCAGGTCACGTGCACACGGATCGCAGACCCATGCGCGGCTGGGAGGAATAAGCTTCTGGCGTGCACAGCCGTGGCTCCCTGCCCACGAGCACGAAGTACGATAGCGAAACAAACACGAACGGAAGCTAGGCAAGAACTCATCTGTAGGGGACGCGCAGGCCGCCGGCGGCGCGGCCGGCTGGCGAAAAAGAGCGGGCGCCGCGGCGTCGCTGGGCCCTCGGCGGCTCACCACCACCAGGGTGGGGAAGCTTGGGCGTGGCGCACCTTTCCCAGTTGGGCGCCCGCCCGGCGGCGTCTCTCTTTTCGCTTCACTGTCGCCCGTCGCCACGGATTTGGCCCAGGTGGCCGGCGGCGGCGTCTCTGGCCCGAATGCCACGTCATCCGCCCAACGCTACTAGCCGCCGAAAGGCTGCAAAAGAAGGGCCCAGGGCCGCGTGCAGTCCGGGCTTCTGCAGCGTGCGGGCATACACCGCCTTTTTCGCACGGTCTGCTCCACATCGCCGTTTTCTGCGCTACAACACCAAGTGCGCGACGTCGAAGCCGCTTTCACAGTCTGGTGTTTTTTTCTGGCCCGATCCACTCTCCGTTCCGGTTGCTGGTCACCTCCTTCCACTGCCCTGTCCGCATCGCCGCCCGCACGTCTCAGCCGAATCGTCCGGCCCTCCCACTGTGGCTTCCGGCTAGAATTCCCCGGACAGAGCGTCCTCCAACACACCGCCCCACCGCCCCGCCATGTCGTCGCCCGTGTACTGTATCCTCTCCGCGGGATCCGTGCACTGCGTTCCGGTCACGGCCTTCAACCACATCAACGAGGAAAACAAGGGCAAGTTGACGCGCAGCCCGTCGATCGACTCGCTCCTGAACTCCAACGTGGAGCTACCGCCCCAGGAGCTGGCCATCCTCGCCATCAAGAAGCGCAACCTCCTCTACACGTTGAACAACCCGTCGTTGTCGGACTTGGAGTCCGACGTGTCGCGCCGGTTGTCCACCAGCTCGCACACCCAGGACGAGGACGAGCCGTCCTTCGACTCGCAGCACCTGTTTGCCGCCGCGGCCGCCGCGGCCGGCGTGCTGCGGAAGCCAACGGCTCTGGCTTCGGCCTCTCGCCCCGCCGGCGTCTCGCTCACGCTCTCTCCCGCTGAGACCATTGTGGCCCAGCCGCACGACGCCGACGCGGCCCCCACCAACGGCACGCTAGACATCGGTGCCCACGCGGTCGACGAGCCCGAGGTGCTGCAGCAAATCCTGTCCATCTTGAGCGACTACTCCACGCATGCGGTGTACTTGCCGCAGTACTCGGTCGACCTCCAGGACAACCTCGACACCAACTACACGCAGATCAAGACGCTATTGCGCAAGATCTTCCCGTCCTGGTCGCAGGAAATCGCAATCAAGCAGTTGACCGGCGGCATCACCAACATGCTCTTGTCGTGCAGCCACGAGTCCACGCGCCAGACGCTCCTCATGCGTGTGTACGGCCAGGGCACCAATCTCATCATCGACAGAAACAGGGAGTTTGTCTCGCACTTGGTGCTAAACTCCTTGAAGTTGGCACCGTCCATCCACGCGCGCTTCTCCAACGGGCTCATCTACGGCTTCCTCCCTGGTCGCTCCTTGGAGCCCTCCGAGCTCTCCAACAGCTACGTGTTTCCACTAATCGCACAGCAGTTGGGCAGATGGCACAACAGCATCAACTGCGAATACATCGAAGAAGGCATCAACACAATTAGAAAGTACACTGCCAGCGTCAAACAGCCCACAGAGCTCAAAGGCAGCTTAGCGAAGCCACCAAAGGGCGAGTCAAGAAAGTCCATCAACAACATATGGGACCTCCTCGAGGAGTGGATCCAGATCATCCCCGCCAACGACGCGCTTGTCAAGATTTTCAAAGGCAAAACTGCTCACAGCGAGGTGGACACAGACAATATCCGCGAGGTCATTCACGACGAGCTACGCTGGCTCAAGAAGACCCTTAAGCGCGCCACCAAGTCGTCCATTGTGGTTTGCCATTGCGACCTTCTTTCCGGAAACATCATTGTCCCTGACACTGACGAGTTCCGGGAGAAGCTTGCGTCCGGTCCCGCACCTCTTCCCTCAATCGAGGACAACCCTATTCTGTTCATTGACTACGAGTACATGATTTCTGCACCTCGGGCGTTTGACATTGCAAACCATTTTGCCGAATGGCAAGGCTTTGATTGCAACCGCTCCGCTATTCCCACCCCTTCTGCATCCAATCCGGTCATGGTGGAATGGTGTAAGGGCTACTTGAACGAGCCAAGTGCGCCAAGCGAAAAGGTCAATTCGCTCATTGACGAAATCAGATGCTACTACGGCATGCCTGGCTTTTACTGGGGCATTTGGGCAATGATACAGAGCGAAATATCCAAAATCGCTTTCAATTACGCAGAGTACAGCGGGTTCCGCTTAGAAGAATACTGGCTATGGAAGGAGAAATTCACCAGCCCTGCTAAGTGAACAACCCTGGTCATGCAATGTAAGGTCATATATAATTTATTCAAATATACCTTATCTTTATCCTTTATCCTTTAGTAAGCTACTTCATCTTTCCAAGTCGACAATAGCCGTCTTATCCGTCTTCGGAGAATGAAGCACCGCCCATTTTGTACCCTTCTCGGCTTCTTTCTTCAAAGTTTCGTAGATACTAATCCCAAAATTCCGCGGAAGGTTGCTGTTGGTGGAGAATGCTCGTTTCAACCATTCCTCCTGCAGCACGAGCAACGATGTTGACAGAATCATGTCCAAAACCGCATCAGTCAGATCAATAGTCACAATAGGTGCCTTGGAAAGTAGCTTCATCATGGAGGCTGCAGCCAATTTTGAGTCATTCTCCACCTCCCACTTGTCGCGCTTGTTATTCTTCCTGCCCTTGGCAAGATTAGGTACAACAATCACCTTTTGGTCGAGATCAATGTTGAAAATAGGCTCACCGAACCCCTGGTTTGTTTGCAAGTAATCAACAGAGTCGTCAGCAATATTAGAGCTTGATGTTTGCAGATTGGATGCTGCTTGATCGTTGTCTCTTTCGATAAGTTCGTTCTTCAAATGCTCCGAGACTTCTAGGTAGTCCAAGTCAGTTTCACGGTTTAGACTGATATTTCGTACCCGAATAGGCTTAAACTGACCTTTTCTCGATTTCCTGTTTTGCTTTGCAGACTGCTTCAACTGAACCACCCAATTGACACCGTCAGTCTCCGTTCTGCTTATCACCTCCTCGAACGAAGGGGCCACCATCCAATCACAACTGATAGAGTTTGCCCATAACTCTGAAAGTAAGCCAAAGCCAGAATCTTCCATTATCAGTTCCTGCGAACTGAAGACGATAACGTCACACCTCTTTGGTTTCCAAGTGCTCAGAGACCGGGAAGTTGAATTTGCAGCCAAACTTCTCCACTTGGAGTTCTTCATAATCAGAAACAAAAATGTTACTGACAACTGGAATCCGACGCAATGTGGGGTTCTTAAGGAGGTCGGTCCCTCGTTGGAAAGATAGTCGATCAATTTATCATATCTTCCACCAGTAGCAATTCTTGAGAATTTCCGGTTTCTATCAACTCTATGAAAGAGCTGAAACATTAAAGCACCTTCATAGTATTTCGCATTGTAATTGCTTAACGGACAGAACGATATAGCAGATTTGGCACCGAACTTTCGACTCAAATCAATGATGTCCTTCAAGTTAGCTAACGCCTTTTCCACACGTCCCAATAGTGGAGAGTCCACCATAATCCTTTTGAGCTTTTGGTGCGCTCTTTCCGGATCGACAGTGAAATTGAAAAGATCAACCAAATCTTTCACAACAGTGTGTTGTATTTTGAAGTCATTTCGAAGGTACGTTTTTATGTCCTCTGCACCTCGTTCCACACCTAGCTGAGACAAGACACCCATCAACTCGTACTTGCGAGTCTGGGATAGACTGGCCGAAGAACCGAAAGCAAAGTCAATCACACTATTCAAAATATCCATGTGGTTGATGACAATGACCGACTGGGAGTTTCTCGCTTGAAAACATGGAAAAGACGTAAGAATCTCATCTGCTGCTTTGATACACTCTGCAGAGTCAAATACCAATGACTTGCGCGTGTGCGAGGAAATGTCGAAGGACATGGCGCTGTACTTATCGGGCTTTCCGGCTCCTCGAACATTGGGACGATAAACGAACTCGTGGATGTAACATTTCTTCACATTTGTGTTCACTTTGCTCAAAAACCTTGCGATGGGCAATACTAAATCATAAGTCAATGTCAATACAGACCCGCTTCGATCGAGTAGCTCATACACCGATTCCTTAGTTTGCATCAGGGACTTTGGGATCAAAAAGCTTCCGCTGTAATCCTGGATGGCACCATGATTTTGAAAGATTTTCGAGACATCACTCAAGATTTGCCCGAGAATGAGATAATCGCTTGTGTTGTTCTCTAAGAGACCACCATGAGAGTTTTTACCGGCGCGATCAAACATGATGTCACGAGCCAACGAATATGGCTGGTTGAACAAAGTTTCACGCACCTGCTGTTGCCAAGGTGAGGCTGGATCGGCGAGGGATTTGAGCGCTTCTTTAATCACAACATCTTGGTGTTCCACGGGGATTAAGCTGCTTTGAAGAAGTTCAAGTGCGCCCGGGCGCTTGGCGGGATCATGCACCAAAAGCTTTTCAATGAGCTTCTTTTCTGTGGGCTTTCTCGAATCGGTAAAATCCAGCGGAAATTTGATATTCACCAACCTCAAGTCGTTAAGAATTTTGGCTCGCTCCATGCCCGTGCCCAACTGATAACACATTTCAAAGAAGATAATTCCGATTGAATACATGTCAACCTTCTCGTCGTACACACCACTTGCAACCTCCTTGGCAGTGTAAAAAAACGTGCCTACCACAGTTGACAAGTCTTCGTGGTCTGGTGCAACCTGGTTGTTTTTCAGAAGGGCAGAGGAGAATTGGGAGTTTTTAGCTAAACCAAAGTCTCCCACCTTGATGTTATTTGACTTGTCGATGAAAATGTTTGTTGGCTTCAAGTCCCGGTGAATGAATCCTGAGCTGTGGATGTACGAGACTGCTTCCAACATCTGTCGAAGCAATCTCCAGTACTCATTGGGGTTTGCGGGAAGTCCTCTTTCGATCAAGTCTAACAAAGTATTGTTTTCACAGAACTCCATTTGAATGTAGAGAATCGACTTTCCATGCGGCTTTTGCGAGAGGTTCTTGTTTTGAGAAGAGCTTTTCGATATGGGTGTTGATGACTTGAGCTGGCGGAAATTTTTGTCGTTCTTGTGGCGGTGATTCTGTTCGCTGGACTCTTCATTTTCTGTAGACTTGCTTGTGGCATTATCCTCGTCATCATCGGCGCTGTCATCATTTGCAAAGACGATACGATCGTCAAAATCGCTCTCGAAATCCAACAGAGCCATGGAATTCGTAAAGTAATCCACCTGGAACGAACTATCGTGGCTCATAAGGAACGACGACGAGCGCATGTTCACAGGACCATCTATATCGTCCAAGTCGTCGTCCGAAGTCTCGGATGGCGACTCGTTTGCGTTGCTTGTATCGTTGTCGTTACCTGTATCTTGCTTCCAGTTTGTTTGTGGGAGCTCTTCGACCCAGCACCCGTAGTACCGGACAATGAACTGGTGGTTTAGCCGCGCCAAAGAGAACACCTCGTTCAACAAGGATTCGAGCTTGTCCTGGCGATGCTTGATCTTTTTGATTGCGTAGAATGTGCCCTCTATCTTGCTGCGAGCCTTCACAACCTCTCCGAAGCCGCCTTTGCCTAGCTTGCCCACCTCTTCAAACTCCCGCTCGTACCGGGACTCTGTGAACTCTTGGCCCTGTGCCTTAGGGCTTGCGGGCTCGTGGTGGCGGGGTGCGGCCTCTCGCAATGGGTGAGAGATGCCGCCATCCCTCGCTTCTCGTTTGCTTAGAGCGGACAGGTCTGCGTTTCTTCTGGCAGCGTCCAACACAGACTTCTGGTACTTTGAGGTGCCTAGTCGGTCGTGGGCCGGGTCCTTTGTGTCAGAGAAGAAGCTGGCGTCTTTGCCTGCGGCCTTTGCGTCCTTGTGCTTCAAGTCCACACCAGCGCGGAAGAACTTGACGGCGTTGAGCTCGATCAAGGACGAGCGTTTGGCTGCACGGGGCTGCACCATGCGCAGGAGGAAGTCGTAGACCCTCTCCGCGGATTCCTCGTAGCCAGGGTAGTTGCGGGAGTCGAAGCCGGACAAAAACTGCTCGGGGGTACGAAACTCGGACTCGAGCGCACCGTAGTCAAACATTAGGCGGATGAAGAGCACGCCCAACTGCCAGATGTCTGTCTTTACGGGGCTTGCGGAGGAGTCCGGCTCCCTCCAAGCTTGCGGGATGAAGCTCTTCTCGTAGTTCTTGCAGGCGCCGTGCTGCGAGTGGTAGAGCTGGAGGAGCGTGGCGCCGTAGAGCGGGTGGCACAACTTGATGGCCTTCAGCTCGGGCAGCGCGTCGGGCGCGGTGTCGTGGAGGAACACGCTCGACGGGCAGATGAGGCGGTGGGTGACGCCGGAGTTGTGCACGGAGTCCAAGGACGGGAGGATCTGGATGAGCCAGGCCCGTGCGAGCGTCCAGCTGACCGAGCCGGCGGCCAGGAGGATGTCGGCCACGGAGACCTGCGAGGGCACGAACTCCGTGAGGATGCGGATGCACCAGCGGTCCGCGGACAGCGGGTCCTGGTCGATCTGGAAGCCGACCACGCGCAAGAGCGAGTCGGAGTTCAAGGCCATGACGGCCTCGAGCTCCAACTCCAACTCGCGGATGCGCGTCTTGCCCGCGAGCGTCAGCCAGGCCTTGTCGTCGAGGCGCACCTCGGTGAGCAAGTACAGCGGGAACACGTTCTTGTCGGCGAGACGCGCCTGCACTGCCGGCGGTAGGTACGGCTTGACGACGTACTGCGTGGACACCGCCAGGAGGATGTCGGCCACGCCGCAGCGGATGAAGCCTTGCACGGCGCGGAACTGGAAGCGCGTGTTGCTGTTGGGAACGGTGCCCACAAGCACATTGTCAAACACAAACAGCTGCAGCGTCAGCGGCGGGAGGAGTGCCGCGCCGGCGTCGTCGGCGGCCAGCAGCGCGTCGGGCGCGTCGTCCGGGTAGTCCGCGTGCATCTGGCGGATCTGCTTGTTGGCCTCCATGGAGCTCATCTTCTTGGCCAGCTGCTGGCGGCGGAGCGTCTCCTGCTCCTGCTGCTCGAGCATGCGGCGCTCCTTGGCAAGGCGCTGCACGCGCTCGCCCTCGAGCGAGAGCACCTGCTCGGCGGTCTGCTGCACGTCGTCGAGCATCTCCTTGACGTCCATGATCAAGGTGAAGCACACCTCCTCGCCCTGGTACTCGCGCAAGATGGCGGCGACCTTGGCCTCGATCTGCGCAAGCCGCGCCCGGAGCACGTTGCGCGGCTCCACCACCTTCACGATGGGCGGCAGCGCCGGGTACGTGGGCGTGAACTGGATGTCGAGCACCACCGACACCTCCGGGCGCTCTGTGTTCTCGTGCGACGCCAACGCGATGCGGAAGTGCGGGCTGGCGTCGCGGCTCCACACCTTCTGCGTGGGCGTGGCGTCCGTGAAGATGTCGTGGTAGATCGACCGGAGCGACTCGACCTCGTCCTTCTGGCGCTGGAGGTTGTCCATGGGAGTCAGTGGTTCTCGCGATAGCGTGCGCGGTTATCGCGACTGGAGATGAGCTCCACCCTCCAGCGCACCGCGAACCACTGCCAACCCGCCGCCCATGCCCGCGGTCGACTCGCTCCCGCGCGACGAAAACACCGTGCGCATCCTCCTCACCACCGACAACCATGTGGGGTACCTCGAGAACGACCCCGTGCGGGGCGACGACGCCTGGCGCACGTTCCAGGAGATCACCGCGTTGGCCAAGCACCACGACGTGGACATGCTCGTGCAGGGCGGCGACCTCTTCCACCAGTCGCGGCCGTCCAAGAAGTCGCTCTTCCACGTGGTGCAGGCGCTCCGGCTCCACTGCCTCGGCGACCGCCCGTGCGAGCTCGAGTTGTTGAGCGACCCGGCCGCGGCGCTCCGCGCCGGCGAGACCGTCAACTACGAGGACCCCAACCTCAACGTGGCCGTGCCGGTGTTCGCCATCTCCGGCAACCACGACGACGCCACCGGCGACGGGCTCTTCCTGCCCATGGACGTGTTGGCGGCCACCGGCTTGGTCAACTACTTCGGCCTGGCGCCGCAGCTGGACGCGCTCACCGTCACGCCGCTCGTGTTCCAGAAGGGCACCACCAAGGTGGCGCTCTACGGCATCAACAACTTGCGCGACGAGCGCCTCCAGCGCATCATGCGCAACGGCGACGTCACCTTCCAGCGGCCGCGCGCCGCCGCAGACTTCTTCAGCCTCTTGTGCGTGCACCAGAACCACTACCGCCACTCCATGACCTCCTACGTGCCCGAGGACTTCTTGCCGCTGTTCCTCGACTTCGTCATGTGGGGCCACGAGCACGAGTGCATCCCATTCCCGCAGTACAACCCCACCACCGGCTTCGACACGCTCCAGCCGGGCTCCTCCGTGGCCACCTCGCTCAGCGACGGCGAGACCGCCCCGAAACACGTGTTCTTGTTGGACGTCCGCGGCAAGGACTACGCCCTCACGCCGCTCCCGCTCCGCACCGTGCGCCCCTTCGTGATGAAGGACGTGTCGTTGCGCGCCGAGCACTTCGTCGAGGGCCCGGCCTCCCGCGCCGACATCCTGGCGTTTTTGTACCAGCAGGTCGACAGGCTCATCGACGAGGCCCGCGGGCCGGACCCCGCCCCGCACGCCGAGCCGTTGCTACCGTTGGTGCGCCTCCGCGTCGACCACACCGGCGACTACGAGATCGAGAACTCCCGCCGCTTCTCCAACCGCTTCGTGGGCCGCATTGCCAACGTCAACGACATCCTCCTCTACCACAAGCGGAAGACGGACGCGAGCGCAGGCCCGGCAAAGCACATTGTGCCGAAAGACGCCGGCGAACAGAGCCTGAACGTGTCCATCCAGCACATTCTCAAGGACTACTTGGGCGACTCGAGCCTCTACTTGGTGCCCGAGGAGGGCATGTTCGACGTGACCAAAAAGTTCATTGAGCAGGACGACAAGCAGCTCTTCACCGACTACGTGGACAAGACCATCGCCGGCGCCGTCGAAATGCTCCAGAAAATCAACATCGACGAGGCAGAATTCCACCTGGCCGACGAGGACACAGTCAGGACCTCGTTCCGCCAGCTCTTGAACAAGCTTAGGCAGGACACTAAGCGCAAACCGGTGGCACACCTCGCTTCGTTGGAGCAAGAGACTGCTAAAGAGCAAAAGCCCGCGGGAACAAAGCGTAAAGCGCCAGGCGCAACGACGCTGTACAAGTCTGCAGAAAAGGTGCAAGAGGACAGCGAGGACTCGGACGACGGCTCTATCGTCGAGCCAGAGAGACGCACAAGGAAACGCGCCACCAAACCGACTACATATGTGGACTCCGACGATAGCGGCTCCGACGAGGAGTACGCCGAGGAGCCCCCCAAGAAAAGTGCATCCGTGCGGAGCCGCAAGGCAGCGCCGTCGAGGGTGGCCAAACAGCCCAAGAAGGCGGCTCCCCGAAAGTCCACGAGGAAAACAGACGACTCGTTGAACGACCTACTCAGTCTTGGCTAGGACGCGTCTATTAGTCTAAAGTACATAGCCATCAGTCAAACGACGCAGCCTCCTCAATCAACTTGTTCACGTCGAAGCTGTCGCCGTCCGTCGAAAACGACCGCAACAAGGCCAACTTTCTTTCCGTGCCCGGCGAGTCGGCTAGGCCGCCATAGAACCGCTGCACATTGAGCACCAACAACTGCGCCTCTTGCATCGAGAGCGCCACGTCCTCCTCGAGCTGGCCGTTCATCAACACAAACCCGTTGTCGCCCGCTAGCTCCTGGTGGAACGCTAGCGTGGTGTGCGGCTTGGCGTACTCCTTGTGGAGCTTGTACTCCGCCAAGGACGTCAACATGCAATGGGTGGTGTTTGGCCCGACGAAGCTCCACTGCACAAAGTGCATCTCGTAGCCGTCGCCCTCCTTGGCGAGCGGCAACACGAAGTTGGGGTTCTTGAACGCGTTGGCGTAGAGCGTAGCGAACTGCTGAGCAGCCAACGTCGCCGTGAAGCCACGCTCGTTGTTCAGGAAACGCGCCTTCCAGATCAAGCTCAACTCCTTCTCCGGCAACGTCCGCATCTTGTCCACGTCCACGTACGACGAGAGGGTCTTGTACGGAGCCTTTGGCACCGACGCATCGATGGCGTCTCTGACCTTGGAGCCCTGCTGGGCCCTGCGCTGCCTCAACTTCTCCGCCTGCGCCTTCTCGTAGAGCTCGAGGTCCTTCAACGGGTCGATCTTGTTCATCTCCTTCTTTTTGGCCTCGATCTCGTCCTTCAATGTCTTCTTCAACTCCTCCACCGACGACACACCAACCTCCTTGGCCTTGCGCTGGAGCTTGTCCACGTAGCGGTCGGTGACCGAGGGCTTCAGGCTGGCGGTCGCATACCAGCGGAGCCGGGGGCAGAGTGTCCTGGCGACGTTAACACGCAACATGCTCTGGCACTGGAGCTCTGGCCCATTCGGCTCTACGTGTTACTGACAAATTGGGCCGCGCACGCCTTCACTATGTACTAAGAATCTAAGCTCTCCGGGGCCACGGCTTCCCAAACCGCCTATTCCTTCTTGCCCGGGCCCAACTCGGGCGTCTCGTCCGCTTTTAGCTGGAACTCCTCCGGCGCGTCCTTCGCGTAGTGCCCCAAGGTCTTTCGGAGCGACTCGGGAATGTCCTCGAACGCCAAGTCGTCCGTGGTGGTGGCCACAGACTCGCCCTTGGCCCGGAGAATGTCCTCCAAGTTGACCTTGTTGTCGCGGAAGATGTTGAGGTTGTCTGCGATCAAGTGCCTGTTTTTGCACCCGGGGCACTGGATGAGCACCGTGCCCTTGGTGTAGGACTGCTTGGAGAAGGTGTGGGAGGACCTCGTGTCACACTTTTTGCACGTGAACGCGATCATGAGCTGCGGCTGGTCCGTTTTGAGGGTGTTGGCGCCGTTGTTGGCGCCTTCTGGCCTGGCGCTGGAATGGCATCGGGCTGGCATTGCTGACAAAGGCCTGAGATGCACGCTTCTGTAGGCAGCAAGGCCTCCTCTGGCGGACACTGACACCGCTTGCGTGGGAAGCGATCTGACGAGACGGCGAATCATTCTGTAGATGGTCTGTCTGTGAGATGGTCTGTCTGTAGATGGTCTGTCTGTAGATGATCTTGTCTGGTTTTGTCTGAGATCCAGTGGTCTGCGCGAACGATGCCTGATGACGTGCATAGATGATGACATAATGCTGGAGGATGCGAAAAACTACGTAATCTGGAAACAGGCCGATTCCAAGATATGAAATGCATGACTTCTATAATGGTAGAACCTTATGCGATCCAATGCACCGGTAAACACATCAGTTTTTGTTTTTCTTGAAGCTGGCCTTTTCCTGCTTTCTGCGCAACTTCTCTGCCTTCTTGTCCACGATGGGAATGCCCCAGTCGCTGGTGGCTGGCTCCGCAGTGGCCGCTAGGCCATTGGCCCACGTGGACGGGCTGCTGGTGGCCTTCCTGACCGGCGAAATCGCGGGCTTCCTCTTAGGGGCCACCAACACCGGGAACTTCTCGTCGGAGAGCCGGGACGAGCCGTTGGCGGGAGACTGCGCCCGCGAGCCCTCGGCCGACAGGGCCGGCAGGCCCGCATGCGAGCTCGACAGCCCCACCCGCGGCACCGGGCTCGCGGACCCGTTGCGCGAGGTGTTGTCGAGGTACGTGGGCCGGTACAGGAGGTTTTCCCTGAAGGGCTTTGCGGCCACCTGCGGCTTCGGGTCCTTGGCGGGCTTCTTCACGAGCGTGGTGTAGCGGATGGGCTGCTTGGCGGGCACGGCCCGGAGCTGGCTCTGGGGCTTGGCCAACACAGGGAACAACTCCTCCTGGGTCTTCCGCGCGCGCACGGCGCCGGCGCCCCACGACAGGTTCTTCAACGTGCGCGAGCCCAGCGAGCCGGCCAAGAGCGGGAAGTTCTGGTTCAACATCGAGCCCGGGTCCGCGGACACGTCCATCTGGTCGAGCGCCTGCTGCAACTGCGTGCGCTGCTCGGAGTGCGCCGGCTGCAACTCTATTAGCTCGTACACCAACAACGAGATCTCCTGCGCGTCGTTGTCCTTGAAGAGGTCCTGGTACTTTTTCACGAGCTCGGGCGCCGAGAGCCGGCGCGCGCGGAACGACGCGTTGATCTTGCCGAACTCCGCGAGCTTCGTCTTGTCGCCGTAGAGGTAGTGCTTCGCGCGCTCCTCCAAGCGGCGCTTCTTGAGGCTCAAGGCGCTCTCCTGCTGCGCAGACGTCTGCTGCCGCGCGGGGAACGTGGAGAGCTGCGACTGGAAGCTGGTGGGCGTGGCGCCGATGACTATGCGGCCGTTCAGGCCCGCGATGCCGCCGTGCTCCTTGAGCATGTGCGCGGTCAAGTCCAAGTCCTCGCGGAACACCACAAAGCGCTTCTCCACGCACACGGGCACCGAGCACACGTAGTGGTCCGTGCGGAAGTGGTTGTACAAGTCGTCGTAGTTGCGGTAGTAGTCCGCCGCGCGGTAGTTGTCGACGTTGCAGATGTGGCAGCGCTCGTGGCGGTCGCGGATGTGCACGTTCAACTCGTCCTCGGAGAAGAACCGCTGGTTGCGGCAGAACTTGCACCGCGGGTGGCCCTTGAAGCCGTCGCCGTCGCCCTCGTTCAAGTGCCGCTGGAGCTGGCCCTGCGTGAAGAGCGGCAACTCGTCCACGAACTTGTAGCCGTAGCGCATGCAGATGTCGCAGTAGTGCCGGTTGTGTGCGGACTTGGCGTGCTCCACGAGGGCCGCCTGCTTGCTGCACACCTTCTGGCACACGGCGCACTGGATGGCGAGCCGCTGCAACGCCGCGTCCTTGACCTGCTGCGACGTGTAGTGGAGGCCGTACTCGGGCGACGCGAAGCTGCGGCTGGCGGCCACGAAGTCGTCGTACCGCGCCTCCTCGAGCGCCTGCGACGTGAAGATCACGTCGTCGTGGTCCGTGCGGCACACGAGACACGTGTGCTTCTTGTAGAGCGCCCTTTGCCGCAAGCTGCAGACGTGGCAGGTGACGTTGTTGCACGGCGAGACCGCGGAGAAGACGATTGTCTCTGCGCAGATGATGCAGTGGGGCCCGGCGGCGTCGGGGGCCGGGCCGCTGGCGCCGGAGGACGCCGGCCGTTTCGGCGGCTGCTTGTTGGACGAGCGGCCCTTGCTTTTGGGGGAGCTCATGCTGGTGACTGTGATGGCGATGTGAAAATGTACGTGCAAATTAGTGCGCGACACGAAGGCGGGCAGAGATGGCGAGGCAAGAGAGACGGCGAAAGCGACGGACGAAAGATTTTGGAATATACCGGCAATTGGAGCACTGCTTGGCGGCCTTTTCCTCTCTTCTCTTTTTTTTTTTGTTTTTTGCAATTTGTGGGGATGGCTGCGGCCTGCCGGCTGCGAAAGCACGGCGAGGCCATAGTCTGGCTCTCTGCTTTCTTCCCTGACTCTTTTTTCTCTGCCTCTTATGTCTTTTCCTTCTATCCGTCTCTGGATACTTCCTATACTTCCTTGAGTCTTCCGTGCCTTTGCTTATTTTCTTCTTTCGAAAATTCCCCTTCCTTTTTTCGTCTTCTTCCTTCTTATCGCACTCGCGAAGAGTCAACCACCACCATGCAACTCTTCAACGCCAGCGCCGTCGCCAACATCTCGCGCTTGGCCACCAACCCGGCCCTCTGCTTGCCGCACTTGACCGTGCCGTCCTTCGACAAGCTCCCGTTGCCCATCGCCATCCCCGGGCACGCCGTGGAGATCCGCGCCGTGGTTCTCGACAAGGACAACTGCTTCGCCAAGGACCACGACGATAAGGTCTGGCCGGCCTACGAGGAGGCCTGGAACACGCTCTGCCTGCTTTACCCCAAGGAGCGGCTCTTGATCGTGTCGAACTCCGCCGGCACCAACGACGACGCCGACTACCAGCAGGCGCAGACGCTCGAGCACAACACCGGCGTCACCGTGCTCCGCCACCCCACCAAGAAGCCGGGCTGCCACGAGGAGATCATGGCGTACTTTGCGGGGCACGGCGTCACCGACGCCGCGGAGATCGCCGTGGTGGGCGACCGCTTGTTCACCGACATCCTCATGGCCAACATGATGGGCGCCTGGGGCGTGTGGCTCAGCAGCGGCGTGGAGACGAGCACCAAGTTGTTCCCCTCCATCGAGAGACGCTTCTACGACAAGCTCGTGGCCAGCAGGGCGGACCCGTTTGTGCCTCCCACGCCGAAGAGCGAGGCGGCCACATAGGCAGTCGTTCTTTAGCTTCGCTCGTTCTTTTAATCGACCCTTCTCTTTTGCCCCTCTCGTCTTTGTGGCTCTGTTCTGTTTCTGTGCTCTTGTGCCTCTGCAGCGGCGACTTGTGCTTCTGCACGCGTGCTCGATTTCGCAGCCGTCTTTGCGCCCGCTCCTACGACTGCAAAAGACCTCTAGATGCCTCTGCTTCTATTTGATGACGAGCCAGCGTCAACCGCGGTTTCCGAGGCTGTCGTTCTAGAGCCTGCTTTCCGCTCCGCCGACTACAAGTTGGTGTCCAACGCATTCATCGGTCTGATGATGGTCCAGTACGTGTTGACCTTCTTTGCGGTGCCGTTCAGCGAGGTGGACAACCGTCCCGCGGTCTCGGTTCTCCTGTGCTTGTGGGGCTACCTCCTGTTCCTTTTGTGCGTGTTGATGGTCCCAGCAGAGCTTGTCGATGTACCCAACAGCCTCTCCTTTCGATGCCTGGTGGCATCGCTTGCGTTGCAGGTATCGGACCTCGCGGCAAACGCCTACTCCGTTGTGGTGTGCTTCAAAACGCCTTTGCCGATGATCGAGTACACCTACGACCCGGATGCTTGTCCTGTGCGCTCACTCGACATCTCCGCGTACATCCGTGTCATTACCTGCTTGCTTCTAGCTCTGTCTGCTATTTCTCTTGTGTTTGCCACGGCTGTGGTCGCCTACAACTACGCCTATTTGGTCACCAGTGGCGGGGACCCCGACATTCCCGAGAAACGCCTGCCTCTGCCTGAGGACAATAAGCATTAATACAAATAATATTCATTTCAGTTCTATTTTCAATTCTTAAAAGTATGCCATCCATAACGTGTCGGCAGCAGCAAGGTTGTGAGGGTTGACTGCTTGTGCAATCAACTCAAGCACGCTCTGGGTGCTGACCGAAGAGCCCGAGGAACCTTGCGCCATGGAAAGCACTCTCTTTATGATGAGCTCCACATTGAGCATCACTATCTCCCGAAGCTTCTTATCTTGTGGAATCGATCTTGGTGGGTCTTGTTGCGTACACCAAGAGATCACCTCGTCCCGAACAAATATGGTGAGGTATTGATCCAAGTCGGATTTCGCTTCCGTCAATGCACGGGCAATCAACAAAGTGTGCACTGCCAAAATGCCCTCGATTCCGGACTCGCCTATCAATTTTTGTATGTTGGGCGTCAATCTGAACGGCACCATCTCCGCGTTGTAGAAGAGAGGTGCTGGTTTACCGTCGCCCGATCCGTCCACTGATGCACTCTTGCTTGCAATCTTACATGGCAACATGTCCGAAGTCCACACACTTCCCGAGCCTCTGTTGACATGAATCTTTTGCGGTTGTCTGGTGTTCACGCACATCATGTAGGTCGAGAAGATAAATGAAGCAAACTGCGATGTAAACTGCTTTCTGAAGAGCCAGAAGTCCTCAAAGTTTGGATAAAGGTCGAGGAAGTACGTCTTGAGAACCGTCGATGGAACTAGAAGAGTTTGGATCGCACTCAAAATTTCAACCCGGATGCTCATGATCTCAGGCTTGGGCAATCTCGGATCGAATGCTGCACGGAGGTTTTCAATGGTGTAGATAAATGGCGCATCTCTGTTCTTGCCGTTCTTGAAGCAATACTCTTCGTAGATCTTTTGCATGCTTATGTCTCTAGAATCATCGCTAATGATTCTGATGTGTGGAGAGAGGGGCACCGCAATAGGAAGAGTAAAATGGATGTTCCTGCGGCGAGTCTCAACCTTCTTCGACAATGTGTCATCAAAAATGAGGAAGAGTTGGAACAAGCATTCCTCTCTCCGACAGTGTCTTGCTGCTGGGAACTGCACGGCAAATCCGTGAAGACTACCGTCGTTACCACGTATCTTGATGCGCTTGTAGCAGGCATTCGTACCGCGAGCCAAATCAATTGTAGGAAGGAAACGCTCTATTTTCACGAAATGAGTGTTGTTGTCCTTGTTCAACAAGTACTGGCCAGGGACCTCGATGTCTTCGAACTTCTGGTGGTGGAATTCACTCAAGTGTGGACACAAGTTCTCGAGGTTCACCTCAGTTGACCTTCTGTCCAATTTGTCCTCAAGCCTGTCTCTCCATTTTCTTAATTTAGTAATGTAAGACTCCAAATTTGGTTTGCTAACCACCAAGTCTTTTTCGAACTCGGCCCGAATCTGTTTAGGAAGAACTGTCTCCGCGAATCTGGTAATGTTCACTTCAGTAACGTAAGGCAACTTGGCATCCTCCCTGGGGTTTCCGAGTCTGTTGAGATATTGGACACCATCATTAAGTAATGCGACACCCAATCTGTACGCGTCCTCGTCAGCGGTACATTTGAACCTCTGGTTGATTTGGTCAACGAGAGACTCCAATGAGAGTGCCAATAAAGGATAAGCAGTTTTCAAAATACCCATGATCTCTTCCACATACTCCCACGAGCGACGAATAGCATCTGTAGGGAATGAACTCTTGTTGTCTTGGGTTTCCGCAGGAGCGTTGCCGGAAGAGGGAGATTGATTTTGGTTCTGGCTCTGATTTTGGCTTTCATTTTGCTTCTCAGATGAATCAGCATCTTCTTTGGTACTTTCTCCATTTTCTGCATCTGGTTCCTTACCATCCTCTTCTTTTTTATCTGACTCTGCTTTTTCTTCAGATTTCAGGTCTTCTTTCTCTGTCTTCACTTCTTCCTGAGGCTTTTCCTTGTTAGCGCCGTTTTCTGGTGAGTTTGATCTCTGTCCATTTGCTCCAGCCTGGCGCGATTTCTCCAATAATTGACGTTGTCTTGCGGCAAAATCTTCCTTAGTAGTTCTAAGCTGGAAGTGCAAGGCTTGAGGGTACGTCTTGGCGATACGAATGAGAATCTGTCTTACCAATTTGGCCTCCTTGTACGATAAGGATGTGAGTAATTGCGGAATGAAAGTAATCCAATACCAGACAGGTACCTCACCCTTAAAGTTTTCAAGAGCCTGTGCCAACGTTCCCGAGTCATCGTCCAAACTGATCAACCAAAGGATTCTAGCCAACAACTTTCTGGTCTTGCCGTTCTTGTAAAGGCCAGCCGCTTGCAAATAGCATGAGATTGCATTATTTGCGTAGACCAAATCCGAAGGATTTTCCTTGAAACGTCTATCGTTGAATGCACCCCATTCAGCCCAAGCCTTAGGCAAGTTAAGATCAATTTGAACAGAAGTAGCGAAAGCTTTATTGGCTTCATCCTTCTGATTGAGTTTACTCAAGAACATTCCCTTCAATGTGAAGAACTCTGCTTTTTGTTGAGAGGCAAAGTAAACCAAGTTGGTGTTGCGAATGACATCAAGACCAATGTGAAGTTCATTGTTGTTCAGGTAGTGGCATTTGACTTGCTCCTTCAATTTCAAGAAAGCTTCTTGAATCTCGATATTTGGAAGCTGGTAAATCTTGGTAAGCTGACTAATGCATACTTCCGGTATGTCGTGTTTCCTTGCAACATGAGCAAATCTATTGATGACCCAAGCAATTTCATGGAAACCTCTGTAGGCGTACGAATTGGCGTTTCCGTCAGAATTCGTTTGTTGCAAAATAGGAATGAATGGCATGTACACTTTGTTGATCACTTGGAAAGCATGTTGTCTCCACGTAATAAGATCGTTCCAAATATTGATGTCATCCCATACATTCGGTAACCTCTCTCTCCAAACTTGCAACACGCGCTTGAGCTCTTGTGACTTAACATCCAAGTTTTGAGCATTTGTAGAGACCAAGCTCGAATAAACCTGGCTTGCTTCCATGAACTCGACATATTGTTGGAACGTATGGAGTAAAGGAATATGTGCGTCGCCAAACTTATGTGGAAGTCCGTGCCACTTCTTTAATGCCAATTGAATTCCCTCATCGCACAACTTCGAAAGGTCTTGGAGAGTTTCTTTCTCTTGACCAAAGCCCTGCAAACAGAGGAAGGTTTCGAAGACTTGTCTTCTAGGCGTAGGAACATCCATGACACTTTTTACTGTTTGCTCAAGTGTTTCCCTGTCAGCATTCCAATCAGCAACTCTCCATCCACATTCAAGAAGAAGATCCGAAAACCCTTCATGCTTTGCAAGCTCTGTGAGTATGTCCCACTGCTGTAACTTTTCAGCACAAAATATCCAATGGTCTTCCCAAAGCGAGTACTCCGATTGCCCGTATGGCAATGCGCCACTTCTGGCTTTGATTTGGGCGGTTTCGTATAACTGCTGTGCTTTGTCCCACAATCCAATTTGCTCATAAGATAAAGCAGAAATGGTTTCAGAGTACTTTGCACGTCTTCTCCAAAGACCGTAAAACATGTCATCTTCTTTCAATGTAGCATAAAGTTTGCAAAGAGCATCCTGAGTCACCTCACGAACCTCCGCGTTCCCATTCTTAGAATTGTTTTCGATGTTTTCAAGAATGTGCATACCTTGCGACCAAGCATCAAAGTTGGATGCAAGACATTCGACAGCAAAAGGAGGAAGTTGCAATTCTTCACACTTGGAAATACCTTCTAACAAGGATTGTATGACGTTTGGTCTCATATCAACCTGTCTCACATGATAGTCCTTTGACAACAAAATGACCAAAAATCTGGTAAAATCAAGGTGTTCTGATCTTGGAACAGACTTGAAGGCTGTTGGGAACATACATGACCAAACCCGATACACGGTCTCGTTGCTCTGATAGAACATATCAATGAGAGGCTCCAAAATGGCTCCTGCATTTATCTCAGAAACAGATTTCAAGAATTCATTGTGGTTCTTCAAAAGCTCATCCAAGTCAGGGCGGGTGGAGTCGATTTCAACATCCTTGGGCTTGTAAAGAAAAGATGTCAAAGGTGGGAGCTTGAAGTTTCCTTCAACAAACTCAATCTCCTCCTCAAAGTCGAAAGCACCAAATAACAATTGCAAGGCTTGGTTAAGCCATTGGTAGTCTGCAAGGTACTCCCAATTCTGCTCACGAATCACGTAGTAAAGTCTTTTACTAATATCTTTTTCCAAACTGTTGTTCAAGATAGACATGAGTTTTCTCCGAATCGATACTTCAGAAGACCTGGTTCCAACCAAAAATGGCTGTTCCATACGAACAGTCAACTCTGTACAGCTGAAAGTGTCGTCTTCAAAAATATCAACTATGATCTGGTAGAATTTTTTGGATAAAGTTGGCTCACCACGAATTTCGAAGATCATCATTTTTGCCAAAATCGCAGCTTTCTCCTTTGTCGTTGGGAACAAGTCGGTAGTCGAAAACACCCATGACTTGACTATGTTGATGATCTTTTCCAAGGTGTCCTTGTCAAGGGATCTTTCGATCAATTGAGCAAGCAAAGAAAGGAAGATTCTGCGCTGGTCGCCGAGAGTAGAAATTCTCATTGAGCACAAATTCAAGACCTTTTCTAACAACTTTGTAGTCATCTTTGCCTCGTCTCCCGAGGTAGTCGAGTCTTTGGAAGACTGCGTTCCTTGATGAGTGATAGCAATGTGGTCTTTGCACAACTTATTGAAAGTCCTCATGATTAAAGGAATCAAGGGGTCAAGAGTTGCAGAGCTGAAGTTGGCTAATGTCCATGACAAAGTGACACCTGCGGCTATCGAAGTGGTGTCGCTGAGGTTTTCGGAAACAGTGGTGGTCAACATATTCACGAAAGATCTGGATTCTGAGTCCTCATCTTCTACTAATTCTGTTTCAGGTTGGCTATTGATGGCTTGCAAGATGATACGCAAAACACGTTGAAGCACCTCTTGAATATCATGGTTCTCGGATTTCACGCATTTCTCCAACAATTTGTGGAGATAATCCAAGTTTGAAAGAATCCATTCTTGTGACTTCCACTCCAAAACAACACCAAGGACTTCTAGCGCATTCAAGCAATAACCGAGAAGGTTTGGAGAGTTCAAATCATTGGAAAGAAGGAACTTTTCGAAGAATGTGATCTTAACAGAAACCTCGGGCCAGTGTTGAGGGCTTAAAAGATCGTACAATATACCCAAAGCTTTCTGTCCTAGTTCGCTCTCCGAGGCACGCTGAGGACTGATACAAACGTATCTTATCAAAAACGTGACGCAAGCTTCCCTCTGTCCAAATGGAACATTGTAGTCATCTGATGTCACGAAATCATCTGGAGCTCCATTGGTCTTTGCTTCGGTCTCTGGTGACTCGTTTTCTTGCTTTTCAGCTTTCAATGCAATGGCCTTGTTTTCCCAACCCAATATGAGCTCTGCCAAGTCAATAGCAAGGACTTGATTTTCCAAGGCTGTGTTGGCTAAGATTGTAAGCTTGCCCATAGCAGTGATGATATTGGAAATAAAGTGCTCCCTTGCGATGAAGAAAAGGTCTGGGTGCTGGTTGATAAACTGGTACACATTCAAGACTTGTGTTACATTGAAACCATCCTCCGAAAGAACCCTTCGTGGCCACTTCAACCAGCTGCTTGGTGATTCCCCTTCGACAGTTCTCACCGACATGACTGGGGCCAAAATGTCAAGTGCTTGTCTCACCAAATGCCTTGAATCGTTCTGATGAGTCCTCAAGAGCGCGACAAATATTTGAGTGGCGAGTTGTGGAGGTGTTTCATATGCCGCAATGAAGTAAGAGGTTGTCACATAAGCAACTTGTTTCGTGATGTTGTCTTCCAATTTGATGTAGTTCCAGCTGAACTTAATGATGTCCTTTTTGTAATCATTGAGTTGCTCTGAGGACCACTTAAGAAGCATTGCAGTACTCTCTAGTAAGGCGAACCGGTAGAAATCGATTTTTCCTGATGTTCTGCCGGTGATTATATCATTATTGGACTTCCAGATATTCTCGGAGAACTTCTCTAGCCATTCGGTTCGTGTTTCAAACAACACATTTGCATTTCCTGAAGCTTCAATCTCCCGCAAATATATGCAAGCAAACAACTTCTTCAAAAAGAAAGTCTTGGCTTTCAAGTGAGTGTTCTCAGCAATGAATTCGACACACTTCTCAAGATAGTCTAGTTTCTTGTCGACATCTGAAGAAAGCACAACGCTGTGGAAAATAAACTCTTCAACATCCACGCTGATCTTCAAGTTGAGATCACATATAGAGTTCACAACAGTGAATAACAAATCTTTGTTTTCGGGGTTTTGTTCAGCGAACTTCACGCAAATCGTTTGGAGTTTAGAAATAGCTTGTTCCGCCTGCAAATGTGCGCTGGAAATTAGAGGCAAGTTTGATCTGATATCAGCCACATCTTTGACAACTTCCGTTAAGGAAATCAAAAGTGGAGCTTGTTCTTTGAACCATTCAGTCTCGTACTGCGAAATGGCGCTCACTAAATCCACAGTATTGGCGAACTTGACAACCTTGATTTCCTCGTTACTCTCAGTCTTAACATCCTCCATGATTGCATCCATTTTAGATATGGCCACTTCACGAATGCGTGGACCTTGCTCAGCTCCGGCGAAATATGCCAACATATTACCCAACTTTCTGTTCTTGTAGTTCGCAATGGAATACTCCAAGCAGTTTTCTGCGAATCTGTTCAAGAATTTCAACACAGGGAGTCTGAAAGGAGAGTTTTGATGTCTATCTAAATGACCTTCCAAATACTGCAAAGTGTTGATTATTTCCTCCATGAAAGTGTAGGCTTTTGCCGGTAACAAGTGAAATATGTTCAAAATGGCCATGACAATTTGCACGCTATGATTGTTTTCCAAATCCAGGCCAGCTATCAGACGAAGTGTATTGATTTGAGCCCAGGCCATCAAATGGTCAAGCAACTTGCGTCCAATTTCCACCCTGAAATAAGAGATCAACAATTCCAAAAGTCTAGCAAGAGCCTCAAGTCCGGACACAGTGAGCTTTTTGTGATCAGACAAGTTCATGAGCATTGGACGAAGGCCGTTTTGAAGTAATTCTTTTGGAAGTTTAGCGCTTTCATCGAGACTTGACTTTAAGCCCAAGTGGGCAGCATTAATGATCTCAGTTGATTTGTTGCAAAGGGCTTTGAAGAAAACACCGAGAATTCTGATCCTGGCCTCAGATAAGGATCCAAGAGAGAAACCTGGCTTTGAAAGTGCTAATGAAAGCAATCGGATACAAACGACTCTTAATTCGATCAACTGCTTGGAGGTTCTGTATTCGTTGAGTCGATGAACATTAGCCAACGACTCATCCTCTGCGTCGACCAAAGCAAGAGCCTCGAGAAGGAGTCTGTTCAACTCGTCATTGAACGTTAAGAAAGTATCTTCCAAGCCAAGACAATAAGTGATAGCATCGATATTTCCAATCTGCATGGGGAATGGCAAAGCTCTCAAGGGCTTTCCGAAAATAGGCGTGAGCAAAAGATGTTTGGAAGGTCCCATTATCGTTGCAATAGGAACATCAGTTGTTTCTGACAACACTTTCAAAGCCTTTTGCGACACTTCTCTGACGATAGGCACTGCACTTGCCAAGTCATAGACCAAAGCACCGATTAGAGTCTGATAAGGTTTTTCGAAGATGGTATCCCTAGAAACCCCTTCATTGCATGCTTTAAGTATCTCTAATACCAATGACTGTGCTGTGTCCCTAACCTCGAACGGAGCAGTGTCGGGAGTGTCCCTCAAAATGAAAAATATAGATCTTACCAACTCAAACTGGCGCTTGAAAAACCATTTGGGAGGAATCTGCAAGTCCTCAAACATAGTCTTGAGCCCTAACACTCCACCGAGTTTTGTGTGATACAACTCACTGTAACAGCAATGAGTGAACTTGTAAAACATGGTGCGGAAAGTAGGAGAGTAGAGTGCGTCTTCTTCGGAACCGAATAGCACGACCGTTGTCTTGTAAAGGAGTTTGACTGTCTCGGCTCCCTTTGCTCTGACTCGTTTGTCCCAAGAACTGAAGGCGTAATTGATTGCATTAAGGAAAGCAGTCTCGCTTATGTAGGCACGACCTTCTTGGTCATTGACAGAAAACGGCCTGTCCTTTTTGACTTTTTGTATAATGGAAGTCCCCAAATGTATCAACGTGAAATGAATAGTGATGTTATCGATCAATGTACTAGCCTCCTCGGCGAGTTCGGGAATCGACAAGGAGAAAAATAAAATCTCCAAAAGCTTTGCAAATAATTTCTGTTGTCTGTCAAGCTTAGCGGCGTCCTTTATATCCGAGGGCTCCAATTCTGGTATTTCTTCCAACTCCTCCAACTTCAACAACTCAACCTGATCTTGGATGTAAGCGCCATAATCTAGAGGAATTGGATTTGTGTCAATGAAGAGTTTCAAAATGCCGGATAAGTAATTGAAAGCGCTGATCTTATAGTGAAGCTTCAGCCGGGCGTCCTCTAGCATGTTGATGGCCGACTCTATACCCGAAGTGATGCACAACGGAACCTTGTCCTCGAATCCATGTACTGCAAACTGTGACATGATTTCTTGATCAACATCAGACTGTGGTTTCAAGGTGTTACAAGGTTTCAAATGTTTATGGTTCCTGCCTCCAAGCTTCCCTAGAATACGAATGGCTGTGTGTGAGTGCTGGTGATGATATGGCACAGGCTCTAGATGTTTCCATAAAGCAGCCATTATTTCATCAATAACAGGAGCAATCATAGGATCAAAGTATTCAGCTGTCAAGTTGTCAACGCACAACTCAAACGTCCGCAAACCCTGGCTAACAAGCTCCTGAGAGCCGTTGAGAGCATATACCAAAGGAGTAGTCAAGTAATTCAAATGAGGAACCAAAACCGATAAACGCACAGGAACAGTCAAGCAGAGTTCGACGTAAATGTCACGCTCATATGGCCGTTGGGAATTTGTGATAAGCTTATTGAGACTTTCAAGCAATGCAGGAAGAATGGGCATGATTTCTTTGTACAAGTTCTCAAAACGGCCACCGCTTATGCTTCTGAACAATGTTCTTACCAAGTATGAGTACAAAATGGGCTCGTCGGCTGTGGTGGCAAGTCTCAAAGATTCCAAGATCAAGTACTTTAAGTGTGGAAGTATGACGTTTTCATTTGCTGCTGGGAACAAGTTCACTGACATGAAACAAAGCTTGAACAATCTGATAAGAATGTTCGACTTGACCAAATCAACCTTGTCGAGTTGATCAAGCTTGTCTCGAAGAAACGAGATCAAGATTCCAGAAAAGTTGGCGGAAGTCATCTCGCTTGCCAAGAAGAACTGTGGGAGGTGGAGCAAAGCAGCGTTTTCGAGCATAGAGTCGAACATGAATGGCAACTCGTCCGTGACAATCTCATTGAAAGACGCAGGGTCGATGTGTATGAAAATGGTGGCAAAGATTTCCATGAGATCTTTTTCCTCCTTAGATGAGGTGATGGGAAGATTTGGTCCTCCAGTCGAGAAGTCAAACGCCTTTGCGCGCATGTTCACCTTTGGCTTGGAAACAGAGAAGAACTTCAAGCAGCTGATACCTCCTCTGAAAAAGCTCTTGAGAATAATTATCTCCTCGAGGGACGTCAACTTTGCCGAGTCATTCCACTTGTCGTAATTCACGACCTGGCCGGGGTTATTTGGGTCCTGCACCGGCTGGGGAGGAACAGGTGGGTTGCAGTTCTTTAAGCCGAAGATCACTGATTTGAGGAAGGTCATTAACGTACGGAAAAGGTACCTCGCGTCTTTGAGGAGATCTGTGTTGGTGGACTGCGAGGTGATCGAGATGGGAGAGAGATCCTCTATGCTGAATATGTCCTCGACCTTCAAGGAGTCGACGTCTGGGTCCGCGGCGTATTCGGTGTCGATGTCCATGGCGTCGCCGTCCGCGTCGTCCTTTTCTTGGTTGGTCTTACCGTCTTCGGCGGGGGAGTCTTCAGAGCCAGCATCAGGCGAGCTCGAGGCACCCAAGGTAGGGATGTCATCTGTTTTGGAGCGGTAGCGCTTGACGGCGACCTTGGCGTCGGCCTGCTTGACGATCTTGTGCTCTTCGAACTGCTTGTGTCTCTTCAAGATGTAGTGGAACTTGCGGTTGAGGCTGTGGAAGCGCTTGGCGTACGAGTCGATGATCATCATGAACAAGTGTCTGCCCTCTAGCTTGTTGGGCAACTTCATGATGCGCTCGACCAAGTTTAGTAGGAGCTTGGCGCTCATTATCTGCACCGTCAATGCAAGCGTGTCGTCCTTCAAGAGATCGCAGTAGATGAGCACGGTGGACCAGATCTGCTTCGGGGTGAGCTCGTTGCGCACGTTGTGGATGAAGTCGGCGACGGTGGAGTACGCCAACGGGCGCAAGGTCTCGAACGAGGTCAAGCCGTGGCCGATCAACACCTTCTCGTCAAACAACAACTCGATCTTCGGCACGAAGTGCGAGCGAAAGGGCGTGGACAAGATGTGGCGGGTGGCGTGGAGAAGCTCCTTTCTGGCCACGGACAACTCCGCGGGGCAGTCCTGGAGGAGCCTGAGGATGACGTCCGGCACGATGCTGACGTGGCTCTGGTTCAAGTGCTGGTTCGCGTAGCCGCGGATGAACACGTAGGCCAAGAAGGACGCGGCCTTGACCTGGCTCAAGATGAACTCGGAGTAGGCCAGCCTGTCTGTGATCTTGGGCAGGATGGCGGTGACGGAGGACGCGGTCTTGAGGCCCTCCTCGCGGAACTCGCGCTGCTGCTCGACCTCGAGGCGCAAGATGTGGATGACCTTGGGCAAAAACGTCGGGAGCGACGTCTGCACCAAGGACTTGTACGACGAGTACAACGACACCATGGTGATGGGGCACTCGGCCAAGACCTTGAAGGACTTCATGGCCGGGCAGAGCGTCTTGCTCTTCTCCCTGTCCTCGGCGAACTCGGGCGCCTTTGTGTCGTCGAGCTCGGCCTCGGGCGTGGGCTGGTCCGGCTGGTGCGCAAACACGTCCGCCACCGTCTGGTCCATGTTGTCGTAGACGGTGTTGATGACGGCCACGAACGGCTCGACCTTCTCCGCTAGCGTGGTCTTGTACGCCTTGTGCAACGTGGTGATGATCTTCATGCATACCACGCCGTTGTCTTCGTTTTCCTCCTGCAAGATCTCGGTCAAGCACTCCAACACGTCCTCGGCGTACGGCTGGAACGTCTCCGTCATGATCGAGCGGTGGATGATCTCGAGGATCAGGTTGCGGAGCTTGTTGTCCGGGTTGTTGCTGGTGAAGGAGATGGGCACCGCCTTGAGCTTCTCCAAGAACATGGGCACCAAGTGCTTGAGGAAGTATGCGTGCTCGGTGGCTCCATTGAACGCCTCGATCATGTCGAGGAGCTCCAGCAAGATCGACTGGGACTCCACGGCGTCGCCCTCGGCCGCGGTGAGGCGGCTGACGAAGCTGTCGATCTGCTCCGTGTAGTTCATGGCGGGCGGAGGTTGTTGTCTAGGTGAATTTTGCGTCTGGCGCGCTGGGTAGGAAACAGCGCGAGGCCCGTCTGCGCTCGCGCACGTGACGGGCACGTGCCGCGCACGTTCGCGCCTGCCGCCTACGTGGGGCCTACGCCGGTCGGTCTGGAGCCTTGCATTCTATTCACGCCTTGTCGGCGGGCCCGCCGTAGCTGCGGTCCCGCGCCACGTGCACGGCCATGGCCACGAACGTCACCACGAGGAACGTGAACGCGGTCCACGAGAGCGCCTCGGCCCGCGCGCCGCGGCCCACCTCGATGCGGCTGCCGGTGGAGGCCTCCACGAACGCCGCGGCCCCGGCCACCGCCTGGTGCTGGAGCATGGCGCCGAGGCCCCAGACCACGATGGCCAAGAGCGCGATTCCCGCGCACGCCTTGCGCGCGCCGGCCTTGCCCGGCACGAACGGCACGAGCTGCCAGAGCACCACAAGGATCATCAGGAGCACGAGCACGAGCGTGGCCACGAGGAGATACGGCGTGCACACCAGCGTGAGCGCCTTGCACAACGCCACCATGCTGCCGATGTGCTCGGGCTCCGGGCCGGTCACGAGCGACGACACGTTGCCGCTGGCCGTGCACGCCATCTCGCCGTTGGCGCCGGCGCACACCGCCAAGTAGTTTGCGCGGATGGCTATGCCCGCGGACGCCGTTGCGTTGCTGGCGCCGCTCTCGTTGTACCGCATCAGGATCAAGTAGACGGACGAGAACGCCTTTTCTGTGGACGCGGAGCCGATGAGGAGGAACCCCAAGAGGAAGAAGCAAATGACGAGCGAGATTAGCGAGAAGTACTTGTAAATTGCAAACACACCGATCATCACGGGATTGAAGTGCGGGTAGCACAAAAGACAGGGGAAGCACATCTTATAGCAGGCGCTGTTGCAAACGTGTTTGGGCGGTTCTGTGGCTATGGGTGGAGCCGTTTCAGGTTTGTGCAAGTACGTACGAGCTGGTTGTCTTTGGTGTTTGTGGTGCGTCTCATGTTGCGCGGCTGCGGTTGCAAATTTCTGCACATAAAATAAATTAGAGATAAAAATACTGCTACGAGGACACCGCCAGCGCCACGCTCTCGTGCACCAGCGACACGCCTTCGGCCACGCTGCTTGTCACTTCCTCGTACACCAGCGACAGGCCTTCGGCCACGCTGCCTGTCGCGTCCTCGTACACCAGCGACACGGTCTGCGCCACGCTTTGCGCCACGCTTTCGTACGCCAGGGTCACGCCCTCGTACACGGAGCGGTGGCTAAAGAGCGGCAGCACGTAGTGCACCACGAGGAACCTGAGCACAAAGAAGGACACCAAGAGCAAGAGGCCCAGTAGCGCAAACGTGGAGAGGATCTGGAAGCGCGTGCGCAACTTGAAGTCGGCCACCACGGTCTGCGACTTGACGTCGTCGTCGTCCTTGAAGGAGCCGGTGGCGAAGAAGCGCTTCATGAGCTTGTCCTTCCTGCTCCACACGTCGTAGAGCCAGTTCTCGAACTCGGCAAACACCGCGGGGTCCACGTCGTCGATGTCGACCAGGTCGTCGTCGCCCAACGGGATGTCCTTGATGGCGTAGGAGCGGATGTGGTAGTTGACGGCGCGCGGGCCCAAGCCCTTCAAGAACATGGCCTTGAGGGTGAACACGTCCTCGCCGTACTCCTCGGGCTTGAGCCCCGAGTAGCCGCAGGTCACGTCGTACACCACGTCCGCGGTGTTGCGCAACAGCCGCAACATGAGGAAGAGGCCGCGGGCGCGGGGGAGCAACAAGTGCGCGAACGGCAGCTTGCCGGCCTTCTCCGCGTACGTGGAGGAGCGGTCCCTGGTGTGCGGCGAGATCACGGTGCCCTCCGGGAAGATCAAAAGCAGGTAGGGCGCGCGCTTGCTGGGATCCTTCGAGAGGCCCTTGGGCCACGGCTGGATGGCGGGCGCGGAGGAGCGCACGGACGCCACGTTGGTCACGCCGGCCGCGGGCCCCAAGCCGCGCGCCTCCGCGTCGATGGTGAGGAGCCTGTTGGTCAAGTTGATCTTGTCCTTCAGCCACTTGCGCAGCAAGAACAAGAAGCGGAACGACACCATGCCGGGCCCGATGACCGGCACCTTGGCCAAGCTCTCCTTCATGACGATGTAGATGGAGCCCGCCAAGTTGCTGGCGTAGAGCAAGAACCAGAGGAAGATCCAGTCGGTGTAGATCTGGTGGTTGGAGATGTACACGGCGTTGCGCGACAAGCTGGCGACCAAGTTGCCGTCGATGTCCACGCGGAAGTTGTCGGACTCCGGCAAGTCCGCCGCGCGGAACGTCACGGTGATCTTGCACGGGCTGACCACCGACGCGATGAACGTGATGAGGTACAGAAAGTGCGTCTTGGTCAACTGGATGGCCGGGTAGTACCACTGCGGGAACGACCAGAGGAGCGCGTACGCCACGAGCTGGTCCGTGCGGAGCGCAAGCACCCCGAGCACGAACGTCACGATGCAGAAGACGGTGCGCCCGGCCACGAGTGGCCACGCGTCTTTGGAGATGAGCGCCATGGGCTGGCGGCGATTCGGGTGATCTGTTGTTGTGCGGCTACGGCGAGGCGGCACGCGGCGGCAGCACTGGGCGGTGTTTGGGCGGCACGAATTGGATCACGGCGGGGAGGCTGCGGGTGGCGGGGCCTTCGTGTGTGCTGTGCAAGGTGGTCTGCTGGCGCTGTGGTCGGCGGAGGCGGTGATGATCATAAGCCAAAGCCGGGGCGCTGTGTGCAGTCCGCGCTGTTTTGATGGGTCCCAACAATCGGGCCGGCCCAGGACGGAGCATGTGTTTTTTTGCGGGCTCTCTGGCGCCGGGCGCCTGTGGAGAAGGAACCTGTGCGCATCCGGGGAAGTTGGGACCCTGAACCAGAGTTG